>OX454268.1:30768846-31091404 GCA_949715065.1 Periphyllus acericola
TAAAAAAAAGATCATTCGGACCATTAATTTTAGAAAAATACAATTATTTGGCTACCTACAGATACGACATAGCAAATTTTTAAATATAATTCTAGAATGGAAGGTTTTTGGTAAAATAACCGAAAACAGGCCTAGCACATCTATTCTCAAGAGTATTATGTCACATACTCAGTGGCGTATTAAGGATTTTTTTTAGGGGAGAGATGAAATAAATAATACAACGCAAGCTGGTGAGGAGGGAGGGGTGCTAGTGTGTGACACACTATATGAATTACAAGATTCTAAAGGAAACTACTTAAGATCGGTGACGACGATGAGAAGACCTTTAGAGAAAGAATAAGATACCACTAGACGATATTTTTTTACAAATTTGTATTATGCGTTATTCGATTTATTTTCAATAGCTATTATGGACAAAGTAAAACGGATTAAGACTAAACAGTGCAAACATTGAAAAAGATACGTAAATATGTACACAGTATAACGTGGGAAGACTAAATACCAGTTTTTATTATCAATGGGCGTACGTATTGGTATAGTTTATAAATTAAATTAAATTGTTGACATTCTTCCCTTACCCTAAATGAAAAAAAAGTTCGCATCGTTACTGATTAGTGGTTACGTGAATAATTAACGTTTAGTGTGTACACATGGCGGCATTTATAGCATATCTGGCGTTCGCTAATAATATAATATTATAATGTCATTATTAGAAATTAAGCAGCACTCGCCTCGTATAAGTGTGTAGGGTACGCTCTGTAATTAAAAAAAAACTAAAACGCATAAAACGACGCGTGCCTGTGGAAGTTACGATACATAATATATTATATAATGATAAGGGCCAATGAGCACCCTACCATATTTGATATATAAAATATTTTGTAAATTATTTATAACTATGTCTTCAAAATGTTATATTGTTTGAATTTTTATTTTTTATTTTTTTCTAACCTAACATTAAGAATATTTTTTTTACTTTATGTTGTAAAACTGAATTACTACCTGTTAAATGTATTTGTGCACTATTGGGCCTTGTGCCCGTTATATAATATAATATAATAATATAATATATAGGATACGTAAAACGACGAGACCAACACACGGATTCGAAACTTTAGGCGTACGTCCGGACTAACGTATAAAGTGCTGGTGGAGCTCGACGACGACATGGCATTAACGGTTCGATACCGATCGGGTTGGCGTCGGCGGCGGGTGGGTGCGGTTATAATGGCCCGTCCGCCCGAAAAGCGTTTCTAACGACCGTTTGCAAAAATCGTATTTATTTTTTTCCCCTTTTAAAAGACTCGGTATTCCGCAGCTGCGACGGTGCGCACGGCAATCACGGGCGTATAACGCATACCGGCGGTGCTCAAACTGTGCTCCGCGAGAGTAATCTAGGGGCTCCGCGGACACGTTTGAACGAAATCAAAAACAAATACTATAATTTAGTTCAAATATTTTACATTTACATGTTATAATTGCATACAAGCAGAGACTTTTGCGCATTCAACTATCTTGATTTTTCTTAGCACCTTAAGGGCGCCGCGAACAAAAAAAGTTTGAGAACCGATGATATGTATACGAATGGACGGCCGACGCGGTGGCGGCAACGGTGGTCATTGTATCTAATATTATAATTATTATTATTGGTGTCATTGCTGAGGTTGTAGCAGATAGTGGTATTACTTCAGGGAAAGCGGTTTTATTTCGCCCAAGTGGAAAATACCGCGAACGTTGTCCTTATCGCGCGCGTCCTTGTTACACCGAGGTGGACCTTTCAACTACTTTCAAGTCCACCTCGGGTGAGGCATAATACGGTATAAATTCGTGCGCGTTCCCGTGCGCCAACGAAACGTTCGACTGGGTTGATTTTATTATCCACACGGTCGTAACCGGGACACCGAGAGTAAAGACCGTGAGTAGATTTTCGGTTATATAACGGTATGTGCGCATACTTTGTAGTCTTTCTAGAACAAATTTGTGGGCCGTTACAGTAGTAAGATCGATCGGTAAATCGAAAACAGAGCATTTAACTTATACTATCGGGACGTGTCGATATTTCAATGTTGTCCAATTCTAAATTTTTCTTCTCGTTAAGTCGTGTTCACCGAAATTATACATTTATAATATTCACAACGGACAGATATGATATAAATATATATTATACTATACGATTTTGCTTCCAGTTTGATACTCTGAAGTACTAATGTGAGTCGTCGCGCAAATCCGTAGAACGTCGCCAAATAGCAATATGCGAGTATTGCGGCAAGTATTTTATTTTTTCTTATTCGAAATTTTGCCCGATGACTGATGGGGACCCACGCCGTTGTTCGCGGACCGAAAATCGTGACGAAAACGCAGTGCCTCGCCGGGGCGAACACGATATTTCACGAAACGAGACGCGCATCCGGTGTTCGCGTACACCGCAGTCCGCGTTCACTCCGAAATAATGGATCGCAGATACGCTAATAGTCTCGTCAAGGCGTCGTACTCGTGGTTAATCGGAAACGATAAAGCACGCGGGCGGTGGACAAGGTGAACATCCTGATGCAGGATAGGAGCGGTGGGTATAATCATATGTACACTATATATATATAATATGGTTTATAAGGATAGCCCGACTACGGTCTTCGCTCGTGTTTCCGAGTCGTTAGACCAGTCCCTAGCCGACGAATCGTCGTGCCTGCAAACGATCCTAGGACACGCGAACAGACTGTTTACGAATACTATGTATAGAGGTGCACAAGACGGGTTAATAGGAAATATATAGTGCTGTTGTACTGGCCGCTACGTTCATATACCCACGAAGACGAGCGTTCGAGTCGAAATCACAAATGCGACCTGCGACGATACAACGTTCAACCATCGACATCGTCAGACATCAGTGTTTCGCAAAGGGTGGACCGTGAAACTTGGAACTTATCGTGAATCCTTGTGATTAACTCATTTCGGGGTAACAGCTAATAGACAATGTTTATCAAACGTGCAGGGATATACTTGACACACGTTGCAGGACTTTATTTGAGGGCTGTCGCGTAGTGTCAACGTACGTGTTTGTTTTTTGTTTCAGGAGACTATCCTTGATACGAAAATAAATATTGCGTACATCTATCATAATATACGGGGAAACGGGGTTGAGAGGACTGAAAAAAAATCGCGCTTTTGTCAGTGCGACCGATTTATAAGCGCGCCAAGCCGGATTAAATGGGGCCGTAAGCAAGTCGTCGGGAAACGCCTAATAAATATATTAAGACCCTGACCCGGGGAAACGGGCGCAAGCGACCTGTAAAAATTTGGATCCGCTGGCGTACGGTTCGTTTAGAAATAATTTACGAGCTCCGCGCGGGACAGATTGGCCGTTTCACATATGATAAACAACCGGGCCGCACCACCGTCGAGCATAACACCTACAGCGGCGTGTCACAGCAGTTCGGGTAGAAATCGTTCCCAGGGCTGTTGTAGTGCTCGGTCCGTCGATACAGGCACCGTAGAGTACGCACATAAATCTGGACGATGCTGACGACGCTCGAAGCGAATGTTTCACGATCGGTGCGACGACGGTCGTTGAAACGGCACCGTATTGCCCCCGCCCGTGCGCATTGCTTTAGGCTGTGAATAATAAATCGTTCGTTTTGAATCTTCTAAACGCATGCACTGCACACCGACTAGGTGCATTTCGAAAATGTTGAGCCCGTACACGGGACCAAGTCCTAAAAAATCGTTACCGTCGCGTGTTGTACGCGTAATGCAATTATTTAATAACACGCGCGTCAAACACGACGATGATCACATGCGTACGGAATGGAACAGTAATAATACAATTCTTCAACGGTTTTTAGCGTGTGAGCTCGCAGCCGCCGCCACCACCACCACCACCACCTATATTATAGGTGCCGTTGTAATTGAATCATTTTAATATAACTGACGCGTGGAATAATTAAAATCGTTTCCTAAAACATTAGTTTCGCGTCGCGAAGTCATATCATCGCTTCGATAAACCATGTGATGTAATAATGTAGATTTGGCACGAGACGATGACGCGGTTTCTTCGGTTTTATCCGTGCACACGCATACAATATAATACACATAGGTATTATATATTATGTTCTGTCGTGCACTCCTCGCAGCAGATGCTCGTTCGTTAAATTAATGACTTTGTTAACGTGTGATTTATATATAAATGTAAATGTATAGGATTAAGCTTCGGAGCTTCGGCGCGTTGTCCCGACGGCCGCGGCGTCGATGTCACCGTCAAGCATGTATAAATACGTTCGTATACGCTTTATAATACATCAAGCGTTAATTCTATCGCGACCCGCAGTCAAACGCCACTCAGACTTCTCGGGTCGGCACGTATTATATTATATAATATAATAATATACAATATTATACGACTGCGCGGCGATATTGTAACTATGGTGTGTACGACAACGCGGTACGATTATCATGTATAGATCGATTAATCGCAATTGATTTATTCGAACGACCGCGAGGGCTCAAGCACAATACGTCATCAAATATATTTTTAAAGACAATATTTTATTCGATATTACAAAGATGATTTCATGTTCCAATGTATAAGTATGAAGTGACGAACATGTATTTATGTAGGTTTACTAATGTCACGCGTCATAAAAACAGTCAGGGGCATGCTTTGGAGGCTATCGTTGGGCAGATTATGAATTTAAGACTTAACTACGGTCACGATTTAATAAAAAGTATAGAAAAACCAGATTATTTAGATGTTGAACCCCCAGAACCATCCCTTCGGCACGCTTCTGATTATATTACACAAACGGCGCTCGCACCAACTGGTGCAGGGATGATATTACATATTGTTATTTGTACCCGCATGTAATTACACGCGTAACATCGCGGACGACTGACGAGTAGACGACGGGGGAACTGAAGTGCTTAAGCTTTCTACAGAGTCTCGAATCGTCGTCGTGGTATGTTTTCCGAGTTCTACACGGCCGTTGCCCGGGTAAACACGGCGAGTGTGTGCTTATAAATGCATACATAGCCGCAGGGGCAACCGAATGGTATTCAATAATACGTGGTATACGTGTTACCTGCACGGTGTATAAAACTCGACCGCGGACCGGGTGCGCTGCGTGCACCGACGTGCGTGTACCTGTAGTCGAGTGTAGTGTTATAGCGTTATATACGTTCAGACGCGCACGTGATGAGCCTATATTATGTAGGCCAAGTTTTTCGGCACCCGACTCGTTTGTATACATACGTATACGTTTCCCGGTTCCGAAGGGTCGACCCGTCGGCCGGAAAGTTTATTTTAGTTTTTTACAACCAATACGTATAAGAAATACATGAAACACAATAACTGTTACCTTAGCACAGCTGTACACAGTGCACGCATCAGCTACGCGGAACACGTGAAATTACTGCCATATGAACCGTGACTTAGATCCGCGGCAGTTCAATCGACGAGAGTGCGTAGGAAATGTCCGATTTGTTGTACAGACCGTATACGACGTAAATATATTGTGATAATATTCCAAAAAATCTTCTCGTTCAAGTTCTCCGATATTACCCACCCAGACGTCTCAAACGTTATTATGGTCACGTCATGATCTCCAAAATATCATTTATAGATTTATTCGCATTTGACATTATTTTTACGAGTTTATAATATTGTAAGTATACAGCTGGTAGTGCCAATGAATAATCTCTTCTCTCACGTTCTCAGTTTCTCACATCTATAAATTTAATGTTAGCGTATTATGTTTTAATTTTTCAAATTTTCTTATCGTTTGTCCTTTTGTGTATAAAGTTGGTACATTTTAATTTTATTGTAATAAGTAATAACAATAAGTAAACACGGTAAAATATATACGTTCCTCGTTGGTCGTTTCACTCGGAACCCTGCGATATCATTATAATTTATTTGTCTACACTTGGTGCACTGATCAGATCAGATAATTTCAGATCGATCCAACCATCCGACCGGAAATCGGAGTGTGGTGTGCGCACGACTGTACGCTTGTATAGTTGTATACTTATATTCATTACCTTAATCACGAGGGAAAAGCCATTGAAACGACAGTGTATGCCGCGCGCGACGACCATTATTATATTACGACCGCGTGTACGCACGAACGCGGATCCGTCGTTAATATATAAGAGCAGAAGAGATGTCAAGATTTCGGAGACCGATCTTAATGCTATTAGCCCGCCTGGTGGGGGGGAGGGGTAGGCTTTTATACTTGCGCGCGCATTACCCCTTCATCGTTCTGCTGTTGTACGGGGCTCGTTATATATGCGCGCGCGCTAATGACAAAATGCGCCATTATACTATTATTACGGTCCGCCGTCTAATCTTACCCGTTCGCGCAACCCGGCCAAAATTGCGCGATCGTTCGATACTATTATTATTTGTGTATTACGCGATATGTTCATATAAATACATATTATGTTTTGACCTAGGTATATTTTCTTTCCATAAAAACTAACAACGTATCCGGAGCAGTCGTCATAAACCGGGGTTGGAGAGAAAAATCGCCAAACGTATTCAACAGTAGATACCTGTAAATATGTACACTGAAATGCGATATACTTTGCGCGTTTGTTCCGAGATCCTTGGACGTCTACGAGTATATCCAAGGGGAATGTTTAAGGAGGTAAAACTGCCCCTCCAACGTATTGAGTCACGTATAAACTATATAATAAATGTTTTGGGTTCCTACAAAAGTACAAAATGTATATTTCGATTATATTCTATTTCATATTTGAATTCATGATTCCGTGGAGGATGCGTTAGCCCTCCACAAGTTATATTTAAACACGTAATTAAAACGCACCCTCATTTTGAAAATCCTGGCAACGCGCCTGCTCGAACGAGAAGTAAAAACGAGTGCGGGCGAAGGATGGTGTTGTCGTTACAATATGAAAACGACGCCACGCCGGCCGTCGCAAAGTTATACGAAAAAGTATACGAGAGCATATAGTTCTACGTACTCGTATATAAATGATGATTATAATCCGTTTTTCCGTGTAAACGTAAACAGGAAAAACGACGGCGGCAAGTAAATAATATTACCGAAAAATCCATCATGTGAATCGTGTAGTATTACAAACGCATTTTCGCCATCAGGTGTGTGCAGGTATAATGTATAGTGCGTGTAGCGTGCGCTCAAACACGGGTTGTACATATTATTCAGTTTTATGGTTGTAATTTTACAATAAACGCGTACCGGGTATCCGTTATGTACACGGCAGCGGGTAAATTGTTGTCGGGATAAAGGAGACACGCGCGACTTTAGGTCAATAAAAACGCGCGCGCCCGCTGTATCCGCGCGATCGTTTACATTTCCCTCGGCCTCGGCGGCAGCGGCACTTTTATCGCGCGTCCGGGGAGAATTCGGACCGAAATCGTTATCGTCTAAAATTGAATTTCAAGTATATTTGGTTGTGTACGAAAGAGCTGCAGTGTTACCTCCTCTTCCGCAACACTGCTGCTGCCATCAGTGCCCGTATACATAATATATATATGTACATGCGCGTATTTTATTTACCGAGGGGGCGAAAAAAGTGAAAATAAAAACGGGGAAAGAGAACGAGAGAGAAGGCTTTTATAATATGCGCGCGCGCCGCCGTTTTCCTCTCGTACCGTACCTATACATTATACTGTATATACATCGTGTATAACGATCCGAAACAATTTGTGTACACACAATATAGCCGTGCGTACACTCCTATTCTGTGTACATACGAATGTCAACGTTTAAATTCACTTTGTAAATCGTGTGGCATCCCCCCACCGGTCCCCACCCCGCGATGGCGTATTATTTTAGTTTGAAATTATAAAGGTTCGCGCAGTTTTAATCGGCTCGACGAATTATACATATTATATGAATACCGTATAGGGTAGCGCAGACAGCAGTTTCATGACGGCGCGTACGTGCGATAAACGCGCTTGTATATTATATATATATACGGCGGTAGCGCGGCGCGGGTAAATTAAAAACGTTAATTTCGCGTAAATAATTCATCAGAGCTACTATACATAATAGTTTGTTGACGATTAACCGCGTTAAAGTATACAGCGCCGTAAAAATTGAATTATTAACAAGCGGCTCGGCCGTGCCTACACGCGCTTAGTGTACGAGTGTGATGTACGTATACGTATATTGCGTGTAATATATAACGTGTAGCGCGGAAGATATAGTGTGTACACCTGCTGATAGGGATCTCTGAAACAACGCGTTAAGCAATTTACCGGCAGTCATTATACAACGGGTCGTGGAAATTTAAACGCGCCGAAATCGTGGAACGAGGCATAATGATTATTATTATAAATATCTTTTTATAAGGACTAGGGGGCCGTGGAAGCGTATTTTATCGTTTATCATTAGGATGTAAAAAAATCGGGTGTATACTGGATAACAGATCGTCCCCCACACTCAGGGTTACTGCGGTGTGCACAATATTCAATAAAATAACACTTAGTGTTTATAAATAAACATAAACAGATATATATATATATATATATATATATATATATATACATCATATATTATAATTTATTGACGTCGTACCACGCTCATTGTTTTGCGCTGTCCATTTTGTACGCCGTGTCGTAAACGAGAATGATTGTTTAAATAATCCGGCACGTGTGCAGTGCGTGTAGTTGAGATTTTGTGCGTACACACAGAAACCTCCGAAAGTCACAATTCACGTATATGTGAACGTGTAGGTGTATACACCAGGTGCTTCGTGCAATTTCTAGTCAAGGGGTTACGTGTCACACACACACGCACGCACGCACACACGCACATGCACAACAGACACGTCTACGAGTAAATAAATCGAAACGTTAACTCGTGCGTTCTTTGGGTCCTACGTATACGACCCTACAAAGGATTCATATATGTGTACGATAGTAAGGGGTAGCGAAATCATCGTACATTATCATTTCCGGCCAAGAGCTCGGAAAATACACAGTACTAGGCGAAAAGACTAAGATAGCAATAATTAAATCATAACAAACAAAACACAAAAAATAGTATAACTGTTGTATTATTTGAGATTCAATTAGTGATTGAAAGTATTTTTGGGATTCTCGTCTATCGTCACAAGGTTGTTCTTAGTGGTAGTGTTTAACAAGCAGTGTTACTGTAAAAATTCATTTGGGCATGATATTTTCTTTTACCGCTACTAAATAAATCTTTATTATTATCAAGAAAAAAGCAAGCATTCATCACAACTAAAACACGCATATTATAACATTTATGCACGTGTTGCTGCAATAGGCGTGGCGCATAAGATGGTTATACAATATTCGCTGACTTAGTAATTCCGCATCAATTTGTATCGTTTCAACCCTTGAGTTGGTCTAAAACTCCGACTCTCGATTATTGCTCGCCTGCCCCTAAGGCCCCCTAAAGTGTTTGACTGTTGCGTAATTTTTAAAAATTGTTTTACATAATAGTTCCATACCGTATGTGTGTGTGAGCGCGCTCGTTGTCGATCACACTAGCGTAACGGTAAACGATAGGCCGTTTGCGTTTCGTAATATTTACGAGGAAATCGTTATAATCTTGTCGTGCAACGGTCGTGTTTGTCCGCACATTATAATAATTAATAATATGTACACGCGTACGACGCGGAAAGAGTTCAAGGAAAAATATACGAACGCATCATGTACTATGTAGTGTAAAATGTATATGTAGGTCGTAGGTAAAGGAATAAAAAGTGGAGGTCGCTACGAAAAGGGCAAGTGTATATTTATATAAACGAGTAAATATACTCGGCGGCGGTCGAAGGGTAGAATAGATGTTAATAAAAATAAAAATACACCGGATTGACGGGATAAGGCGAAGCAGACATATCTGTCACGCGTAAACCGGGGCTATTATGTGAGTGTCAGGTACGTTGGAAATGGATGATTGTCAACCGTTCATTAACTTGATATTTATTATATAAAGATGCGAAAACAATGTTGTGCTCGGTGTATTATTTTATGCTTGCACACGCACGGACGTCGAACACGTATATGTACAGTGTAGAATGAGGGCATTTTTCCTTTCTTCTATCATATTATTTATATATATCTATTAAATTGCATGTTTCTTTCGGCACCCGATGTATTAAACCACCTATCGCGTACACGTTTTTATATACTGTATAGATCGATTTTATATTTTCAATAAAACGTTCCTCGGATGTAGGTGATAATAATATTTACACGTATATTTTGCAACGTTGTATAATTTATGTCCGGGGTGACGCGCGTGGAGAAATTTCTTTGATGTATTCGGAAAAATAAATAAATACCCAACTATACATTTTACATCGTATGCAAATATGTTTATTTTGTTTATCAAAACGAAAAACAAATTGAATATCGTATAAGGAGACGGTGGTTTTTATTTTTATTATTAAAGATATCGATTAATTTAAATAAAAATATTATACACTAGATTAATTAATCGTAGCGCTTTTGATTTTCCCCAGATTCTGAGCGGTTCGAGAGAGGTCGGTTTAATTTTTGCGCGTTTTTCTGTGAAAAGCTCAACATTTTTTATGCACCATAGTACATGTAATGATATCATGCTGTTTTATGCACGGTAAATGGAACACGCGCAATGTACTCTTTAAAGAGGTCATTTTTCAAATATCTCCACGACAGAGAAAAGCGTATTTTAAAACTGACAAACAAATGGTAATAAAGAACAAATTAATGTAAACAAACACTCGACAGAAAAAAGCAGTATATAATTGTCACGTTCGGATTTCAAACGCGCGCCAACTAACACTCCAGGGCTTTATACTTTAGAATATCGATTAATTATAGACGAATTTTCAATACACGCATTACAATAGGATCGTTAGACTATAGTCGCGCATTTTACTTTTTTTAACCGTTAACACGAATATTTCACTGGCGAAGTTAACGTATTATCGATCTCGTTCAATGCGAGAACTTAATTAGTAATTAATTATATATAATGACGCTGGCAAAACATTTCGATTCAATTAAAAATTGTTTTAGTTTGCTCCCCTGTTTATATATATATTTAAATGTGTATACATTTTAGCTACTATAAAATATATTCTAGTAAAATCATTTTACCAACCGTTTGCTTTCTGACGATATTTACAATTAAACAAATTTTAATTAAATTCACTTCAGAATGTCAAATAAACTTTTTAGTTGTAATGGGATTAAAATTGTGTTCTCTTTCTCTCTCTCTCTCTCTCCTGCTATCCTGCTTTATGTATAGTTGAAAAGTACAAAAAAAAGAATATATATACGTATACAGAATTATACAAGAGTTCGCTAACGACCGAAAACTTATTACGCTTATTCAGTATATTTTAATAGTCGTCAGTTTAAAATAAAAATTGAATAGGTAGATAATAATAAACATTTATGGAGTATATGCAGATACACGACATTCGCGATAATAATAATAATTTATTGTTATAAAATATATATTTTTACACTGTGAACGTTTGTGCCTTAATGAAACAAAACGTGAGCAACACGAATAAATAAAACAACATGCACGTACTATTATAATAAGTATAACATATGCACACAGGTAGAAATTCTATGGAATTTTTCTTTGTTCCGGTTTGAAAATATCCAAACGAACATCTAACAATTACGATAATATAATGTTGAAGTTGTAGCGTTTTTAATATTAATATCATGATATGCGATCTCATTAGCCTTTTCTTTTTCATTTATTCTTAACCAATCATACATTTTATGTAGATGAATAATGTATGATATATAGTATAGAATGACCAAAGCACTAAAAAACGCTTTTCAATTGCTAATCTCGTTACACAAGCCCAACCGCAGTACAACCGTGTGCATCATAATCTTCCAATGAAATCATTGAAATAATTTACACAATAATCTCAGTGCCAATATTTATTCGTTGTCGGGATGATTCATAATATCATATAATTTCATTATATAATACAGAATTAATAAACAATATATTATATAGAACCGATTGTTCTGAAACTGGGTACCTATGTACTTTGTTTAATCGAAAACCGTCTCGTATATAATATATATTATAACAATAATAATGCGTCGTAAAACCCGAAAATCTATTTACGCTCGCGAAGCTGCAGCTGGCGTATTATTGAATTTGACGAAATATATGTATCGAAACACATTGTGTCGTCGTGTTCTTGCGGCTTGACGGATGAATAGAGATGACAAGGATGCGTGCGTGTACTATGATATAGCGTTTTCTAAAATATGAATATTCGTCTTCAAGAAGGTTATACTTTGTTCGCCTGACACCCAGACCGTGCATATAACCTTCGTTACGGGTTTCGCATTAAAACGCGTTTCTATAATAATAATAATATAGATAGATACGGCTAGGACAGAAACGTACATATTGTTGTCTGTAACTAAATGTAAAATGGTATTTTGTCGGTCATGGGTAATCTCAGAAACCACTCCTTTAATCGTCATGCTGTTTTTTTAAACGACAAAGCATATAATGGATAAGGTTTTATGCTAAGTTTCATCTCTCCAAGTTAATCGAGTAATCATTCATAACATGTTCATTTTCACGTCGCATGTTCTCGAGTACGCCCCGGGAATAATTTATACTACATTTCTGCACCGCCGGATCGAAAACCGCACAACACAGTATACCGAGAAGTATTGCAGATTTGTATTATTGTACATGTTACGAAAAGAACGCGCGTGCTGAGCGTTTTTTCTAGCTTCAAGTGAAAACTGAAATGTATTCTATTAATTATCGTGTCTTAACATTAAAAAAAAAAGAAACTTTATAAAACGGACGAAGCTATAGTACCATAAAATATATAATACGAGTTGACGTACTCTGTTCTTTACCTCTATTTATTGTACACTATTATGTTCTTTTCTTTTTCTCTTTTCGCGAAATCGATACTCACAGAATATAATGATACATACGTATGTATACTCGTACACGTTTTCGGGCGACACGTATAATATACGCGCTTTTTCGTGTCGGTACCGCGACCGGAGGCCCTAGCTCGTCCCCGAAACCGTGTTCTTCCACGTAACAGACACTGACGACGCTTCACCGTTACACACCGGGACACTTATAGTGCGCGCACATGTGTACATGGACCCGTTTCGAAAAAGTGTATTCTCCGGATTTAAGAAAAAAAAAAGCGCGATCAAAACATTACTGTGTAGTGTGTACGCATGATATAATAGCCGTTGTAATCGATGTTAAAAAAAAAAAATAAAAAAAACCGTTTAACCTACCTTATGCACATTGCACTTAAACATTACGATACGTACACTCACTCGTACAATGATTTGCACCTATATAAGTACTTTTTCCGCGTACACATCATACGTAGTGCACATCATACACGCACTTAATAAAATTGCACTCGATGCGTTCGAGTGGGCAACTTGCAGAAAACTTTACAGAAAATACATTTACAATGATGTTATACGCGAACGAGTGTGTTTTTCTCCTTACAATTATTATTATTATTGTTTTTTTTTCATTTTTTCATACAATCATTATTAATAACGATAATTGTTCGTAGAGAACCGTCGTACTCGAGCGGTGTGCGTGGACGCGCGCCCGACTAGCTCTTGTGCTGCAGCAGTTTTCTTGCACGTGACCAGCGTAGAAGAAATATTTTTACAGCACACCTACATACGATTCGCGTGTACCTCCTATTACACGTCCGTTGAAATACGGCGGCGCGCGGAAAACAGATCTTCAGACGCCACTCGTACACGGCGCAAAGGCATAGTGCAATATATAAATAGTACATACGTATTACTGTTATTGTTATAACTACGCGGTCGGGAGATGCAATATACAATATAGCAGCAGTGCACTCGTCGGATCTGGCGTACGGTATATGCGAATATGTACAAAAGCACTATGGAAGTACATGTATAGCAGCGCGTGGAAATCTACCATGGCGTTTGATGAAACACTCCGTATACTTTCACGTACATATATAACATTGTATAGTTTTCAGTTCCTCGTATGATATGCTTATATTTAACATTTAAGTACCGTGCATACCACGTATATTTTCTACGTTAGTCGCGCGCGCGATACTGTACCGCGTCGTTATTATTATATTCGTTCGGGTTCGCCTGAAATAGTTCGCCGAAACCGTATGGATGGAAAAAGTTCAGATTCACCGTGATGTACCGGAAGCGCGGCGGGAGACACGTCACACTTAACCTACATAATATTATGTAATATGCATATGTGAGTTTTTCTATACACCCTGCCGGACGCCACGAATTGTATATTTTACCGTTTATTTTAAAATCGTGTTCACGGCTTCGTTCGCAAGCAAGAGGTATCGAAATCCGTACGCCGTTTTATGTGACAACCGCAAAACAACAGCGAAGCCGCTAAAAATGTGTACATAATAATAATTGTATATCGTATCCGTTCACAATATCGATGTAGGTACTCTGCTTGTTATTATTACGAGTAATATGCCCTCGAACGTTTTTTATTCGAAACAAAATATTGTAATGGTAAACGATTTCACAATGCGATTTCAATTTCTTCGTCGGGGCCGCCAATGAATACGACAACGATTGCATGTATTATAATCTCACATTCCACTTGGGCGAAAAGGAACAATGACTAATTGTTATTGAATTAAATACTATAGTAGAGCCGACCCGTAATAATCGTATTGAACCTTAAAGGGACAATGGCAGTATTATAGATATATACATATTATATGTATCGCTGAACTGTTTAATCATTTTTAAGTAAAAAGAAAAAGAAAAACCTTTAACAATTTCCCGGAGGGTGGCATGTCACTCGATTCCTCCCTCCCATCCTCGATAATCGTCCTCTGTCATAATGTCCCCTGTCATTTCTTCGCCGTTATACATCGATTGCGCAGCAACGCGGCGAAGTAAAAATTGACTACTCGCGATTGGTCATGATGAACGAGCACACCCCGAAATCGAAAAGCCACGTTAAAACTTTTTATAAATCCTCCCTCGCCACCCCATCATCATCTGGTGTTACACACAGGGATTACTCTGCGTGATTTTCTGTACTTATATATATATGTAATATGTACACGTGTACAATACGTAGTATTACAACTACTGCCCCGATCGAACGAGATGAAAAGTGGGGTAGGGGAGGGACTTTGTCCTGCGAGAGACCTGTAAATTATTATTTCAGACGACGAGCGACATGTTGATGACAGGTCGGCGGCAGAATGAGGTGAAAAACTAAAAAATATAAAAATATAACAGACGAAAAAACACCGTATACCGCACATAGTACACGTATTATCATAAAATTGTCACTCGCGTTAATACAAATATTAATAAAAAGGTGCAAGTGTTGTGTATTTATAGCTGCCAAGGCCGTAAATGTATGGAACTTATAGTATACTACGCAACGAGCCTGAATCCGACTACTGTTTACCACACAGGCGTATTAATGATTTTGACGTCCTCGGTACACAAATTAATTGGTGTCCTTTGTTTCTTGAAAATCATTTTTACCCATAGAGGTGTTCAACTCCCAAAAAATCGTTTGAGCCTTACCTGAGTTGAAAAAATTTACAGTTTCATGTTATAATAAAAACGGTACCCCAGAATGTAACTTTTTTCTCCCCATGACACTTAACATTTTATTTTACTGTTCTATATTTATTCCGAAGTCCTAACCAATAAATTTAATTACAACTTTACTTTAAAAATATTTTTACCTTTAACGTCGACGCCTTTTTAAGTTACTCAAAATGTAGAGCTTCGGGGTGATTTTCCTACTTCACCTCCCTTAAATATGCCTCTTGGTTACCCCTCTCCTTTCGGTCAGAAATGTACGAATTAAATGCTTATCTGTACATTGGTATAAGGGTAGATACAAGTATGTAGTGGGGGTGTGTGAAGGGGGAGGCATTGATAGAAGTAATCGTTTTCCCGTTCTCAACATAAATATATGTAAATAAAAAATACTTCAAAAAGGGCGACATAAAAATAAAATATGTATTTCATTTTATCTATGTAGCGTATCATTGATATCAAAGGTTGAAATTAAATTTTCATCATAAACGCGTAAATATAATATGCCCTTTGAATCTTAAAAATCCTCTTCCCCCCGTTATCTCGACGTGGATCCGTGCCTATCAGGGGTGCACACATCCGTCTGCGTATATTACATTATTCGAGTCGTGCACGTCGTCCCTAGATACGGTCCCGTAGTGCCGGGCTCTTCGGCCGGCAAAGGCACAAGACCGCCGTCGTCGTAGTCGTTTATCGCGCGTCCGTAACAACATCGTGTGTCGTACGAAATAACGATGGGGGTGACCGGGTAATTTCAGCTGCCGCCCGAGGGAAATCAATAGCAGCGAGCGGCGCTGTGTTCCGAATACGGGCGTCAGCGGCGGCGGCGGCGGTTGCTCGGCCCGAAATACACGCGCACGCACGCCGCCGCCACCGCCGCTACGAACGGTTGAACGACTCGCGAGTACAATATTACGCGTTTATTATATTACGTGTTATTTTTTTGTGGCGAGGGGGGGGGGGGCAGAGGGATGATTTGAAGTTTTCCATCTGGAGGTTCAAGAATATATAGGAAATACCATCACTCGCGCACACACCACGGAACTACGCTAAATGTTCGTCGTTAAACCGTTATAATTGTAAACGCATATACTCATCTACCGTCCATTTGTTTCCAATATAATCACTTTCAGGTCGTCAATTGATCATATGTTCATATTATTACACCTACCACGGTCGTATACAAGCCCGTCTATTCAAAACGACATCCACCCCTAATTTGCTGGTGCAGCTCCAGTGGACCATAAATTATACAATATCAAACCACCCCTGGTCATAGGGTTTTGCGCGCTAAATGTTGACCGATAGTTACAGTAATAGTAATAATAAGAATAATAATAACGAATCCAGCAGCAGCAGCAACAGCAGCACCGGTAGCGTAGGGGGGGGGTATAGGTATACGGAAAACGTTATCCCGATCCGGGCCGGATATGCGCCGTTATACCGAGGGCGTTTCGAACTGAAGGAGATTCGACAAATATTTGCAAAAAAGATAAATATCAGGTAATTTTTTTCTTCTTTCAGTAAAACAATATCTTTCAAGGTTTGGTCATCAGCGAGTCAATACGTTTCGATGAACGGCCGTCAAGCCAAAGCCGCAGAGCGATTTTTAACTGAATGAGACGATAGTGGGCGCCGCCAACTGGACACCGAGAGCTCGGCGCGAGAAAAGTGGACGCAAGGACAGCTGGGCGCGGACAAACATATGAAATAATTAGTGCTCTACATCATCATGATTATCATTGTTATTATTATTATTCCATCGTATTTCGTGGTCATTATACGCATGTGAATCTCTTATTTTTTTTTTTTTATAATATTATATTTACAACGGTTAAATTTGTTTTTTACGTTTACTTGTATTATACGATCGTAACATACGCAAGTTAATCGCAAGTTGTCCGACTTAGAACTGCTGAAATAGATGCTCGTAATGAAACTTGCGTATTCGATCGAGTTTCGCCGTGTCCTGCGAAGTGTTGCTGCGTTATTGCGTTCTAGTGCGCAGAAAATGGGTTGCTCGTCGACTTCTTTCCTTAACGTATGCTTGTGATGTCTCGCGCGAGATCACGCGCAAACTGCAGTCAATTAACAACAAATGCAGGTTATCGCCTCGAGAGCGTATGATAGTGTTTAGTGAACTCGCATCTCACGTTTTACCTACCGCGCGTATTATTTCACTCCAAACGCGATTACCGATATCGTCGTGTTTCTCTAGACGGACAAAGTGCGTTCCCGTGTATTTGAGGCGGGATGTGGGCGATACATATAAGGTACAAAACGACAGGCCGACACGTATGCCTATTGCCTATATTTATGTATATACCTATACATTTAGGTGCAATATTTGTCAAATTTTGCGGAGACTAAAGTTCAAACGCACGAAAAGCATTTATCACACCAGAGTCCCGTCAAAAAATAATATGTACGTTTTGATTGTACGCGTGCGAACACGCTGCTGCGTGTTGTTAAACGAACAGTTTATTATAATATGTTAATCGAACGTAAACAAGAAAATAATGAAAACGAGTAACGAAAAAAAAAAAAAAACTACTTTAGAGAGCTAAAATGGGATATTTATGTTAAATGCAGTTTTTCAAAAAAAAAAAAAATAAATAAAATAACGAATACGAAAAAAGTTTGATAATCTTTTTTTCCACGAATTTACCTCAATTATTTCAATTTTTACGTTCGGTCGGATTTTAACAATATTTAACTTAGTACTATACGCGAATGTACAGTAATTCGATTAAACTGATTCGTTCGACGGTGTTCCCGAATCGTTAATGGTTTTTTTTTTTCAAATAATTCAATCTTGAATAATTAATTTTTCATTTATTTAAAATTTAAACGTGTCATCAATTAAATAAATATGGAAGGTATGCGTATGGGTATGCGAAATCGTCTCGGGATTGAATTATGACGGTTAATTAAAACAGATTATCGGAAAATGATTTACTAAGTGAATTATTATTATATGTTTCGTTCGCAAAATCCCATTGTACGACGTGTAATTAGTGTGCGTTTGTGTGGGTGCAAATCGCTTGCTATTTTATCACAAAAATAACGGTGTTCAATAGACCAGGCCCGCGTTTATTTAATAATTATTCTGTTTTGACGGCGAATAAAGAAAACCAAATATATAATATTCGTTGTAACGAGGTCAAAACTGTTCGTTTCTGTGTACCATATTTACGATAACCGCACGATTAATATAATTTTATACATCAAATATAGTACATTTTCAAGACAAAGTATATTTATACATTTTCTGCGGTTTCTCAGCTGCTCCGATCGGTGTACACTTACAGCAGTCAAGGGTATCGTTAAAAACAATACACGTGTGTGATCTACAAATCTATTCAGCTTAAACCACTGTTTCATAGAATTCTTTACACCAAATGTACAAACGTACACATACGTGCTCTGACAACGGCATTGATGACGTCTTTATGGAATCGTGACGAGGTCGGTGCCTTGGTGGTGGTGTCGTGTTGTGATGATTTCGTAACGTATGTATTCCCCAAGATTTGTTTATTTTCTTTCGTTCGCATCGACGTACTCCTCGCGTTACATATGACTCTGGTGTCCTGCAGCTCCTCGCAGTTTCGCTGACCGTTTGTCGGCTACGACAAAGCTTACGCAACGGTATAATACCGGTGGGGAGAGGGGGGTGGGTGTTAAATATGGTCAACTCCCTGACCATGAAAAAAAAAAACACGTAGAAATATGATAAGAAAAAAAACTACTTTATTCATAAAACATAATAATTCATAGTTATTTTTCTCACACTAGAAGCTCTGTCAGTTATTTCATCGTCAACAGACATATTGTGATAGATATGCCCATATCAATCTGGAATTAACAGTTCGCGTTGAAATGTGATACCAAATATTTTCTTTCGAAAAACATAATAAATTATTTCGTGTTTACTTACAAAATATTAGAAAATTTAAGACGAAATATAAACTACGTCTTGTAAAAAAAAATCTCGGGGGTATTGTATACACTCTATTAACCACCTACAATTACACACCTAACCGACTCATTTGCATATTAATATCTATCCTGCGAATGAAACCGGGTCAATTTCACGAAAATCTAGAACGCTACATGCGCGATGGCTGCTCATAACAATTGATCGAACGATTCCGTATAATCCGTATTCGTTCTGCATTTCGCAAGTCATACGTATACATTATCTACGTCATGTATCCTGGATGATAGTTGTTACCCTCCCGTGGTAGTGGTACGTAGGAAATCTCCGATAGGGACGGAAAGTGTTTGCGCGCAGAACGACGACGTTGAATTTAATGATGGCGAAAAGAAACGCTTTTGTAATCGAATTTCATACTGAGCACACGTCATTATGCGCGTGTACTCGTATATAATCTTTGTTTTTCGCCTTATTATTTGCGACACGAGATGCGCCGCCTACGTAAACGCATACATAATATATTATTACGCGTCCACCTAAGGTCCGATATGTAGATTTACGCGAATTTGCATATATACACATTACACACACGCGCTCGTGTCTTTATCGCGATTATGAAGAAGCAGCAGCACACACACGTTGTCAGCTGCCGGTCACGCCGCCGCCGCCGGTGTTGATTCAAACCCGCGTCCGTCGCATTCTGTTGGTCGTGCACTCGCGTATACCATAAGAACTCTGGCGGTCGGGTCGTCCGAGAAGCTCCCCCGGGGTGGTCGTACTTTGTTCGCTATTGCTGTCGCGTTTCGTAGGCGGAAATATCGATCGAAATTCAAAACCATGAACTGAAACGCGAAGACGTACGAACAGCGTTCAGAAATATTATATTAAATCCATCCGCTACGGGCCGCGAGCAGGAATGACGACGACGTGAGTACGTCGCGAGTAGAAGTAAGAAGCGCGAAAGAATATTACGTCTGAAAGGGAAAAAAATTAGACTCCAAGTGTACGAGCTCAGTCAGCTCACCTATACGGCTTATTTCACATTGTGTTCGTGGAATCGTTGCTTGCGCGTATAAACTTCCCTTGTAACTCTTCCAGATTTATTGCGCTGGCCCGACGTTGAAACCCAATTAAAAGCCAAACAATGGCCGCCGCTAGAAACGTGTGTATATATACATTATACACACACACACACACACACACACACACACACACACACACAATTTCCATTTATTATTCCCTAGCCACATCCATCTACCGACTTGGCGGTGGCGGAGGTACAACCCTCTCTCACCACGTCCCTTACCAACCCGCTTGCTCTGCATGCCCCCCTCACCATCGCATCACCTTCACCAACCACCCGCGTGCGAAAGATAAGCTCGTTTTTGTTTCAGGTGTATATAAACGCGGTTTTTATCGGTTCTCTCTTTAACCGTCTCCGTCGCACACCCACCCTCTTTCCCTGTCTATCTACGAATAACCTCACTCTCACTCACTAAACCACCCGCCCTCCTAGTGTATTTTATTTTTGATGAATTATCCTGCGGTGGAAAAGAAGATGGACAGAATATTTCCAAAGCTAAGGGATTACCGGAGAGATTCATAAATAAACGACAAATTTTTTTTTTTTTTTTTTATAATATACCCGAGCAATTTCCGTTACAGGGAATTCCCAGAGCCTGGTCCCGGTGCGTAGTCTGCGCGTATTATGCGTTCATTCGACTCAATTAAAAACAATCAATTATGTCTAACAAACTACTATGGTATACGTTTTATTTGTATATATGTATATACGAGTAGAAACATTATACGCGCATAAATGTCCCGAAAAAATGAAAATAAAAACGGGAAAAAGAAAAAAAGAATAACGGCCGACGGTATACACGGCACACAGGGGTATTGTTATAAAATAAAACGTACGGGGGAGAGAAGTGAAAAAATATAGAGGGCGGCGGAGTGTTTTCATAATATTTGTTCATATAATTTACCCCGTGGTGGCGGCGCTCTCAATGAAACACACACACACACACACACACACATACACGTATATAACTCGCCGGTAAATGAGAGAACATAATATTATTATCATGAAACTCTCGCGAATTATATTTATCTAGCTCATTAGGGTCGCGCGCGTGCACAGCTACGCTGCTATTATTACGTATATCTATATATAATATAATACGTACCTACACATGCCTACCCGCGCACAATACCGACAGGTATTTATGTGTCCATACGGTCGTTCACGTGTGCAGTGCGCGCGCGAGCGTGTGTATACCTATATCCGTTTTTCGTACGCGTAATGTATTACATTAAATCTACGAATACGCGCGATTTCACGTGCATACATACATACGGTCTGAATCTGAATAATAATATTATGCTCCCACGTGTTCCACGTATATGCACGCACGAAAGTAATCGGAAATACTTTTCGCTTCAGATCTAAGGCGGAGTCTCGTGGAAAAAAAAACCTTAAGTTTCTTTTCGTGGGTGCTGCATTTATACCTACCGCCCGCGATTCGCACGATTTCGAATGGAATATACGTTTTCCGCACTTTGACGTGTATGTGCCTCTAGAAAAGCATAACATACGCGTATCCTTTTCCGGCAAAAATGTAAATATATTTTTTATGTTTGCGCAATGTTGAATTAACACCGAAATATACGCGTACGTTCGTGAAAATATCACTGCTGCTGCAACAGTAGCAAACACTTTTAACTCGTACTTAAAGAGACGTTGTCGTATGCACACGCAGCTGCAGTAATGCATAGTCTGGAACGGACGTTTTTGAGAACACTGCTGTACGTGTACTACATGCACTACCGGTACAGCTCGGGTCCGGGACGAACACAAAAGTTCCTAGGAGCGATAAAAAAGTTAATAGTGGCTTTCGAATTATGTATATTTATAAAAAAAAACTTCAGAACCGAAAATTGATTAAGCTTTTCTTGATGTAGACTCTCATTGAAAACTTTATTCCAAAGTTCATGACGATTAAGTATTCCGACGATTTGATTATGTGTTTTTTTTTCCATTCCCGGAAAAAGTTTCTATAGGGAAGTGAATTTTAATTAATTGTTTGGCAAAATATGAATGTACCATCGAATATTCTGATCCGTGGCCAACGCTGGTGGTTACTTGACAACATTTTAATTGACGATGATTATATTCAATACAGCTGCAATTGCGCGCTGTCGTCGGGTAATTAGATTCTGCCTTCACTCTTTTTTTTCTATGTTAACCTAATTTTCTGAACAATGAGTTATTCAATTTTAATTATAAAACGTAGGCATCACACAGTGCCGGGGCCTTGCAGACGGGGCAAACGCATTGCCAGGGCGGTGGCACAACCTGCGTGGCTTTTATTTGATCTACGGACCGTTAATCGCCTGTCTGCAGATCCGAAAAGTTGCCGCGTGACAACGTCCAAAAATGTCCCGGGAAATTAATTTGTGCCGCGTCGTTATATTGTAAAATACTTGTGCTACCCGAGAAATTATGTCTTCATCTGGGTCCGGCATCACGTCGTAATACGATTCGTTTTAAATCTAATCAGCGTGTTTCGGTTCTCTGTTTACTGTTTACGATATTATTTTTGGCGAATTTAAGAAAATAACCGAGTAAAATTGAAAGTCATACTCATACCCACACACAGAAATATTCCGAGAGTAAATCTGGGTTATTAATTATAATAATAAGTTTACATCATAATGTTTAAGATAAAAGCGATTGGGATCGACGGTGGGAGAATATTGCGAAAACGCTTCATAGATTAAAATGTATGAGCGGAGCCAATATAGGAATAATATAATAATAGAATTACGTTAAAATTATGATCATCAGACTATATGGTGTGTATATTAATGATATTCCTGTTTTCGGATACATCCATGTTGGTTTTCAGTACAGCTGACGTTTCGGACACAATTCAGGTTCCATCTCCACGCAGAGTGTAAAATATTTAATATTATACGTTCACTGCGAAAAAAAAGCATCGCGAATTTAAGCGCGGATTATACACGTACTCGACTGGCATTAGAGCGTTTTCGATACCAAACGTATGCGCGCCTAAATCCAGTTACCAATTATGTGTATAATATAGTTGATTGTCCAGCTAATGATCCAAAAGTCCTAATTTTTCGTGAGTATTTTTTTGTTATTATAGTATGTCACATTGTCGCGTGAAATGGAAAACGAGAATGTACTGATATCTGCATTATTCAAGTAACGTTCGTTTCGGAGCAAACAATTGTTCTCATATCCATCATGTTCGTTAGCTACCCATCTGGAAAATCTTAAGCCTCAGATAATGCAACCCTCTTGAATATTTTCCCCCAAGCACCCAGATCATCAACTGTAATAGGGACGATCAAATCCTTCGGTAACTCGCTGAATCTAGGAATACATAACGCACCTACTTTAAATATTTTAATTAACGTGTACAATTCGAGGATTAAGAATGATGTTGAAAAAAAGCAAACACAAAATGTATCCGTACGTATTATACGTATGATAATTATGTGCACGCGCCCCGCAAGTGTACGCATGATGAGGAGGAAGAAGGAGGATTTATTTTAATCGTTTTTCTGTAAAAACAGCAAACACGCGACGACGACGACGAAGTTGTTATTAATTCTTCACTAATTAACAAAAGCGCTATATTATTGTACTTATATGTGTTATACTGTACTATATGTGCATGCGCGTACGTGTTTTACATGTTTATACGTGTACAATAATATAATGGTCTAATGAATTTCATTGAATAAGAAAGTTTTGTAAATGGATTTTCCCCTCGGCCGCGTTCGGCTTTACAGCACATCTCTGGGGGGCGGTTTTATCCGCACCGCGCAGATTGATGTTGCGTCGCCACCGGCGCGCGCACCTTTCACGGTATACGATTCGACGAGGTGCGGGGGAGGAGATTGAGAGAAAAAATGTGTAATGAGTCGGTTTAGGCGGACTGAATAATGTACGGCGCGGGATCCGCACTTCGATTATTATAATTTCGTTCGCTCCCGGGCCACCGCGCTAGTTCATCGCGATAGCGATTGTTGACTACCCGTGCTTTCGCGATTCCGCCGTTTAAAAATGATAATTTTTTTCCAAAAAATATAAAAAACCGAAATAAAAGCAATACATGTACGCGCGTACAGTGCGCCCGAGGCGAAACCGTTTTCGTCGGTAACTCCACCCTCCGCCAGCACGGTGATGGCCCGTATATAAAAACGTTTAACGTTCCATATTCGATCCATCTACGCGTGCGCCTTCATGTGTACGTACGAATATCCACGCAAGTCAGCCTCGGGGCACCCTCGACTAGGGTACCTAAAGCCGCGTGCAACACACCCGGTAGGTATACCAACACGTAACTGTTCGGCGTACAAGGTAAACACAATGTCGCGCATAATCCGTACACGCGTACGCAATGACGCGCGAGTCGACACGCTCATTAATAAGTCGTCAACTAATCAAATCGAAATCGACCGACCCTGCGCCCGTCCACGGCGATTCCTCGGCCCGGTCGCCGTACGTAATCTCCATTGCATACACGCGATACGACGCGAACGCAGGATTTCAGTAGGGTTTTAACCATAGATTGATACTAAAATCAGCCGAAAAAAATACCAATGCTAAACACTTTGTGATGAGAAAGACATACAGAAAGGGCAAGAACGCTATTTTTACCTACCCCACTATGGGTATGTATAAAATATATGCGTAGTGGAGTAGTCCAGGAAGAACTCCGTATTCAGAGGTCAAAGGTTGTTTTAAAAATAAAAAATAGATCAAGCATGCAGCTAAACATGGGCGAGATAATTAACAGAAAATAAAGCTCTTTCCGGTTAAAGATGGAAAATCAATGCAATGACTAGTTTATGTAACTATCGTTAGTAATCATTAGCATTAAACATATCAAACAAAGAGTGGTCGATCATTTTAACTAGGTGTCTGCGGCTTTATAACAATATAATGGAAACTATTGGTCTAGGAGTGCGTATACGAGGTGGTATATTTTCGGGTGGTGGTGGGGGTTCCAGGTTTCAACCCCGCCAGGATGAAAAAAAAATTATCATTTCAACTACGAACCAATTAAAATGTTTTATTCAATACTAATATAATATTTATATTTACAAAATTCCAATACAAAAATACTAAGAAATTGTACTCAATTGACTTATGCTACCTAGGTACACATAAAGACAAAATGTATTGATATTAAGTGTTTAGGTATTAGGGTTCTTGAATGAATTATAATATTATAAGCTTTCTTAAGTTGTATAATAATGTGAACCACACCCAGACAACTTTTTTAAAATACATCACTGCCGAAAGCCGACCAATCGCGGTGGAAGAATAGCGAGTGAAATTCAATTTTACCGCAAACGCAGCGACGGGATCGGGAATGTGGCTGGAGGCTCGCGTTTTTTCGTTCGCAAACGTATATAGAGGTATACGGAAATACTTCTACCCACATCGCGGGAACACGACTGCAGCGTCAGAGGCCACGGGTGATACCCGTCGGACTTGTGGTCGGAGTGTGGTATGAGGGGAGGGTAAAGTGAAAGTCGTGGAATTTCATTAACGTCAACTTGTGTGTACGTATGCGTGTGTGTAGGGGTGGGCTATGCGTACGCTCAGGACAGGGCAAGGTAAACCGAGGGTCGGAGAGAAGGGATGCAAAGAGCGTGAGCTCAGGTGGAATGCGGTGCGACAGACGGATGTACAGTACGGAGCTGCAGCAGATCGTCGCACGACGCGAGAGACACATTGTCTTCCGAGCAGAAAATTACGACGGTTATACTGTCTCTCTCTCTCTCTCTCTCGCTTTACCCATTTTCCCATTTCTCTTTTTATATTTTTCTTTTTACACTCACACAGACACGTATGTTATTCGTCTTGCTCGTACAGATACACTATACGACGATATCCTCTCGCCACCACCACCCTACCGCATCGTCACGTAATCATCATCCTTTATAACGCGAAACCTCAAAAGCCTTAAAGGGCTTTTCGGTCTCTTGTCGTCGTCTGTTATTTTTCCGCGTTTCCATTCTGGTGCCCGTCGTACGCGCATGCACGCGAGCGCGCGTGTGTAATTGAACTGTCGCGTCTAGGAAGTTGTTGCAGCTTAGGCGGAGGGCGTAAGAAAAAATAAGAATAAAAGTTTTCAGCACCGAACAAAAATCGAAAACATCCGTGCAACTCTGTACTGCAGTATATATATATATATATATGTATAAGCACACCATTACGGATTGCCACCACCGTCAACGAGCCTCGGAGGAGTTTTTCGCGCAAAGTTTGTCGTCCGAAACGGGGTCAAGTTTATATAAACGTGAGACGAACAACTTCTTAATTATGTGTTCAAGCTCACTAGGATATTAATTATTACTGTAGTCGTTTCGAAAACAACTTTCGTTAATAATATATTTTTAACGCGAGAAAAAAGATGTGAACGAGCCTATAGAGCGAAGACGTTTTCTATTACGCTTTCTCATGATATATTACGAGTATAACACCCCTAATACCCCGTATCGTTTATCGACATTAACTTTTGTACAGTTAAATACTTTGTTAGTAAAAAAAAAAAAAAAATACTACCCCACATTTTCTTTGTTACCAGCTCGCTGTATGATTGGTAATAAAATGTATAAAAAGACAAATGACCCTGAAGAAGTGCAACGTCCTATACCTGCAGGATAATATTCATTGTCATTAAGTTATAGCTGTTCTAATATGCAGATGAAACGGTATTTTTTCGTCGTTTCTTGCTGCATTTAATTTTGTATTAGTTTTCGACTGTATGCAGTTGTTCGAAATTCATCAAAAATCATATAAATTACGATTTACAAAAAGGAAAAATAATAAATACTATTAACTTAAATCATATACGAGTAATAACGAATTTTTTTTGAATAGTTTCAAAATGCACTTAATGAGTTTTATACTCTAAATTATTCAGAACATCAATAAGCTTAGGTTTTGTTTGTTCTTATTAAAACATATTAATGATGTTTGATCCGTATACCAGCACATTTTAATTCGCAGCAGTAGTTTATTACAAAATGCCATGGTATTAGGTCATACTATTAATATATTCATTCGATTATAAGTTTGTAATTATAGATAAGTGTTTTTAAAGTAAACGTATTCAGATTTTATGAGGTGGGTATAATACTATACACGTATATGCTAAGTATATGTGCGTTGGGGTGTTTACATTCGCATATGAGTATATGATATGATTATGACACGTTTTGTGACCTTTTTTGAGTACGAAAATAATGAATATTCTGAATTTTATTTGACAATAGTGGGTATGTGAAAATTTAACAATTTTCGAAATTATACAGCTACGTGAGTTAATGAGAGAAAAACAATTTTCTGCGCTCGGAAAATTAATAATTTTATGCTCTGAAAACGGGTTACATGAATATTTTGACAATTTGTATTATTATACTTCAAACAATGGTTATTTTTAAAAATTATTAATTAATAAAAAAGAATACGTGTGTAGGTATGGTTATTTTATGCGAAATTAAATTAAATTTAAAATTATATTTATAGGATAGAAAATTGTACGTGCTTCCAAAATACAACCCGGTGAGTATATTATACAGTTTGAATGGAACACGCAGCGGGATGATTTTCTCTAACCAGACCATGTGTTTGTCATTACGCAGAATATAATACAAATATACAGTGTGCCTGGGAAGATTGAAAGCACTCAGCAATCATAGGGTATGGTGGTGGGCGCAACGGTTATAATGTTATAATATACTAATAAATAATCGGCTACAAACGTATGGGATTTTATTATCGGAGAAGCTTGGATCACCCAAACGACTTTACCCACACCGTTCATTACATGTTCGTTCAACAGAGAAAAACCATTTGTTAAAACCGAATAAAACAGCAGATCTGGTAGACTTATTCATAAATACCAACGGGGGTGGGAGCGCTTATTTCGCTCGCATCTACATGCCCGTCCACAGGAACAACTGTAAACGATGACATTTTTTTTACTACAGCGCGTATTCGGTATCCTTCAATCGTACATTTGATTGGACTTTGATCGTCGCAACGTTTTTATAATAATAATATACATAAATAGTTGGTGATAATCGCGAGCTCACTACATACGAGGACGACGTGCAAATCGAGAATATTATTTCCGCGAACCGTGTCTAGACACATACGAGGACGATTGCAGTTACAAACTTCCGCGCAAATATCGTTACGGCTCGGGGTGGCTATTATATCGCACGCGGCATGTCGACATCGTATGCATGTAGCGACATTAAACGCATCGTAGCGTAAATGCGATGGCAATAGTAATACAGTGGTTGTAGAGCTTTGCAGAACGGACGGTTACTAAGCTGCAGTCAGCACCGGCGGTGATGTACCTAGATGATATGCACGTATAAACTATGATAGTATAATATTGTACACATCACGTTTCGTTGTATTTGCACACGTACTACACGAGAGCCGCGCACGATATAATTTACGTATATACTCGTATGTAAAACGTTACCGAGCTCGTGTGTGTGTGTGTGAAAACGTTTTATCCTGCGCGACGACAAAGGCGTACGGAGAAAGAGGAAGAGACAGAGAGCACCGCCGTTCATAATACATGTAATACGCATATTATATAGTATTATCGGCGCGACAACAATCCTCGTGCGGATATGGACGGCAACGCGGATGGCAAGAAAAGGAAAACACCTCATCCGTTCACAAGATAAACATAAGATAAGGAATACTATCGATTCGCGCAAAGTATTGAAATATTTATCGTTTTAGCTGATGTGCCGAGCGAAAACTTTGTCCCCGGATGTGACGAGCTGCAGGGTTAAGGGTGCCCATGCTTGGTAATTTTAACGACGCTGAACATAATATATAAACTCGTTCTATCGGCCCCGAACGATTACCTATGGTGTTGATGTGTACTTTTCACCACCACGGACACGCATAATACTACTACGTCGAGAAGTTCGTGTTCGCGTCCACCGTTTTCAAATATTTGTGTATTTAGAGGCAGGACGGTATTTTTTAATTATTTGTTTTCACCATGAAATCGATACATATGTATATATGTAGTTCATTGACTATAAGTATTTATAGACCCTAGTAGTGGAGTCATCATTTTATGGGTTGAGCCTTGCTCTCTCCACTTGACGTCATGGTTAAACTCAAAATGCTCATCGGTGAAATATAACAAAACACGGATCACTTCAATATAGGTGCTAGAGGGTTAAAATGTTTTGGGTTATGAATTCCATCCTCGAGGAAGAAAGTTAAGGAAGTTAAGGAAGAAGGTTAAGAATTGAAAATCTATTACAAAATAAATGACCTATAATCTTTTCACCAAAATGTAAGATTCAGGCGGATAAACGAATTCAGGCGTTGTAATACATTACAGGTAAATTTTCAGCAGTTGTATATTATAATACGTTGCAGTGTGCGACGAGATTATTGTACGTTTGAAACCGATAAGCTCGGTGAATAAAAAAATCAAAAAAATCGCACAGCGTCTCGAGCGTCTTTTATTGTCCCATAACAATGCGAGACGGAAACATGCATACGAGTAGAGAAGAACTATTGTATAATTTTAGACCGCATACGCACTGCACAGCCGTACGTGTGCCGCCCGAAAACGCGTTATCCTTACGGTTGCGTCAAGTACGACAGCACAGACATACGGTGCTAAAAGTGGAGAGGGTGGCATGAGTACCCCTATCGTCCTGCGCAGTTTTTCAAATATAATACGAGTGAAATAGGTATATACGAATGCGTTGTGCGGCGCAGAGACGAACACTCGGGCGGGAAGTAGGAGGATGTGATGAGGAGCAGGACTTGGCGAAACGATGATTTTATGATGAGTTGATTAGAAAAAAGGAAAAAATAAGAGAGCAGAGAGAAAAAAAGAAAATTCATACATTCGATTGTTGAACGTTTTCAATATAACGTCGAAATTAGACGAGCGCTCTCGAGCACTGGCTGATTGCCACGTATTCGTTGGCCGAGCATTGTTCAATTCACGCGTATATATATATATATATATATATATATATATATATATATATAATATATACGTATCACCACCACCGCCACCACTACCAGTCCATTAAGTTTACGGTGTGGAGAGGTGATTTACATTTCGCTCCCCGTCCGTAGGCGTTTGAGAGATTGCCGCTTCGAATAAAATGACTAAAGAACGCCCGAAGTAAAAAAAATATACGTAAACTTTTTTTTTCAAATTCTGCAGCGGACCGAGATCTTTACACACAAACGAGGTCCGCTTAACTTTCGTTCACTAGGAACACGTAGTTTTGTGGCAGTGAAAGAAGTTCAAACAGTTCCACTATCACCGCATTTACAACGGAAATCTAATGCAGTCGGCTGTGACTGTGGCCTGTACGTATACTTCAAAGAAGTCACTACAACACTGTACGCACGCAGCTGAAGGATAGTTCGAAGTTTTTGAGAACGACACGAAACGCCACTAGCGAAAGGGTAGCATATCCGTTTCTATCATATAAACTTGACCGTTTGCAATTGAAAATTGCTCGTCGCTGCTCGAAACAGTTTTTCGAACACGATAATGCATATTGCGGCATCAAATTTAAAATGATTATAAATACATCGCGCGAGACGAATATCTTTATTCGTACTACACGAGGGTCGTTTAACACTTATTGAAATTGAAATAAAATATATCTTGTGACAGCCTGTCAGCGAAATATAAACAAGCCCGGAACCCGGTATACCCTGATAGTGGTTGTGCGACCCGTCGGGTGTATATGCAATATACTGAAAGGGAAAACAAAAATACAAAACTATATAACTTGTTTTATATTATATTTCTTGCACCGTAATTTTTCGATTAAATTGTCGGATTGTAAACGTAACAAGTTTTGATAACAAAACACTGAGCAAGAATTTAAATTTCAATATCGGCAGTGAATAACTCTCGAGTAACAAAATATAGTTCGGTTAAATCCGATAGTTTTTGCATTATATCCAACGGTTACACTTTCGGGCCAATATCAATATCGCCGTCTACTGAAGCTGTATGATGGTTGCTGAAACACGATTCGTCTAGCTTAGATTTCATTCCAATTGATAAAACGTCATATCGCGCGCATATCCGTTCGTTATCGAGAAATTGATCAAACACTAACAGTATTGAAAAGTTCAAATTTCTTCTTTAAATTAATCGCACTACGATTTCTATATATACTTTTTTGATTTCCGGAAACTATTCTGCAGCAATCAAATAGGTAATGGTTTATTCGATTTTTATTTTCTCCGGTGCGTCCAGAATTTCGATTAAAACACTAATATTCAGGACTGGATTTCCGATTAATTTCTATGAACATCCGTGATGACCCATTTCATATTTTCCGCTAAAGGCTACATTGTATATGGTATTGCCTGTATACAGCTGTTCCGGCTGTAGCGCAAGGATTAGTTTGTTTTTATATTTTATTACATTTTAATTGACTAAAAATCAATAGCGAATAAAAGTATATATAGTATACGTATGTACCTACATCCGGGACGATATAGAATTATATTCAGTAGGTATAACCTTTTTATAATAATATATACACGCACTTATTGCAGACATATAATATACTACAAACACATTATTGAGGTTTCCAGTATCGGTTTGTTTTGATTTTTTTTTCAATTTTTTTTTACCGCCTCTGACTAAATATATTTTTATATTTTTCAGCTAATTGGAAACTCGCGGAAGACATTTTCTCGTTTTTCATTTTTTTTTTCTTTTTTTACATCGAGTTTTCCTTGGAATAATTTAGTACCGGTCTGCGGAAAATGTTATTTTCTTCTTTTATATTTAATTTCACCTTCCGGTGTTCTCCAGTATAATTTAATTCAACGGCCCAAAACCTTCCTTTTGATACTATAAATCCAACGGTCGTAAAGAGGATTAGTTCTTTACGTTTTGGAAAGTATTAAAAAAATTAATAAATAAAACGACTAGGTCGTTCGCATATCCGTTATAACGTTTGAGGAGCGTATCGTTCAATAAAGCGCAATAAGAATAATATCGAACAGATCTGGTCAGACCATCAGACGCGGCGAAGAATCACAACTCGTCAAGGTGTACGCGTGTTGACCGGTGAGTAGTGTTTAATCGAGACGATCTATATATCGTGTACGTATGCGTCGACGGAAGGGAAAACAGACATTTGACGACGGGCGCGCGGTGCCGGCGATCGATCGATGCGCCGACGAGAGAGGAAAAAGTGCGTGTCCTCGACTGTACCGCGGTTCAAACGGAAACCGTGTGGACTTTGCAGAACGGCGTGCGTTTTATTCTCGCACGAAAAATTTCGTAATACGTGGTGCGCGCCTCCTCGCACATTTCGGGGTTATACGACCCCGCACGCGCGCGATACTGCAGTGTAAAAATAACAGTCAACCAGGGGGTAGGTTATGTATAGGTATGTATACGACGCGATATGTTATATATCTATACACAAGTGCGTGCGAGTGAATAGCAGTAAGCCGTCCCATACAAATATATATATTATATAGGTTTAATACAATATTTTCACATAATTTATCAGCCACGCGGTACAACGTTTTATATATATACGACGGTACGAGAATAATGATAGTGCGACGGTGCAGGTATACACAGTATTATATACAGAGTGTAGTAGGGGTTTGTGGGTGGTGGTGGGGGGGGGGGGTAGCGGGAGGGTTCTTCTTTTTGGATTTCATTTTGATCGCGTGTACGCCCCGGTAGAAGTGCGTGTATATTCACATATATATATGTATGTACGCAAGTATACGCGTGTGTGTACACACATACTGTAATGGCATAGGAAATTAGTTTTAGGTTAGAGGGAAAACGGATTGGATTTCTGTCCCGAGAGACGATTGTTAGGGAATATTTATACGGTTGTTCGAGAGGTTGTTCAATTTTTTCTCCCTCAACCCCTGCCCATGTGTAAAATGTATATATATATATATATACACACAATTACATTGTATTGTATTGTATTATACGTCGCGTCAGTCTCCTGAGAAATTTCCGTTTACATAAAACGTATTAATTTTCATTTCGCGCACACACGCATACGTACATATGTATAGGTATTATAATATTCGAAATCCGTGCTCGGTCGTTTATTCAACGTTAATAATATACAATAATATTTACGTGTGTCGCGCGCTCCGGTCCGTTTAGTAGCGAGACATATTTTTCCGAATGTCGAGGGATTCAATAAAGGATTCCTATATAATTAAACGTCATTGGTTACCGTGAAAGTCGAGGATCGTTAACCGAATATTGGTGACGCGCGCTTCGCAGTTATTCAATTAATTATTATAAAACACAAAGGCATTCATTTTTACTGCCACGTCGAGCACTGGGTACCACACAGCCAGGGATTGAAAGAAATACGAGGAATTGTGCACTTTGTTAACTTTGCGGGCCGTTATAACAATAAATATTTTGTCAAAAATCAATAAGAATAATATAATATATATATAATAAAGAAAGTTTAGAAAGTCTTAAGTATTTTTATATCCCTGCGGTATATTCAACTACAGTAAGCATTTTGTTGTTGATTTTTCTGCAAGTTCAGCAATAAACTCAGCATACTAAGTTCTAATACGTTAAGGATTAATGATTGATATTAGAGATGTAATTTTTCGAGCTCAAGATTAAACACGTACGGTTAACATAATGTATAAGTCATTAGTCAGATATAAGTGTACCTATATAACAATATATATGTTGTGATAGGTAATTAAATAATGTTTATATATTCCGTTCCATAATTATTGTTCACATTAATCCTACTTTTTTTACAAAATGGGAACGGGGCCCTGCAGTGCTCGTGTACGGTATCCGCACCGGCATCAATCAGGGCTTGGATACAGCGAGTAAATGAAGGGACGACAGTTAAATCGTTGACCGTCAGCATCGACGTTTTGCATACGATCCGCGCAGGCGGACCACGGAGGGATGGAACGCGGGATAACTAGATAACAGAGACGCACGCGAAAAGTGTACACGTTATTAATATTTGATTCAGCAAAACAAAACGTGTGTAAGCGCGTGCACGCGATCGGATCTACGCGGAAACGCATATCTTTTACAGAAAAAAGCGTGTCCACGTGTGCGCTTAAAAACCTGTATTCAAAATGGACGTATTTCTCGGTAGCTCCGCGCGCTAGGGCGTAAGGTTTCCAATTTTCTCGTAAGTACTACGCATTTCAAATAAACGTTTACGTAGCCTATGACGTGATCTGCAGATAAAGATGAGCCTATTGTCGTTCTGAAAATTGATTTAAATGTAGTATATCATAGAAATCCATTGTAACGTTTCCTGTATTTCGTATATAAACCGCATCTACGATTGAGATTTTATCGCAAACTTTAAAATTTCGTAATTTGTGAACAATTTACTCTTTGTACAACACATAATGCGCAGCGGCCGTAGTACGCACAGTAATGAAATGTAACTGCACTCAGACGTGTAAACAACGCGGCATTCGCCGTACATCCATTCCACGAACTGCGTGTGCGTTTTTTTTGTTTTTTTTTTTTAAATTTCACAATCTAGAATCTAGAATCTAGATGAATACTAGCCGTCCACGTAAACCGTTAGTTTTCACGCGTGTGATATACTCTTCCATCATTTTATGTTCTATGACGTTTGAATAACTAATAATGTATACCACATCGCAAGTGTGTCACAGTTCATATAGTTATCGGTTGTTGACTTGCTAGGTCATTTACTTTATTTCACACGAGCATATATATTATTTTTACAAAAAACACATTGTGTGTGTGTGTGTGTGTGTGTGTGATACGTTTTTTAATTACTTATGTACATTTGAATATACGGCGACCAAAACAATGTGTTTTTCAAAACAATACTTTATACTGTCCGAGGCGATCTACCCATATCACACGAAACGGCTTTCCGTATAACTTATTTATGCGGCGGATACTTTAGCCGTTTTAATCATTGTAACGCTGTAGTGTATACATATTATATAATACACTGCAGTTTTACCGCAGTCACGATTTATTTTTAATTCGTTTTTGTCACAAAATATTTGTAATTATAATATACGCGTATACGAGGCAACGCAAATACGAACAATTCCTTTCAACTGAGTAATTATGATTGCCGGTGGCTGCACTACGTTCGAATATCGTATATAACATAACTCGAGAAAATCCAGCCTTATAGGATCGTGCGTTGCAGTAATCATATAATCAAGTACGAACAGTATTTTATAGCACATAAACGTTACCGAAATATGGTAAAACGACCGCGGATGATCGAGTTCTCGCTATGCTATTTTCTAATAATGGCTCGCCCGTTATTAATTTCATTCGAGACCATTTCGTGAATTCTCGTTTTTCGTCTTCTTTCGTTTTGTGCAATCCTCCGTGCGTGCAAGTTTTTGATAAACACACGTATTTTGTGCTGTCCTGCTGTTAACCCGCGAAGCTTTGTACTTCATGCACGTTAAACATTTTTGTTTCCGGGCCGACGAGCTTCCCGTTGTGGAAATACAATTCTACCGCAATAATAACACTCGGTTCAGGAAATTTCGATCGTCGGCGGCGCCGCAATACCATCGCATTCGATCAATCGAACAATAATTATTATCGTCGGGCGAGATATTTTTAATTATCATGTCATACCCGACGATGATCAATATATATATATATATATATATATAATATTAATGCGTGTTCGACGAGATCATCATCATCATCATCATCAGCATCGGTATGCGTTCGCAATAGGCGTGTTAACTCGTATGCGCGTATTATAATATACATATTGATCATAATTAATAACTAGTCGATCTGAAATTGTTTCGTCGGCAAACACCATATTGTATTTATTATGTATAGGTATTCGCATAAATTAAACCGTTCAATTAGTTCGCACGACGGAGCGCTTGTGTGTTGTAATGATAAAATATACGATATAGGTGTATATGCGAACACTGTGGTCGCACGAGCGTATTCCAATATTTCACAAGCAAATCATAGCTATCATACAGTTTTTTCGTAATGATGACGAGTGAAAAAAAATAACGTGTTCGGGGGTCAATTTTCTATTTCAAAGCTGCAGTTTAGGCTTCAACGGTAGACTCTCGAAAGTTCAATTAAATCAGAGAAAAATCATTAATATTATAAATTTAGTTTTGTTGGGCTTGAGAAACGCAACAATTGTAACGTATTGGCTGGTCGCTACTAACGCGACGATCATAACACGTTTTCGACGGAGTTTTCGTATCCTGCTCTCACACGGTCGTGGGTGTACAACTATAGATACGATCGTCGCGGGAAACCACTGACTACGGTTTAGTAGTAATTACTATCGCGGGATTCCGTTTGATCTGCAGTTCTCGGTAAACGCGAATCGAACCGCGCGCGTCCTCCAACTCGGACTCGACGGGTTAGCCAGTAGGGGAGCTGCGGCACCGTCGGCGTGACTGCGCCTACGGTCGTCTGCTTTATTAAACAATAGGGTCGTCCCGCTGAAGGGTTGTTGTATTACATAATATTGTTGCGGTGCACGCGATAGTTCGTCTTTTATTCGCGGCTTTTGCTGCGGAATAAGATAACGGGAATTCAATTGGTCAACAGAGCAAACACCGCGCGGGATTTATCATAAATAACACAATGTGACCACGGCACCGGAGGTTTGTTGTGTTGTCGTCGCTGCGGGAGTTATCTGGGAGAACGCCGAACTGCGGCGCTATGAATATCCGACGCGTAAAGCGTATTATAAGGCTTGGACGTGAACGCAACGCTGCAGCCGGATAAGACGAGCAGCGACGGACGGACGTGTTAAAACGTGCGGATGGACGAATGCGCATAATTTTATCGCGACCGTTTGGCACAGCAGCAGCAGCAGAATTTCCCTGCAACCGCAGTAGGCGGATAATAACATGAATTAATACTGCTGGATACGAACGTTGCGACGGCCATTTCGTGGCGCGCGCCGAACTTTGCCGAAAGTTCACGCCAAAGTGCGGGTTCCGGTCCTTAACAAAAGGACGAGAGTAGTCCAACTGCATTAACCTCGGGCAGGTCAACAACGCGCGCCGAAATCGCACGGAAGTCGTATTAGAACAGGCGTGTCCCGGTATACGCAGATGATGTGTGTCTAGGATCGATATAAGCTGCGTGTCCTCTTGCACCGTGATATATACGCTAATATATAAATAAAAATGAGCTCCGTCGCACCGAGATAGCACGCAGCCGAGGCTAACGTTTAATTATGCATTCGAATGAGTAAAAAGTTTAGTCTCGCGACTAGGGAGGATAATATATAGCGAGATAAACAAGACATTTTTACCGAAGTCGAATACCCGAATTCACGGCGTTTCAATACTTGCCAAAGAATTGTCTATATAAATCGGCACAGTGTTTTTCATCACGTACATGGGCGAAGACTCGAACAAATTCGCGTATACGAACTTTTCCCTATAACTTGACGTGTATTAAGGAGTTACTTTTTTTTCTCCTTTTTTCCCCTCCTGTTTCGAAAACGTTGTTTGTCGCGTTATCGAGCCATCCTTTACACAATGGCCGGCGTGTGCGCGCGAGGAAGGAAAAAAATAACGTGAAACTTTTCTCCCGAGACTTTGTTCTTAACTAAGTTTTAAAGGAGGTTGTTGAAGTTCGGCTGTACACGATCAATTTCTATACACGGATAGTAACACAATTAGAAGCAAGAGTATATGGGATACGATGATGAGGTGAGAGCGAGTCAGTTCAATGGATTTTTTTCCCGTGTTCTTAAAATGCTGTCTCAACACTGTCCCATTACTTCTGGTATTTTTGGCAATGGTATCGAAGTTGGCCAATTACGTAATGTATTCGTCTTAGGGACCATTGCGTTAAATTATGTGATTTATCGTGTTATCGTAAAGACGTCATTACATTTTTTATTACAAAAATAAAAAAAAAAGCCATGAAATGCAGCTATATACTCTTATAAAACATAATTCCGGAGCCACGAAATTTCTTAATAAATTATTCATTCATAAAATGTATTATTTTATGCTTCAAATATTTAATAAAAAAAAAATATGTATATATATAATCGTCATTTTCTACATTTTAAGGAAAACAAAAACGTATCTTTATAAAAACCTTAATAAATGTTAATTATAACTTGTTTCAAATTTAAATACAAAAATCGTTGAGTCATGAAGACAAATCATTTGCATATTTTGAATCTTATTTATATAATATTCCATACAAATTCAATTTAATGACGTAATTATCATAATATATTAATGTAGTTTTATTAAAGCCCCAGAAGAATTACTGTCTTATATATATATATAGTGTAATTTAATTTCGTTGCATACGCGTTATTAAGAGACCACCCTGAATACAGATAATTACATAAAATGTTGGGTTCAAATGAAATTGAGGGAGTTGATCTAATTATAATATCATTTTCCGAAACTCTGGGTCTTTTCTGAACCGACACGAGGGACGTTGTAAATAATTATAGCGCAGCGATATACTTTAGGTGTTATAATAGTGTGAAATATATTATTACACGAGTTTGTTTGAGCTGAAATAATTACCAGAAGAAAAAGAAAGAAGGAAAAACCTTATTTATTTACCCATAACACGGCTATGGATAAAAATTCGTCGACAAAAAATAATTATTTTTTTCCCCCTTCCTTATATTAGACATAATATTGTTGTGTGGTATTACGCGGTAAAACACATCTATACTGCAGAGGACCTCGTGGCGAGAATAGAGTAATTTAAAAACAGAAATTTAAACTCCAGTTTATTTCACCACGTGCATATTAATTACGCGGTATCAATGCATAGATATATTTTTTTATCAAGCGTCGAACTATGATGAGATACGAGAAGTGTTCGTATTTTCATACACGCGAACTACGTCGTCGAAATAAATGAAGACAATCTTATATTAATAATAAATAGAAACTATAACGGAATCTTTCGACAAGAATTATGGATGTAGATGTTAGATACTCTAGAAAAACGTGAGCTGATAAATTACAATAATATATATAAAAAAAGAAGCTATTGTGAAATATTCCTTACACGTGGACGACGCGAAGCGCGGGGCTATAGGATAAGGTCATAATTAACTCGTCCGCGCATTGTGCTCCACGCGCGAGGCGGGTCCGAGAAAAGAAAGTGAAAAAACACCACAATCTAGTTTAAATAAGCGCGTAAAAAATACAATCAGATAACAAAGATGAATGGGGAAGACATTAAATGTTTTGAGATCAATGTGGTGCAGGGTTCTATAAAACAATAATTATAATAATAATAATATACGTAACAAATCATAAAAGCCTACGTATTTCTATTACACCATAGACCTCGGAGAAAAAATATTAATATTTAGATGAGTTGTACATTTTATATTATACCGTCGATATCGTCGAGAGAGGCACGAGTAGGTACTGCGTGATTTAAGAAAACAATAAGATAATAATTCAGCTATTGATCACGCTCGTCGTCAACACAACACAACACAATACAACACATCGTGATCATAAGGCAATTGTTATAATAAAAATAATGCATAATTTATCATATAATATAATATCAATTATTTATTAATATATATTGCGTGATGAGCTCGGATTTCGATGCGCTAGAATAATCGAAAAAAGAGTTCTGAACACGAAAAATACATTCACCGCGACTTATGAAGACTTCAAAAGTGCGCATGAAAATAAACCTCATCGAATCATCGATTGAAAATAATAAACAAAATAACAATATTATACAATGCGCTTTACGGTTTATAAGTGTAGCGGTCGTCAAGATTAAGTCAGTATTTACAACTATCGTAACGAATTATAAAGGTAAAGGCGTGATGTACCGATCTACAACCATATATTTTGAAACCACGGATCGTATCTTTGTTTTCCGTTTTTCTCGAAACGTGTCGTAAACACGGCATATAATGAACCGAAATGTAAATTATTGAACGTATAAAAATATTGCTGTTTAAACAATGCGTGCTCTAGATTTTGAAAAATTAGTGCAAACGCACCAGAAACCGAGTCCGAATATTTACTATAATAATATACCGATATTGATTAACAACGTACCTATACACGAGTCATACGATGTTATATATATTATTACCGTGTACCCGAGTAGAATAGTTTATTATATCGTAACGCGAACCTACTATATTAGGATTTATCAATCACCGAGAACATTACGTCTTACCAAATAAAAGTCATCGCGTACCAAATCTGCATCTACATAATTCAAAATTAAAAAAAACTACGGATTGTTAGGCGTAAGGATGAAAACATGGAAATTACAATAAACATTTTCTAACAATTTTTTGGGGAATGGGAGGGGGGTGGTTGAACACCTAACAATAAAAGGGGGGCCTGTATACGCGCCTGTGCACACTACAAGTATATTACATTATTAATATGCGTGATACGTAGAGTGATGTGTGTAAATTATACGTTATATGCGTTTATATTATAAATAATCACGAGTTAAATTTAATCCGATTTGCATACAATATTATACAATTATTATTATACGTACGCAAATTCACACACACACACACATTTTATGCTGGTACGATACACAACACGCATTACGCTCGCGCGCACGATTATTCGACCAAGTCTCGTTCGATTGATTTGTCATCCCCCGCTTTGATGACTATATAGTATATTGACTATTATACTATTTGCCTCACCCGATTGTCGATAATATCGCGCGCACAACGAACACAAGTGGGTATGACATCTCACCCCATCACCCCCCCCCCCAACGCACATTATGCGCAGTAAAGACGTAAATTGTGTGCACCACCATCGCGAATGTTTACGTAGTTTTTGTTTTATACATAATACAACCTCTGTAAAAAAAAAAAAAACGTAACGGTAATCCGCGCAGCGTGCTGACGAAGCTCTCGAATTAACGAGCGCACTCGATAAAACGGCTGTCGGCTTTTGAGACAAAGACGTACGGCGGCAACCTTTTTTTCAATTATACTTTGAAACCCATTAATAAACAATATTGAAAAAATAAAACGAATCAAGTTTTTTTCTTCGGGATTTGAGTGCACTAAATACGAAATGTGTATGTTGCATAATATGATACCTTGGTCGTAGTATTCGAATGAGCACGGTGTGTGACTGTATAACTATTGAAGCTAATAAATTATGATCGACAAACAACTCTTAAGTTTTTTCGTCATTCTAAGATCAAAGATTTTACGTACTGCCCGAAAGTAAAAATAAAATTCCATCTCTGGCCGAAACACCGAGTCATATAGGACTGTGGTCGGCTTATTTACCAAGCGCTATTAATATGTAAATATATATACGAAATATATGCAAAAACATGTTAAATCTAATTCATTCCGTGTTTACGTCGCAATGGTACAGATCGTGGACATTATATGCTGACTAAGACTCCATATTTGGAAGTTGGAAAAAAAAACATCCTGTTGCGTACAAATCCCATCATAGCCCACACAGCTCATGATAAATCGAAGTATATAATACAAGACTGTACAAAAGAATGACTACAATTAATAATTACTGATCTTGTGTTATAGCGAGACTTTCAAACCGTATAATACCGTCCGAGAAAGTCGAAATTAGTTGTTCATGATAAGCGTATATACACGCGTACAGTGTAACCGAGACCGAAACCGTTCGTAAACGGCGCACGTTTACAAGCGGTAAAGTAGAACGTATATATTTTAGTCGGGTTCGGGACTATAGCCGTTTCCGAGAAAATTATACACCGGTTGATTTTTTTTTTGCGCACGCGCGAAACAATCGTGTTATAATAGTTTTACACAAAACCAAAACGTTTCGATTAAAAAACATAATGGAAAACAAATAATGCACCGTCGACGATCGCATGGTTTCAGCGGCTCGCGTATAGTAATACCTATTATATTTATTACATCGGTAACATCCCCGTAAACGGAACAATGGGGAGAGAAAAAAAACTCGTGTTTGAAAAATATTAATTTAGATCGATTGTCGTATTTATATGTAGTACCTATAGTTCGACTGTGGTACGTTGCAGCGTATACGGTCGTAAAAAGGAAATCAATTAGAAAAAAAGAAACAATCGGGTATATGTATGTTATTGCGGACTTTTTTTTTCAATTTTTATATTTATTGCACGTTAATATGTTAATACGTATTATACGCGTATACACATGCGCGAAACGAATGTGTTACCTATATATATTTGTATATATATTTTATTGTAAATTTAATAAATTCGCCCGGGGTATACGGTTTTCGGTTAAGCCCTCGGCAGCGATGAGTGTTGCTGCGAAAAAAATTTAACGTATAGCTGCTGACACGGTGGCGTCCGATTAACGTCGCGCCGCGCATGGGGTCAAATATTATGATTTATGGTATTACATTATTGCACGCGCGCGTGGCACTAATATTCACATCGGACACGTTTTTTTCGCCTCCCCGTTCGATCCCGTTTTAACCTCTACCCCGGTAGCGGTATGGCCAGTACAGGTACGCACGAAATTCGTGCCACGAATACAGCACCGCGATTTTCGCGTAAACACACACGTCTGGTTAAACGACGTCCAATACGTTTAAACAGTGATGATGCCGACGCGGTTTGGCCGTGGGTGCGACACGAGTATTGCACGCGCGTACCGCAGTATAGTACTCATCCGGTCGAGTTCCAGTATAAATTATACCGCGGTACCGTATAAATTAAAATCAAGTGTATAACGATAAATGCTTAGGTCTGAACGATTGGAATTCGTCGAATACAACATGTGGATCCATTACGCACGTTTACCTCGGCGACTGCGATAAACGGAGCATCGACGAAACGATAGTAAAAAAATAAACAAAACAACGTACAAAATCACGACGAATGGGTTAAACAAAATGTTATAGATATGCATATTTTGACAGTAAATCCGCGACTTGACACAAACACGCATTCACGCAAACATCGCAACACCTTATCGTGTAGATTGACGCATCGAATACCGAGTATATTACGTCGGTTGTCAGTTGTGAATGGACGGGGGAAAAATCCAAGTGCACACCGCGTATTCGTACGGGGTGACTTTGCGTGAACCGCACGCACAGACACAGAGTCGCACGACATATTACATCCCATATACGTTGTACTACATTACTACTGCGGACGTGAAGAGACGGGCTGCCGAGAGGAAATTCGACGATAAAGGGGTCTGCCGCCGAGTATACGTATTTGCATTTTTATTGTTAATGCAGTGCGTACGGCTCGGTCACAGCGGCGGCGGCGGCGGCGACGACGACGACGCAGAAACATAATAATTCTCTTGCGAATTGTTTCACGCTCGATGACGTTCCCCGTCCGAGTGCTTGTGTAGTCTGTAAAAAGATTGTTTTATCGTTCGTGCGCCTACTCGTAACGTTATTAAACGGGGGCAGGCAGTGTTTTTCTTTTCGCGCACAAAATCGTCATCGTGTAACCCACGGGGATTTGGAGTATCGAAAAAAAAATTTCAATTTCCATCCACGTGTCGCAGGAGATACAATTTTTATGCGTATTTTTTAAAACGCGTACAGAACACTAGCTATTGATCACGCACGAAAATAGACAGTGCAGTAAACATGGTCTCGTAGAAATTGAGAACTATATCCGTACCGCAGCCGAATGCGATTACTATCAATTTGAAATTATTATTATCTTTCAGCGAAATTTTTTCGAACGTTAACAACCGCAGTGCATTTAACTGTTGTTGAAAAAAAAAAGGTTTGCTTGCTTATAAGTGTATTTCATTTCATGGACCACTTTGGGGAATAAATTCTTACTCTGTAATGCGAATAGTTCGATAATAGGGTCAAACGGTTATTGATTAGTACAACTATAAGAGTTTAGCGATAGAGAGAGAGAGAGAGAGAGAGAGAGAGAGAGAGACGAAGACCTTACAGTTTGTTCAATAATTTTTTAGTCAAGAAATTCTTGTAGCTTTTGATCGTCCTACACGCTTAGCACAAGTCGTCGTCGAATTATTACAATTTAACGATTTTGGACATATTATAGAAAAATTCGATATTTTTAAACTCTATATTATTATAGATGTAAATTCGATGTGTCAGACAAAGCCGGGGCGATAAATATTATACATTTTTTTTGTGTATCGACAATCAACTCGTCTACATACCATTGATCGTGTTCGTAAGTTTTATTGAAATGCACCAAATGACAGTTTATATATTTAAAATAGGAGGAAACATATCGCATTTCTCTTCTCAAAAACAATTTTACCATGAGCATGAAGTATTATGATGGTTTTCTATACAACCAATATACAAAATCATCGAGATGAAACGGCTTGAAAGATAATGCTCTGAATATGGTAATAAAAATGAAAAATTCCGTTTTAAAAATACATAATTCACGATATACATTAATTAATTATTAATTGTATTAACCTGGTACTTCATTGGAGCCTAGAGGTACACCTAATGCAACACGTTATACGTTTGTCAAGTATGTCTTCCCCTTACATAATATTATTTATCTTATGTACGTGAAATACTAACAAAAAGTTTCATAATTAAATAAAAATAATAATAAATTTTTTTTATAAAACAATAGTCAACTTAGGTATCTATATGTAGGTACAGTCGGAATCCGCTGCGTTCAGTTTTTATCCACCATGAAATATGTTTGTTTCGCCTTCCACAGCATTTATATTGTTTCTATTTTCTGTTTTACGATTCCATTGTTGTTTTTTTCCCGAAAAATTAAAACTTACTTCTAGCGCAAACACCTGACAATGGATAACAAGCTTACCTGTAACAAAAAAAAACAAAACAAAAATAAATAAAAACTCGTAAGTCTTTTAATTAAACGAGGGGTGGGGAGGGTGAAAAAAATACTAATGGCATTATATTTTTAATAAGCTCTTTAGTGTGACGATGAGCAGAGGAGCGTGGCGGCAGTGGACTGTTCGGATGGTATAAAATGTAAATGAGCATTTATTTTTTATTTTTTTATTGCGTGAGCGTAACACGGAATAACACTGCTGTTAGCCAGGCTCTTTGGCCCGATTCAAATGCGCGCGTGAGTATTTCCACAAGAAAAAAAAAAAGATTACCGTTTCGGATTTCAGTATTTTGATAGCGTACCTAGATTAGTAAACGAAATATACACAATACGGATGTGTGTGTGTGTGTGTGTGTGTGTGTGTGTGTGTGTGTGTGTGCGTTTGCTTACATATTTTATAAGTGGCGGAAAAAACGATATATATATTAACTACTTCGACGGTTGCCACAACGACCCGTGGTTACACAACAAAGCGATTTCTTTTCGACGTGATAAATTATTTACCATTACATTCGTCTGCGCAGTCCGCACGTACAAACGACCTCACGGACGTTTTATACTTAGGTCTAGAATTGCACACACCGCGCGCTGCAAGCATCTGTTTTGTTCACCTCGATATAATAATAAAAAAAAAAAACATTAAAAACACGTACTACGCGCGTTACCGTTCCACGGGACTTGAGCGAGCCACAAATCGAACTCGTTTTTCGAACTCGTAAAAACCATCGGTGCCTCTCTCTCCCTCCACATCATAGGCCAGCGACAGCCCCTTACCCTACAGCACGTGCGTCGGTTCGCCCCGCGGCCGAGGCGAAATGTTTCACCCCCTCAACGATCGTCGACCGCCAAACCGATACATGAAATGTTATAATATTTCCTTCGGCCGCCGTCGGACTCTCGCGGGTTGTAATATTATATTGCGTAACGGATACGAAACATGAAAAAAACCACTTGTCGAGTACCAGAGAACCGCTGATCGAGAAAACGTTGATTTTGTTTGAAAAACGAGAAGAGGGAAAATTATATAAAGGTTATTACTTTTTACATAAACGCGTATACCTATATATATATATACACGATAAGGGTTGGTGAATATTACGATATGCGAGTAAACGACTGAACGCGCGTATTCGTACGACGCTACACAATAACAGGAATAATAAATAATGATAATAACAATAGTAATAGTAATAATAATATTATAATGTTCGATAATAACAATAAGATATCGATTCGGTTACGTAGACGGGGTGTTGTGATAAAAGTGAGGGGAAGCGAGTGTAGCGTTATACTTTGATGTGTGCATTACAAAGGCGCGCATTATACAGACGCTGAACTCTCTGGAAACGCGCGTGTTTTGCGTATTAAATAGAATATAATAATCATAATATTGTAATATTTATCGAACACCGTGCTGATTATAATAGTTATCGCTGCAATTAATCGTGTTTTTTTTTTTCGAAATGACGGTATCGACATAATATTATGATAATATGTTATATTATGATTTATAATATTATAGAGCGTGACCATGCGGTCAATTTACTATTATACGAGTATAATATTATAATAAGTATGCTGCGCTGTACGCAAATATACTCGTATATTGCGCTTATTATCTTTTAACGGTTAATAAACCGTTGTCAACAAAGTTTTTATTTTATTAATTTATTTATTTTCATTATTACTTTGTAAAAACTTGCAAACGACCTCGCATAAAATTACGCGAAAAGAAATTAAAATAAAAACCATTAAAAAAAAAAACTGATTTGAATGCAGAAAATAAAACGCAAACGTATTTCGATTTTGATTAGTAACATTGTTTAACTAGACTTATTTTTTTCCATCGATTCAAATTTCTTTTGTATGTTTTTAATGTCAATGAAACTTTTAAAATGTACACTAGAAGGTACTTTTCGAATAAGTATCCCCGGTCGTCGTATTTAGTCGATTTCGAACGGCTGTGGTATAAGCTACAAAATATGAAAAAAAGCATACGTTTTCGTTGACAAGTAAAAATGAACTGATGGCACCCTGCAGGAGAAGTGAGGGAATATATTATTAATGAAAGCGTGGTGAAAGCGCGGTTTTCTCGTTTAATGAAAAAAATAAGCCAACTACAGAAAAATAGGACGGCGCTTTGTGAAATAATTATTTCTCTATTTTTCACACTTTTTTTGTCACACGAAAATTCCGAACAACCTGTGTATATATCTATACCATTTTATTATATTGCATATCATTTACCTTATACTTGAGTTGTACTTAAATTTAGTTATTTAAAAATGTCACTTATTATTTGTTTATTTTCTTTGACTAAACTTTCTATTTTTATTCTATTTAATCTTTTACAATTTAAATTGATATTAAACTAATTACAGATGATACTTTTTATACATTTTTTTGATATTTTAATTATAACAGCATATTATTTTTTCTTGCTTTGTTTGTCTTAAATGTTTTCTCTTGATACTTTTTTTATAATTCATTTTTATCTAGGTATAATTTTACTTTTTAGTACACTGTTACTTTAATTTATATTTTTGAGAACTGCACGTCCAGCACAAGTTTTGCTTTTAGGGGTTAAGCTAATATTTATCTACTCAACCATAACCTTAAAAAAAATTTGTTGTTGCAATAAAATTATTATTATTATATATAGGTATACGCGTTATTTATGACTGAAATCTAGAAATCGATGGGTCTCGGCGGTCGCGAAAGTAAATATGTATATCGAAGAAAATGCACAGCGTTCGATGGGTCGACAGGGGTGCGTGCCGGGAATATACGTACGTATATAGTATATTCATATTATTTCGTTCCATCGCGAAATCGTGTACAATGCACAGCGCTCTTGGTTCGCCTATGCAACAACCGCATGTGGCGTACACGCGTGAACTTTCGTTCAAAACATTTTAATGAACCATGTATTATGCGCATAGAGCCGCGACGATTGAGAGCCGGCGCGGCGTGCGGTGTTTCTGCAGAAACGCGGCATTTCGTTAGCGCGCCGCGCACGTGGCTTTCACCCTTGCAAATCTCCGCGTGACGCTCGAACTGTGAATCGAACGACTGCGTTCCACCGTATCACGCGGGGATCCTGCGGCTTATGTACGCGCATGTACAGTACAGGCTTACAACAGTTTATGGGCAACTTCACGCAGGACCGAGATTTGAGAACGGTTTCCTTTTGACGGCACGAGTATAGTCATACGGTTTTCGGCGTACAACCGCACCTCTAGCAACGGTGCCCACTGTAGCGACGCGACAACGAGTATGTGCGTACGGTGCAGGGATGGCCAAACTTTTACGAGCACGGAGATCGACCGGGAAAACAGTTTTCTTAAGTTGTATTTGACTCGAGCAGAGACCGTCGACTACAGAGTTCTAACGACGATAGCAACTACTGGCGAGTCCAAAATATCGTCAGCGACGATCAGTAAGATACGAACTCCGATAAAATGCCGCAAGACATCGGCTTTCAAGTCGCTGGACCGTAGCGTATACACACGCCGCCGCCATTTAAATTCAAAGAATCCTTAAGACGCCTACACGAGACTATAAGAAAAACGTTGATGACAATGTACGAGTATGTTACACGTGTATTACACGCGTGTGCAAACAGTGGGCCAAATCGACTAACGCGCACTTTGCGTGCACGCACATACCGACGCGACGTCGAAACGATACGCGCGTTATATTATATTTCACGACGTTTAGAGGTTGTTTTTTTTTTTTTTTAGAACTTTTTATCTTATCCCGTATGCGCGGCATCGTTTCATTTCCTCGTATTTCCTCTACGGCGTTATACATTATGATATTTACTTATTTTTTTGCCCACGACACGTCCGCGCACCCTTTAAAAGCCCTAATGTTAATATTCATCATCGTTCGCACAAAAAGCGTGTCGTCGCTTTGAATCGCGCCGCGCAGCACTGTGGATCTCGCGAGTATAATGTCAAAAGCCGAAATATTCACCGCGATTGTCGCTCATACGACACGCGTATATTATTATGGCCGTTGCCGTCGTGCGAAACGACTGCATTATTAATAGCGTGTTAATGACGCGCGTGTTCCCGTCGTCGCGGAGAAGAAGTGCTGTTTATTCGCAGTGCCTACCGTATACTTTATTGTGTACATATAAACTGCAGCAAGAGCGTTTCCGTCGTAATATTAAAATGATATTCGCAATAAACAATAAGGAAGACGGCGATAAAGCGTGTAAAAAAGAATTTCAGGATAAAACAAATAATATATATATATAATATACGAGTATATAGGTGCGAGTTTACGCCTCGATCTTGTAGGTATATATTATTATAATGTATATACGCGTATCACACGACATGTGTGAGACGCAGGAGTTTTCGCACGCGCGCATCCGCATGTATATATGTAGGCACAAGGCGCGTTTATATTATATTATAATATTTTATTTGCGTATACGTATATAATAATAACAGTATAGTCAGTGGGTATACGCGCGTCACCGGTTTATTTTATATTATATCGAGTGCGCGGTGAGCAAGGATGCACCGTCGCCGCGGGAGAGGACTGAAACGAGTATAACTTTGCCGGCGCATACACTTAAAATATATAGTACGTTTTTGTATGAAACGCGCGCGTAATATTATCGCATATAAAGTTTTCCGTTCGAGAAATGTTTTTATTTGTGAATTTTTTTCGTCTCCAGTCTATTATACACTTTTAGGCGGTCACAATACGCCACGTTAGCTGCGACATCCGCGTCACGACCAAAGTGTATATCACATAAAACAATGAGTACGCGAATACTATCGGCACTGTTATTATTTTATCTTATTTATTATTACATATATATATATATATATATATATATATATATATATATATATATATATATATATATATGTTTCACGCCACAGAGCTGATGATCGATGAGCCAAGACCGGCGGCGTACGACGCATTATTTCATTACGACGGTGCTTATACGGTGCTGTATGATAAATATAATATTGTATGTACGATAAGATGACGTGAGGCCGTGGTGTTCGCGGCACGTGTATGCCATGCTTCTTGTTATATGGTACTTTTCTAGCCTCCGTTGTAAATTTGATAAAAGCACACTCGGGATTCGACGACGACGACAACGAGTTAAAACGAGGTAAAATGTACCTATACCACCACCACCACTGTAGTAGATGCGCCGACGGGGCAAAAATGGCGTTGGTAACATAAAAGGGTGACGTCACGGGGATCGATTTTACCAGGGCCGGCGGGGTGAAAAAATGCGCGCGGGCAGAGGAAAAGCCGAGTGAAAAGCAACCCCCTCGACGATCCGCACCATGCTACAATCCTCCTCTAACCCCGCAGTCGACATTTCTTCTCTCCACTCGACTTCTCTCACTCTCACTGGTCCCGGTAACTTTGCTTCATCACATACACACATACATACACACACGCGTGCTTGAATGTATACTACCACACGCCCACCCATCCAAAGAGCATTAACGATTTGCGCGTGCGACCCTTTTTCACATGTAGTACGTACGCGCGCGCGCGATCGCGTATTACCAGTGACCAGGTAATCGGTTGATTTTCGCTGGTCTGTCCACGTACCGATAACGCGGTATCATTGGCATATACATACGACTGTCGACTTATATACTTATAGCTTGTAAGTTATAACCGATGTCGGTCGTTACATAGGTATACATGAACCTCGCAGCTATACCGCTGTTGCTATACTTTTCCGTCTCGTCACATCACGCTGTAATATAATATTGCATTTTACCTCACATGGGACCGAAATATATTACATAGTATACGCCCGCGCGGAACAACTTTCTCTCCTTGCTTCTCTTCTCGCTCTTTGTCGTACCGTCATTACCTTCTCCAGGAACGGATCCGGATCTGAGATCTAGGTAACGGGGGATGATTAAAGTTTAAAGCGCACATATTTATGATGAAAACTTTATTCTAACCTTAGACATCAATGATACGATATGGATAAAACACATTTATTTTGACCTAGTCCTTTTTTTTTTTAAGTATTTAATTTACTCTGTAATACTCCACACGCATTTGTGCATGACGCACATATATAAATCCATAGTTACCATACAGTACAATGCGTATTCCGTGCGTACAATCATTGCAAACGGTAAACAATTATAACGCAAGTGACGGCTTTTATTTTTTTTGTATCCGGCCGTTTCGTCACCCGTAAAACGAGATAGTTACGAATACACGCGCGCATTCGCCTCGTTGCATTTGTGGGTTTTTTAATCTCATTTTTGTTTGAACAATAATAATACACAGCAACGATGATAATAATAATAATAATAATAATAATAACGATGCGTGTAATCAACTCTGTTCGTACGTTCGAGTATAATATTATGCGCGCATCCAGGTAGGTATTTTCACTTATATTATTTATACATAAAACCCGACTTAAACGCGGTCGTCGCCGTTACATTTCATTGAACGAATACCAACCCTCCCCCCCTTCCTAGCTGCAAGAGTAAACCTCCCTATTATGTTCGTTGAATTTGACGCGCGTCGTACATATTATTATTATTGTACTCGTACACGTACCGAATGTCGTCGAGTCGGACGATATCATCGATTTTATACACTGCTGCGTGTACAAAACGGGAAACGAGGCACTGTCGTCGTCGTCGTCATAGATACACGCAAGTCATAATAATAATAATGATAATGATAATAATATATTATAATGATATCGCCTACTATATGTACTATGACTGCGTTGCGTAGATGTATACGCAATTCGCAGCCTTAATGTAAATAGTACGAATTCCGCTCGTATTTCTTTTGTCGTCCGAAGTAGAAGAAAAACCACATCTTAATGTGTAACGCTCACGATAATATATTCTACCTAATGTATGTAAAATCGTCTGCTCCGCGTTGTTACGAGCGCAGCACCCGTTGTCTACCGTAGATGTTTCATATGAATATATATTTCAATCGGCGGCGGCGTAACGACCCGACGGAAACAAAATTGGATTAAATCCTCCTCTTTACACACACATAATAACAATCCTTCAGCGAGCAAACGCACTGTTACAATAATAAACTACACGGAAAAATACCCGTTTCGATTTAACACGGTACATATTATTATGCGCCTCGGTGAGATAATGCATAATATACATAAGTACATATTATTATTGTATCCATATTAATTTTTTATCTGTTTTTTTTACTGCTTTTATCAACAAGATATATTCATAGCAATATAGCATGACAATTAATTATTCATGATACAAAACTTGTATACATTTACTCGCATATAATTTTACCACGTTAAACACGAGCGATTTATTCTGATCGATAATATGACATTAATGTGTCAGCACACCCGAGTGCGCGCGCACCTATAGCTAGTAAGAGTACCTTGTCACCAGATACGTGATTGTAGGTAAACACACCGAAAACGGTACACCTATTGACCTATGTACATTTTTATAATACATACAAGACGTGTAACTGTGTAAGCGGCAAACCCCGCGTATTATGTATTGGCGCTTTCCGGTCGAAACGTGAAAATGTCAGTCGATTGGCGGAAACTTTGCATGTTTGAACTTTATATTATATATACAGGTCTGTCCTGGTGCGGTTTTATTTTATATACCGTTATCGCCTTTTTGTCCTTGACACTTTTAGTTCACCCGGGTGGTTTTCATTTTTTATTTTATTTTTTATTTATTTCTACATGACGTGCCACAAGTATTTATTTAATTTCTTCTCTCTCTCTCTCTCTCTCTCTCCCTCTCTTTTTACTCGCAACAAACAAAAGAAACGCGACGCTCGTGTTCGGCAGAGGTTTAAACTCGGTTAGCACATATTGTGTGTGCACACATCAAAAGAGGCGGTGGAAAAAAGGTTACGCGAGCTCACAACATATCCGCATATAATGTTTTATTATACATACACTGCGCGTATGCGTGGTCGGTACACGGATAGGAAAAGGGGTGGGGAATGGCTGCAAAATACCTGCGCCCGCACGCGCGTGTGTTCTGCGCGGTTTTCGGAACTATGTACTTTTCGACGTGTAGTATACGTGTATTATTATTGTATATATTTGTAATATTCATGGCCGGTTCCGCGTTTGATTTTTTCCGGAAACGAATAATATACTGCAGCACATGTTTTGGCCCGGAACACGCGCGTTTGAAAAATTACGCTTGAAAAGAGAAAATTACTTAGAGATAAACATCTATAAAATTCCGTTGGCCCCATCACACAATAATGAAAAGCCAAGTGTCGGAATATGAAAAAACATCACCGGTGAGGAACCCTTGATCCTGCACAAAGGAATAAAGGATCACTTGTCTTGGAGGACATCCAGAAATTAGACGATACGATACAAGGTTTAACTCCTTGCACCGAAAGTAACAAGTCTTTGTGTAATATTGGTATTGTTTTTATAAAGCAGAGACATTAAGTCTGTTTGGGCTTTTCATTATTAAAAAAAAAAAATCCATTTTCTCCTCAAATATGAGCGTTTTTTCTTCAGTTTCAGACTTTATATATCAAGACATTGTCATCTAGTTGGTCAACAATATGTTAAACTTATTTTTTATTGTATCACATTATTATATTTTAGACTTAAGAATACCACTTTTCTTAAAAAAAAAAAAAATAATAAGTTTTATGGGTGTATAATTTAGTTAGTTCAGAGGAATAAAAACAAAGAAGTTTTGACGCTAATTACCACGATAATAAATTACTGCAGAGTAGAATTAAAGCTGAGAGTGTTTATGAAAATAGTCAATCAAGAATAATTATCGTTGTAGAAAAAAAAAATTTAAGCATTCTGTGTTAAAACTATATACCAACATTTCGTTGAACTTTTATGAAATGGAAATAGTGTAAGGATTTCTTTATAACTCTGACATAATTACATTTTCGGTGCACAAAAGAGTTTATGCGCTAATTTTCAAAATATATTATGTTTATAGGTTTTGAATACAACGTTATATTAAAAAATAATACTACAAAAGAGTAAATTGAATTCATTTAAAAATTTAAATAAAAAATAAATATCCTTATTGTTCGAGAATATTTTAATATAATCTTAATGCCATCTCCGATAGAAATAAAGTACTAATAATGTTACTTGCTATATACAATCAGATATTTAGTTTTTACAATCGTTTTTTTTACAGAATACTAATGCTCGTTTTAGGTTTTAACTTCCATTATTATTATTATGCCCGGGCATCAAGTTGATAATAAATCAAATTAACTGAGCTTATGTTTCAATAGTTTCCAATTTATATTTGAACATTTTATAATTTTATTTATTTATGGATCTATAATATTCGTATTTAAAACATACGCTCAAAATAATGAATATTTAGATTCATAATTTATGCACAATAATAGAATGATTTTTTATAATATTACTATTTAGTATTTACTCGCCCGGTAAATATTTGACCATTTTGGAATACTGCAATTTCTTGATATTTCGATGTAAAAAAAAATAATAGGTCGAAAAGAGTGCATAGTCGTCGAATATTCTTATGATGCTTATTTTTAAACATTTATGCTACATTTAATTATCTACATGCAATACTTTAAGCGGTAATTATTAAAAATAAATGAAATAAAATATTTCCTATACTAAACCAAGAAGTGAAAAAAATTATTCATCCAGCCCGGAGTTCAAAACTGTTCGGACCCTTGAAAAAAGCGATTTTCGAAAAATCCTTTCCTAGTGCGCATACTCGTATTGTAGTAAGTACACTTGTTCAAAATGTCAAATGAATTAATAAGGTCGACTGATCAGTCAGTCAGTAAGTAAGCGGTTTTCGAGTTTTATTTATAATTCACTCAAACGCGGAGCATTCGATTAAATAATAATATCGCGTGAACAATTCAGAAACAGGCTATAGCCGTAAACTATAGCCGTAGCAGCTAAAGTATAATAATGTTCTGCGTCGGGTATTATACGAACGCAAATATGCTCAGATGTATTTCACCATTTTTAATAACATATAATATGTACGTGGTGGACAAATAAAAACGCACTTCACCGTTAAATTTGAAGTATACATATATATAGGTATGCGCGCTGTGTGTTTATATTTAATGACCGAATACAATGTGTGTACCTATTGACGTTCGTTGGACACTATCATATACGAGTCTAATGTCTATATATAGTAGCACGGTCTTAAACGATAAAAAAAACGTGAGTCAGATTTTAGGATGATAGAACGATTAGATGTTATAATATAGACATCTAGTGCCGTCGCCGGACTGTCGCGTGATGAAACCCCAACTATATTATAATATAGTAGTCGTATGACCTATTTTTATTCACAGGCGTCGATGAGTTTTTCACGAGATATTTTTTTTCTGTTTTCATTAAATTCCTCGGGTCTGGTGGTCTATTAGACCGGGCGTTTCTCGATATTGCGAATTCCTTTCGTCGAGTCTATATACACGTCCACGAGCGTATATATATATATATAGGTATATTCCTTTTTCACCGGTGCGGATTACCCATAAAAATGTCTGTTGACTGCAGATAGCCTCCCAGATGATGGTTTTCTTTTTCTTTCTTTATTTCTTTTTTTACTTTATGATTATTATTATTTTCCTTTTTTTTCCCCCTCCGTGAAAGACCCGTATAGCATTGGACGGCGGTGGCGAGGAGGAAAATATATAAACTTCTCGATAATCCTTGTGAGAGAAGTTTACCTACGCGGTGACGGGAACGTTTAGCTGAAATTTTTTCATACCTAGGATCTGCATAAGCTCCAAGGAATACAACACCATACTATATGTCCTCTGCACGGCCCCGTTGCTGTGTAAACACTGTACGTATACGTATATATATATTATACAAGTGCAGACGAAAAAAAACTACCAAAGCTTTCAAGAAACTTTTTCATATTTATTTATTCGCGGTTGAGTATGTTTTTTATTTTTTTACAGGAAAAATTGATTGATATATTTCCACGTCCTTTTTATAAGTATTTTTTATACTTATGTATATTTAGTAACATATTAAAATATGTCACCGTTCAATAAGACGTCCTCGAACGAACGCAACTTTAGTTCAATTTTATTTCAGCATTATAATAATAATTCGTAGTTCCGTCGATACACTAGTTTTCACACATTCCTACCTCGTCATCTTTATATTTCGCCCAAACAGAATTGTAATCAAAAATCTTCATCATTCCACCATATACGGATTTTTCCGCTGTCTTGTAGGGAAAAGGGCATTCAGTGAAACAAGTTTAAAATTTGAAAAAAAACAAAAACAAACGTGCCCTTTCAATATTTTCCGTTGATCTAAAACTCCAAGATATTAATATCAGATTTTTACACATTTTTACCGAAGTCACTATTGAGAAACTTCACAAAACCCGTCGTGGCCCCCCACGATGCCCATCATGCCAATCCTACGGTCACACAAGAAATCAAATGTGTGTCAATTGTAGTGAAGACCGCTTCTCCGAGGAATGTAAAAAAGACCGAAATAGCCCAGCCGAATATGTCCTCCGTGGCAAGGACTATAACACCAACTATTATTATATCTCTCCGGAATGCAAGCTGGTGTTCAAGCTTCGGGGAAATCACCATTTCAAAGAATGTAATCATAGTCCTAAATTAAAACACCCGGTCGCAACGTATCTGGTAAATACTCCCACTCTTACTCAATTAAGACCATCCTATATTTATCATTATTATTATTTAATATTTCATTTTAATTGGCTTCGTAAATCGTAGCTACTATAATTAAGAATTATATTTGGATTTCGTGCTAAGATAATATTATTATATACACATTTTATATCAATATTATGTTATAAATCATATTATGGTGTAATTTTATCATTTTTAATCGCTGAGCTGTTATAGTTTATATACTAAAGGATAATAAAAAAATAATAATGTATTTTACATACATTTACCTGGGGAATGTTTTTCCGTGAAATATTTTTCAATCTAGAGAAAATATTCATACATACGGTATAATATATATTTTTAATGGAAATCCGATTTGCCCATTTTCATGGTAGTTCTGCGTGCGAGGATTGCTAAACATATCGCACGAAAAATGTATCTTTCAAAAGTTATGGCAGCCACCTAGGCTAGGTCATCAATTCACGTCGGTTTAATGGAATCCCTCGATACCGCTGACCGTATCCTCGTCGTGCGCGAATGGTATAATACCCGTGAGGTTAATTCTTTTTTTTTTTAACGACCTCGTGTTAATTATATTAGGGCGACTTGGGTACGTTTCAGGAATGAGGACGTGTGGTGGGAGAGGGTTCCGCTTTATTATCCTTTTACACACAAATTCCTGGCGAACAAAAAACAAAAAAAAAATATTGACACAAATTGACACTCGACTCGACGTGGTAGGTATAATATCTTGTGCCTGGTACCCTTCCATTACAGTACGTGCACTGCCTGCAGGTATATCTTTTTTCGAGTGTTTACATATGCGCGATGGAATTAATGCATAAACGTATCGCGCGCACGTCTGCCGCGGTTTAAATAATACGTCAAAACTCTAAAAAATCACACGGAAACCCGTGGGACAAAAATCGTTTTTTTTTCTAGCTGCGATTTTAATCTCAAAGGTCATTAAATTACATTTATTTTTTTCATATTTTCCGAAAGGTTTAAATGATCGAACGTTTACAGACATAACGGAAATATAATTTATTATGATAGCTTTCAAATACGCGACGTGTACAATATAATAGTATTTAGGTAGTTTCTTTTTATGAACTACACGCACTTATTTGTTATACGGAACACATGATGATAGTACCTATTGTAATGATTCATGAATTGTGCGCATAGCATAAATTATAAACAACAGCTGTGTTTTATTTTCATAGAAATATTTTAGTTTCAATAAGTACTTTGATAATACGTTTGAACGCTGCAGTGTTATGGCAGTCAAAGTGCACCAAAGAACGTTAATGTATCCGTAATAATACTTTAACAACTTAACAGCTGTGTCCAAAATCCAAGAGATGCTGTAGTACCGTTTCAAATTTACCGTTGTCAGTCGATTTCACTATGTGGTTTACAGGAGTCCCATTAAAACCATCAACACTAAAGAAACGCAGTGGACGGGACGAATTAATTTTAAACCGTTTATAGGAGGCATATCCTTATATATTATTAGGCATGTATATTTATTTTTTTCTCCACAGTACACTGCTGCTGTTTACTATATCATTTTCTCCCTCGTTTAAACGCGTCTAGCTGTCAGCTATTATTACGCTCAAGTCCTATAGGTACCCCTTGCTCTGTTTTCTCATCTAATATATGGTATAATCTAACAGGCGTAGTTTTTTTTTCGAACCGTTTACGATTCGCTGTTGTTTAAACATAATAATATACAATAAATTCTCGATTTGTCTGACAATACTACCCGTAAACTTTCGGTAATTTAGACAAACAGGTGCCTTCTGCGCAAAACGTATAGTAGTATATAACTACAGCCTAGTCTTTTGCATAAATCAACACCGTTAAATAAGTTTGCACTTCCAAAAACTTTGCTGCGGGGGAAAAATTTACGCAAAGTCTAATAACTTAAAGCACCTAAGAATTAAACGTATATTTGAAACGGGATCGTATATATTAAACGTCCTGGCGACTTGTCGGCGAGATCGTATGATATGACAGCGCAATAAACTTGAACGCGTTTGAACATTGTTCAAGACAGCTGCTGATTTTTATGGCGATGCAAAATAAAACTAAACGCTCGTGAAAATTAAAATTGTTTTTAGATGAACGTTTACGATGAGATCGAGATAATAAAATGTTATAAAAATGAAATAAAAAACGTGACATAAAATATGGATATTTTATGTTTTATAATATAATAGTGAATAAATTTATAATTAACTGTTGAAATCGGGTATCAAAAAACGACTTTCAATAAGCTTAATAATTTTATAGGGACGACGGACGTTCGAAAACTCCGGAGTTTAAAAGAAAACTAATTATAAACAAAATTAATTTTTAATCCCACTTGATGCGACGTGTATACAGAAAATACTAGTAAAATACGATTTAAATACGCTATTTTATATTGCATAACAAGTTCACACAATTATATTAAGTTGTGCGATGCACAGTCGGGAAGAAATCGGAAAAAAACAATATTATACGACGTGCATAATATTCTAGTAGAGCGTTATGGTTCAAATAAGAAGTTTAAGAGGTACGAGTTCACGAATTAAAATATATGTACATTTATGGATTTTACGTTTAAATCACTTCACTAGAGCCTGCAGTGATGCGGGCATACTTAAATAATTTATTGAGCGGGATCTAACCAAGTTCATAACGTGTTGAATTACATCCGCGATAATATTATCATCAACCCGCAATCAATGGAACACCAAGGACATCGTTAAATATTTGTAGTTGGAGTTGACATCCCCGGTAAGCCGTTCAAAACGCATATTTCCATATATATTATTTAATATTACTGCGTATTAATGGATTTTATTTATAAATATACGTCGGTGTTGACTCGTTACCAGCAGTCTATCGATGTTAAATATCGCCAGATGCAGGACATAGTTTATATTTTATTTATTTTGTTTTCGGTAAATCGGAAAATCTAGGTATATATAGGTTTCATAAACCGAACTGGCTCGTAATTTCAACCAAAACGCATTCGCGTTCACCGCACAACTACCGTGAGCCGTCCGTAAATCGTATACAAGTTTAATTCGACGTTCCGATAAAAATACAATTTCCGTTGCGGTTTTTCAAAGGCTTAACGCTAGATTTACATAATATATAATATATCACACGCGACACGAATATATTACAATATTATCGCTTGTCGAGCGTATCAAGCACGAAACCAGCTCATACACGTTGCACCTTAATATTTGCGCTTAACACACTCGCGCGTACTTACACGATGACCAATTAACATAATATTCCGACTATATACATTTTCGTCAAATTCCTATAGCGACCAAATTATATTATCGAAGGATAACGTCACCCTGCCGTTTGTTATAATTATTAACATGTATGAACACTACATAATATAGGCAATATGAGTAATATGATAAAATACACAGCTGCACGTGATGAAATTGATTCGCAAGGTTGATGCGTTTGAACAGATATTATACACATGACATGTAGGCTTTCACGGGGAACGAAATTGGATCGTGACACTATCGACGAACAAATTCCCAACGATCGAGCATAAACTTTTGAACGCTGGAATTAGCCGGTTACCACGTTCGATGTTCGTGGACGACTGTAGTGGCACAGCAATGACAAGTACAGAAACGTAAATATCTTTTAAGCTCGTACAGTACATGTAACTGGATTGCACGGGTCAAGGTATTGTTTTGTATTATCGTTTTTTTCCCCATCCAATCACGAAAACGTGCGTGGTTAAGTCACGGTTAAAAACAAACATACGAATTTACAACTCTTATACGATACGGTTCTTATCGATAGCAGTCGAAGGATATTAATTTGGTCATATTTTCCGTCCGCCGCTTGAACACGATCAGACGACGGGCGCGCACGTCCGTGGTCTAAACATGACTGTTGAGTTGCGGGGGGATGGGGGAACAAAAAAATCGATGGACTTGGACGGACGAGCGTGCCGCGGTGATCAATGACTTCTTTGCGCACGGAGCGACGCGGGCTCGTCCGTTTAAAATTCGCACGGAAACGAGCGCGCGGAGATGGATCGAAATAATTGGAAACGAGTCTCTTCGGAACGGACTCGCTGTTTTCGGTGTCGCTCGTTTCGTTGAAGTTTTCCGCGGCGCGTTCGTACATTATATTATATCGATTTCGTCAAACCACCGCCGCGAGCTCGTCGCCCGTCCTCGCGCGCACCACCGCCGGGCTTTCTCCGGGCGGCGTACGGTGAATATTCACAATAGCAGCAAATGCAGAGCGACTAGAGACAAAAAGAGCCGCAACGGATATTGGGGGAAAAAAAAAAATAAAAAAACAAAACGACCGTAGGCACAGCAGCCCGTTGTGTGCACTATACAGTTCATGGTTTCAGTGTGCAGGACCGATTCGAGAACAAATCGTGCGACGACGTAATAAACAATGAGGAGACGTTGATCAACGTGTCGTCATTGTTCACGACGCGAACAGTCACGACGACGATGATAGTAAATGATAATAACGCAATAATAATATAATATACACGGGGACCGAGAGAGGAGACCGCGCGCGCGCGACGACGGACGGCGATGGATGAGAGGCGAGAGAACGCTTTCTGGCTTGTCACCGTTCGGTTTATGCTTTTTCAACGTCGCCTCGGGGCTATTTTCTTCCATTATTTTTTCGAGTTCCATTATTATAATTTGTGGCTTTTTATTTTTTAATCAATCATGCATGATTAACGAGTTCGAACAACGGATAATCGGGCTATTTATTATTCGTCGTCTGTTATTATTGTGCACCGTGCCCGAGAAATCGTGTCCAACTAAATGTTTTCCGTCAAAACGTTTGTAAACGATTTGGCCCGGGGAAGTGCGAGTCGTGTTCAGTCACCAGTGTTTTGTGTAAATTCACCGGTGACCGTCGGACCAGAAAGCCAACCGGCGCCCTGCAGAAGGTGAAATTATTTTCCGAGTATTCTTTGTTCGCCGCTGCAGCTCTCGCCGTTCGTTCTCTTCGACTGTTAAATTCGCTTTGCCTAACCGGCCGTGCATATACGCGCTCGAACGTAATATATATTTTATTAAACGCGGCAGCATATATGCATAAAGAAACCATTTTAATAATGTCACATTAATAGCAATATTATATACATGCCAAATTGCCAACACGGGGTGTGAGTGTGTGACGTGAAGATACCTCGTTTTCTAGAAACAATTTACGGCGTTCTACAGAGACAATATAATAATTATTATGTCACACAAGATTACGTTATACATGTATCAGACAGTATATTATTTATTATTGTGACGAGACACAACATCCGTGGTGAGATGCATTCTATGCGTTGATTTAAATATTAATATATCCGTTGAAGTTGAATATACTTGAATAGATAAGTGCAGCAGATGCGGGTGAAAATATGAAATGCAATTATAATGTTTCTAGTAAGACAAGATGAAGGGTCTTTAAAGCTTACACGGGTGGTCGGATGGGAAAGCAGAAGCAGAGTTTATCATATTGCTGCGAAGAGTATATATATAACGTTTACGAAGAAACAAACGTTGGCAGTGGCCCGTGTCTATAAACGAGCGGAAAGGGTGGATTTAGGTTCGATTTCGGCCGAACAAAAATTAATAATAGAGTGATCCGACCACTTTGTTTCGAGGAGGGCGCAAACGGTGAATTATCCGAACTCATGTTGATCTTATGTTCAAAGTTGGCGCTTGTCAGCTGTCGTCCGTGGTTTGCAAATGCCGAAAATAACGGACGAGCGCGATGGAATCCGATATAGTTTGAAGTCTTCGGAAACCGTGTGACTAACATGCTGACGGTCAGTTCATCACCAAGTACCATACTATATAACTACCCTCACATGATATATGAAAACTAGGGCAAAAGGAGATACCGCGAGAACATCGTAACTCGTTGTTATGCACTAATGTAAAATCGAATATCACCGCATTATCGTGAATACGAGAAAGAAATATGGTAACATACCTCTGGTACCGTCGAGTGACATTTAAATATTATGTATATAATAATATTTGTATTATGAATTCATATTTACTTGTTTTAACATTGAACCGATTTTTCCGTTACATTCGATGATGATTCGAACCGTTCGTTATTGAAACCGATTGGTTCTGATATTATTTTACTGTAGTTTCATGGGGTCCAAAAAACAAAAACGGTTAATATGTTGAATGCATTGTTGGCAAATGAAAACTACAGTGATAAGGTACTCGCTCTGGAGATTCCCGATTTAAGTGGTTTAATGTCGGACGCGACGATACCGCGTACATCACCGTGACCTATTGTCCAACATCAATACGCGCGTCCCCAGAGAAGTCGCATAAAAAATGCTAAATCCTACTTGTAAAAGCTTACGCGAGTTTCTATATATTTCATCGATTGTGACTCGTTCACGTGAAAAAGAAGAGTTCCGAACGATATCTTTTGTCGTTTTGGTAAAAGTATTTATTATATTGTGTATATGAACTTTATGTGTTTTTTGTCAGATAATATTATTTATTTTTTTTAAAACTTTAAGTTTTTTAAAACACGAATTATATAGGTACCGACTATGTATAAAGTGCATAAAAATAATAAATACAATACCTCTGACGGGACAGCGAATTACCGTTATTTTTATTTATAAAAAAAGAACCATTGATGTATGGCCGTTTTTCAATAGTATTACGCGCTGCTCGTGATCAAAGGATTATATGAAATAATTTTTACAAACCAATTTGGTGACAATCACTGAACAGTCAACTGAAGTGGTACCGAAACGAAGTCACTCTCGTATATTGGTTTCCCCGTTTCAAACGTGTTGATTTTTTTTTTATCATTTCATTAAAACCGCCTATATTTGAGCGTCTTAAAAATCGTTACTATTGTTCCCTTTTAAATACAAATTAAGCCCGGGATAAAAGCTCGGAACGCCTAATCCGAAGAGCTTGTAGAGCAGTGATAAGAACGTATATACGGTGGTTCACACAATCGAACGATCTTGCGAAGTCTGTTTGTACAACGTCTACATGCGTGAGCAGTGATCCGAGACATTAAGTATACAATGTATTGTAATATGTGTATGTAATTTTCAAAATAAGTGAAAATTGAAAATGCACGAAATAGGTTGTAACACTATATTAGAAACGTTTTTGGTACTTCTGTTTTGTGTTTTTCATATCAAGATTTTCACAGTTAGCAGCAATGTTATTATCTGCACGGTCCTAATAGAATCGATCTATCTACCTTCAAGAGCATATTACAAATAAAACTGTTTAAAATGTTTACGTTAGTTTAATAGTTATAGTCATATTTTCACGCATATATGTTTATAAAGAAAAACATTATGAGAACACGGCCTGAAAGTTCAAAGAAAAATATAAACGATAATAATATAAAAATGAAAAAAAAATAATATTCGTTCAACCTTAAATTATTATTATGTACAATATTTTTCTTTGATTACTGATGTATATTGAGTCAATATAATTACGCAATATTTGAATAATTCTTAAGTCTTCGTGTTCAATATTAATGGAATTTTATCGATTTTCAACTTGCACAAAATATTTAAATTTATTTTATGTGCTTTTATTAATTTAATTAAAAGAGGAAACGAGAACTTACTCCTTAAGAGTTTAAGACACGACAGTATACAGTCTTAAGAGCTGCAGGTAATTAAAAAAAATGCAAGTATTATAATGTATGTATTGAGGTAGAATACATATTACACAATACCGCGGTGACGATGTTTGAATTATTTATTTATTGTCATCAAGTATCTTCTACACTTTCTTTGTGACTGTTATAGTACCTACCTAATTAATTTACAGCACAAAGCAACTGCGGTGGTTCGAAATAACATTAATACTTATATTTATAGCATTTAAGTGTGTAAACTCCCATTTTTCAGAAATTAAAATTGAGTTTTCACAGAAATTTTAATTTGTTACACTATATTGTAACCATATTTATTTTGAATATTTTACCGAAAAGATAATGCAAATGGGTACTAATCATTACGGTGGTTGAACGTTATGTAAATTATAGTTGATCTTACTTCTAAAATATATAATAACTCGTATAATAATTAACTGAGTAAAATATTACCGATATTCGCAATACTATACTTCTACATGTCATATGGATTTATACAATATTGTAATATTATAATTTAAAACAATCGGGACAATTTTTATAAAAGAAAACCGTGAAATAAAAGTGACCAAAATTAAACGAAATGTAAAATATAATTCGTTATTATAATACACTTTGTACTACCTGAGCACGCTAGTTTTTACTTTCAACTTGGATCTAATATTGTAATATACTCCATAAGATAGACGTGTCATCATGGGCATATACACATGCCATCAACAGTTTTTCGATAAAATACATTTTTTTTGTCTAGCTTAAAAAGCTTTTCACACCCGAGATAGATCAAAATAGTTTTAATTTGAAAATCTTGATGGAAATATTTACGACGATTTATGATTTGAATGTTTTTATTCTGCGTATTGTTACGATTATCGAAAATTTTTAATCTCGATGAGATATATTTTAATTTAGAACTTTAAAATTATAGTACAAGATGAAATGTTTAAATTATTGTTGATATTTTAGTACCTGGATAAATCGTGAACACGTGATAAATACGGTTAAAACTATTTTTTATCCATAACTTTACTGCAGTCGAATAAATTCATCGATTTCGAGTACAAAGATATCGAAACGATTTTAGATACCCCTGTAAAACATGTACCTACAAATATCGAAAACAAAATAACTCGACTCAGTTATTATTCGTACACAAATAATCGAAATCTAATGTAATTTTTAAGCAATGAATATCGAAGACTTAATGAGAGTCTCTGGCGTTAAATTTTCGATAATCTTCCAATTTGATATTTGTTAAATAATCGTTGGGTTCGCATGTACCATATTATACGAGTATAGCTGCTACGGGGTGTACATAATAGAACTGTTATATGTCTCATGATTTTTTCTCGTTAACGCAACAACGCGGGTAGTGCGGTAGGAGAACGGAAAAAAAATACAGGGTTTTTTTTTCAAATATATTTACAATTCAATGGTAAATTTGAAAGCGTCGACACGCAACGCTCGCCCACTTACACCCTACAGGGCAATCTACAATATTATATGACGTGTTAAGTATAATGCGTATTATGTGTATTGTGTATACTGCCAAAGTGCGGACGGATATTTTTTTTGTTTTACTATAATTTTTGTCGTTCGACACCTCTATAGTAGTGTTTTACGCTATTGCATTATTGTTTACAGCTGTCATCCATCTCGTGCGTCCGTCGTGTACGTTTCATACACTCGGAACGCCGCGCGCCCTTGGATAAAAATTTATTATAAACAGCGTAATATAGTTGTCCGAATTTATTGACAGTTCACGGGAACGACGTCGATTGTCGAACGCATGGTTTTACAATAGTTTTTCAAAAACATTCTCCTCTCCGTTCACCGCCGTGCGTATTTTAATTAAATAATATGTTTTATTTATCCCTGGAATTCAATAGATTTCGAATTCCCACGCCGACGAAGTAAATTAAACTATAAGTTTTCGTTTTTATCCGCTCATATCGTGTGGTGTATTGTTAGATCACAATTCACATTTAAAATACAATAATGCGGTGAATGATGACTTTGTTTTTCGTCGTCCAACCGAACCGTTTTTATTTCAATTTTTTGTACACGGTTCATTTTCAACAAGCTTATTCTCAGACGTGGTTCGGATCAACATATTTAGTTTTTACAATCGACGCAAAGGAACTCGCATTGATAATCGCAGCTTTCAGTTAAGACTAAAGTCCAGTGTGTATGTAATAATATATACTCTTTGTAAATTTCGTATCGTTCGTCATTATTTCGTGGTGTATATGTTGAAGTGCCCGGCGTAATTTTCGACCAAAACACGTTATCGAAATCTCGTTAATTCTTTGTTAATTTTTTAATTTTATCCGGAACCGTGCGCGGGTAAATTAATTATATACATAAATTCATGAAACGAAAATATCCGAGCTTATTTTTCCGCTTAAATTGGTTTTGCACTCTGCAGATATAAGACAAATAAAGGGTATAGGTGCGAGATACACAGTTTTTTTTTCACGCTAGCGGCCGTGAGTACATGGAAGAAAGTATGGAAAACGGTTTACAAAACAAGTGCTGTACAGCTGGTGTAACGCGTCGTTTGCAGATTCTGCGTGTCATTTATGAAATTATGACATTTGCGAGTTATAATATGACTCCCGTGGAATAAAAATATAGACTCGTAATTTAATAAACATCATCATAATATTATTAATACTACATATTATAGCAATTCACAAAAATTTTCAATATAACCCTTCAGGTTCCTGTTGGTCAGGATTATTATCTCCGGGTACGTAGCTCATTATGCGAATCGGTCGGGCGTAACGCGTTCATGTATTATTGTGCTCCGGGCAATATCGCATCGACACAACAGTGTTCCGTCGTTTCGGACGCGCGCGGAGGACCGTTGCAATATTCGTCATCGTGACATCGTCGCGGTGTGCAGTCATCGACCGTACAACGTTAAGAACGTTAAACATTCGACCGGCCGGAGAGCGAATCCCACGCTCATGATAAAATACAATATTTAATTGCGTAAAAGTCGAGATATTTGCATAAATGCGGGGCGCGAGCCCGGTCCCAAGAAAATACAACGTTTCCGACGGTTTTCGGGCGTATCAAACGGGAATTATGAAAAACGGCGGGCCCGGCGGGGGTACAGGAGGAGTCGGCTAGCGCAGCACCTCTTGAATATGCAAAAGCGTTATAACTAATAAAATTCCATTCGAGGAATCTCCGACGGACGGCGACGGCTCGCAGACTCAGACGACCTTTTCGTGCAATGTATGCTAAAATATGAAAGCAATATATTATATATATTAAAGCGATGAAACTTTTTTTTCCATTCCTTTTCGCAGTCAGCAACGAGGGGGAAATTGACGTCCAATTTCAAACGCGTGATTAAAGTTCCGTTCGATGTGCTTGTATATATATATACATACGCGCGCGTATCTCTGCCGGCCGATGGCGTAGATTTCCGCTTTACCGTTGCTCGCCATTTCTCGTTAAAACGCGTCTGCTGCAGGTCGTTAGCGTTTTTGCCGTGATGAGGGCGGTGTCGTTTGCACTTGCAACGGCGGCGACGACGATCCTTTATGTTCCGCGTATACACGATTACACGATTACGTTTTCGATGCGATTTTCCGCGGACTATGAACGCGCGCGCGCCTCGTACCCGTAGCGGTAGTAATTATTGTTTCCCCGCTGCACAGTGAGGATTAGAAAACCGGGTGAAATCCCATCAGGCCACCAAAGTCGATATTTCACGCGAACCCTAGACCGGACGTATAGTGGCACAGCACAACCCGCGTATAGTTAACATGTATACCACGGAGGGTACTTAGAATCGACTCCTAAGCGTTCTCGTAATATACACGCGGTATTAAATGTATTGGATTATAGGCGGCGAGTATACTACACTATATAGTGTGTAGAACGACGGTTTACATTATATTCTCTTCGTAACGTGTGGCCATATTTATGTTACATTCGATGACGTCCTTGGCCTCGTACACATGTTACACGCACGATTCTCATTTGTACCTATACTATTTACAGAATGATTTTCTGACCATGCCCACCACTTTCTTTTGGCCATACAATTGCTTGTATTTGGATATTTTGTATTATAATCGAGTTACCAGAAAGTTATATTTTTCTTATGTTTTATTTCATCCCACCTCTTTGATCTGGTGTGATACAAACTTTTTTTTTCAAATGAAAACATCGAAAAATTTTGATTGCGGTTTTCATTGAGGCAATTTTTCTGTGAATTCTGATTTATTGAAATCAAGATTCGAACGAGTAGTTTTTGAATTATACTAATATAATTATATACAATAATATAATTAATATAATTGCATACATGAAATGCTTATTGCTACTGATTCGAGATAACGCGAATGTCACACTTTTCATACGCAAAGTATTGGTCTAAATTTTGACTACGTTACATCGAAAATCCCAGGAAAATCAACTGTATAATATTTTACATAACACTTGACTAGAAAAAAAAGTTATAGAAATCATAGGTCCGAGGGTAAATTGAACATTAAAAAAAAATCCTAATTTAAGCATTATCACGCCTATAAAAAGAAGGTGAGCATGGTTAAAAATTACCCTGTATATATAAAAAATGCGCTTTGTTTGCCTGCAGCCAGCGTGCGCTCAATCGATTTTCAATAATTTACGTAAACACCGTCGAATCCGAAAAAATAACAACGGACTTTTTTTTTATCACGGCAGATGGATTTACTCGTTTATTCCTTCTCTTGACCCAATATTGTTACGTATAGTGTGGACGACAATATAGCGCTGCACGTATAGGTATAAACAATTTAGTAAATAAACAGCAGCAGTTTTATACATACATATATATATATTTTCACTGAGCGTGCAAGACTATTCCGAGATATTCAACAGCTCGTCGTATACCCTTTTACACAAGACTCTGGCGTACAGAAGATTTGAAATATCGTATAATGGTGACAAACCGACGTATCTAGCGCGCGTTTTGAAATACATCAAGTTCCGACCCATTACATTATTATACTCTCGAGTTATCTGCAATTATTATCATTTAACAATAAACCCGATGGCGAATACACAATCCGTACAATAGTTTCCATTTTAGCAATTGGATCGAAATTCTCGTTAAGGTGAAATCAATCAATGTACAATGTACACACACATATATATATATATAGAGAGAAGAGAGAACACGGTAAAATTAAACGCGCATTTAAAACAACTATTGTTAATACCTCTCTTTACCCTATATATACATTTTGAGTAATGACATGTTGATTGATTACGTTCGAAAATAAATTTCCGGGAATTTCAGTCTGTTACCTTGAGCGACTGTTTATATTATAATATATACATGTGCATAGAGTAAAAATGATAAAAAAACGTAAAAACGGACAATCGATTTCCGTATAAATATGAAAATTGCTAATCTGAAAAAAATTAATAAAAACCCAACCGTTGCAGCTTGGAGCAATATTTTTGAAATCCACGGAACACAAAATATAATACTATGTTATGGCACATTAAACGGACGTGTGCAGTGTATTATTATTGAGTGTGTCGACGTTTTACGCACGTCATTTTTTACATAGTACAGTATCATATCAAAACAGGCGATAAAATATACATAAATTAATATTATTAGTATTGCCTAGTATACGCACGGCTGGTGAATAATAAAAGTTATGATTCCGATCGTTAACGCGGTACGGTGCGGTATATAAATCGTATACCCGGTATAGAACAGGGCGAGGAAAAGCACGAGGACCGTTGGGCAATGGGTCTGTAAAAAAGAACGATAAAAGTTCTCTGGCAGTTTTACTCTCCCCCGGAGTGCTTACACAGGTAAAGTTGTATTCTTGTATATATTATGCATATCACCAGTATGGTACTTTTATCGTAATCAATATAACCACCTCCAGCAGCTCCTCCTGACTCTTCTGTAACGTTATGCATACATTGCGTGTGTTTCTCTACGCTTAATGAGTACATTGTCGTAGAAAATAAATAAATAAAATATCGAACGAAACGATAATGATTTCGATATTTAAATATTATATTATACGGGTTGGTGTCACACGAGGGCTTACAGTTTTTAAATAGAAAATAGGTTAGGCTACCGATGTCGCGAATCATTTCGGAATGCAGTCGAAAGATTGTCGACCCTGCGCTGCAGTGCACAGCAGACTAGTATATTAGTGTTTTCCGCGAAACGAGGAGAACTCGCTGCTCGTCGTTATTGCTCTACAACACTTTACGTACGCGCTTATAAGTGTATATAAATATATATGTACCAAGGTTGTACGACGAAAATGAAATTTATGCAAACAGGTCAAGTATCGTATAATGCGCGGGGTGCGCCCGCTCGCACAGCCGTAAATAATGAAGACCGCCGGTGCGCGCGATGTCACACGCGCGGTCCCCGGCAATTTGTCCGCGTCCGCAAGACGGTTGTTTTAATAAAACTCGACGTGAAACTTCCGAATGGTCACACTTCGCGCGAGGGTAAAAGGGGAGAGGCGGAAAAAATCCTGTGCACACGATGTACGTGTATCGTACGTACTATGCGTGTACACACGGACCGTCGACGAACAAACGCGCAAAAACAATATTAAAGCGGTACGATGGCGAATTTTTTCCCGTAAGAATATATTATGCACGTGCACACGCGGTAATATTAATAATAATGTCCCGCGACAACAATAAACACTAAATAACATCACATAACCCTATGACCGTGTTGTTCTGTGTCTCGGTTACGTTACTAACTGTACGTCCGAAAGCTGTGGCCAATGAAGATAAGGTAAGCTATGGACCACGCGACCTCGGAGACATTTGAAAAAGCGATTCTTGACGAAGCTCGGTTTACTGTACGTATAGACCGTGTAGTGACCGCAGTACGTGCAAATGGTGCGAGCACGAACAGTGTTTGTTAAAGAAAATCATTTATTATGTTATCGGACGCTAGAATATTATTAATAACCGCTAGAACACATGCGTCCATGGCGTCCGCGAATAAACAATTTGTATTCAAACTGCAAGTTTTCAAACGTAAAGTTACTTATGTATTTTATCGGGGAATAAACACGGAAGAAAACCTCGTTCACTTAAATAAATTCGTTATTTTTCACGCCGTTTTCTTTTGGGTTTTTTTCTGCTTAAGACAACTATACTGGAAAATTGAAAAATAACCTCTCTAAAATATACCTTCTGAGTCCAATTTCCGACCTAATGAGATGCGGTACGAAACTTTCGGTACATTTTTTTACCACTCGATAAAGTGCTCACACAATAATGGAAATAAAACATCTCTGCGAGACCAATAAATGTCTCGCTTTGCTCAGTCACTTGAACTATATACAACACGATACTTGAATCAAATAAAAAAAATAAAAAATATTTTCTCACCACGTTGTACATGTATATTTAATGATGAATAAATGACCGACCATATGCACGACATTTTATGCAATACAACGATATTCAGATCTTCCTACTTAATTGTTTAAAAATATAATAGTACAATTATAACATAAATAACAATAATAAAAATAATAATAATAAAAAAAACGCTGTTACATATTTAAATTATTTTCCAAATCTTCCATATAAAAATAAGTTTATTTTGATTATGGTTTAATTTAAAAATAGATTAATTTTTAATTATTCGTTATATACTTATATTTATACGTGTATAATTTATACACACCTAAAGAGTTAATACAACTATGATTTATATAAGCATAGACTATATAACTTTATTTTAACTTTATTCGCTGAAAGTTTATGCCAAACTTTTTGACGTTTTTCATTTTATTGCAACAATACGTGTTTCTTTTATCCGCCTATCGCATAATCAATCACTTACATCTAATTTAATAAAGTGGATACGCGCACGTCGTAAATTGTAACAAACGCGAATACGTAATCAAAGCATAAATTATATACATAACATTGATTATATATACTACTATATGTAATCTGTGTAGTACGCGTATATGATAATGATTTACAACCGCACATTGAACGTGCGATGTCTAATGTTATTTATATAAATGTGTACTTTTTCTTTTTTCGATATTCTTACATCCTTACGCATCAACACATGTATTCTATACCGGTCAATGAGTACGAAGCTTCAGTATTTAGAAAATCACTCGATCATTATATTATTATTTATTACATATTATAACGGACACATAATGTAACGCGACGAAATGTATAGTTATTGATATAAGCTTGTATACTCGTATTATCATCATTGTACAGTCGAAAACACTCAACTCGTGATTGACGAGAAATAGTCACGTTGAATCATATTTTTTTTGTCACGCGTGTGCCGAAAGTTTAATTTTCGATGCTACTAAATGCGGCGGAAAGTTACTCTTTTCTGCCCTTGGGCAGAAAACGTGTACTTTCTGCCCTAGGGCTGAAAATACTATTATGGCATAAAAAAAAAAAATAAATATCCAAAAATAATAAAAATACATGTACCTACATGATATAGCGGTTTCCCGACCCGCCGCGTTATACGATCTCTTTGCACGACGCGCAAATCTATAAGTTTTTAATTTTAAATGTTCATGCGTTTGCGTTTGTGTACATGGCTTTATAACATTTTTCAAATAATAATTATTAATAAATGACAAACCTACATAGTCAAAACAAACAGATTGTGTTACTAATTAGAGCTGCCGCATTAATAAAGGTAGGATGCGTGACAAAATATTGTTCTGTGTTCACAATTGTGTGGCCCGTGCGGAAAGCAATTTCAGTCTTATGCGAGTCCCACGGCTTGAGCCACACACGTTGCCGGTGACTGAAATTTCTCACTTTCCGCCCTTGAGACACAATATACTATTTTCACCCCGCGCTAATCAATTATATTAATACATTATAATATTATCGGACCACGCGAAACGTTGAAACTTGGTTTCTTTTTTCATTTTTATTTTCCCCGTGCTCATTCCTATGCGTATTGTGTGCGCGACCAAGTCGAAAAGTCAGGTCCAGAAACGTTAGGATTTGCCGTGAAACATTAATGTAATCTTTTCGGCGACTACGGGTGACTTGCGTTTGGCACGCCATTTATACAACGAGAGCCTCCTCCGGGAGGTTAGTGCCGCGGACGTAGCCGTATACATTATATCACGCACATACACACGCGCGCACACACGCACACACACACTCATATATGCATTATACATGTACGTATATACATACAGAAAAGTATATAAACACAGTCGCGCGGGAGCAGTGGACCGTGAAGTCGGGTGGTATAAATGTGTACCCAAATCGGGTCACGTGATTTCACCCCGAGCGCGCGTTTTTATTTGATTTTCCGTCGGATATAAGCCGAATGGTGCGCGCGTATCCTAAGTTCGGCGACGCTATTCCGTGAAATCCCCGTCGGATTAAAAAATATTCCGACCGTGCACTCATTTATATACGTATACGTATGTATATTATTATATTGTGTACACGTCATTCACCTATCCTCGAACCCGCGTGAATATAATATTTAGAAACCGATTGCTTTGAAGTGTTTCGTCGCGGAACGCTATCGAATGGGCATACGTGATCGTAATCCACCGCCCGGACAAGACCTAGCTTATGATAATATTATAATGCTCACCCTAAAAAATGTGCACCTGCTCGCGCGTGCATCACCTGTCGTTTCGAAAACCGGTTGCCAGACGTATATGCACGAACGGTGCGACATGTGTTTCTTTAAATATAACGCGTAAAAAAAATCACAAGATTTCTTCGTGTAACGAAAGCCTTATATGGAAACCGTCGAATATAATATTATAAAGATAAAACGCAAAATAACAATAAATCGAACACGACAAATCTGTGGTTTTATAACTATACTTACCGAACATGCTTATAAATATAATATATACCTTTGGGCCGAGTCGTTAAAAAACAAAATAAAATCTGAACCTCTAAGAATATATACCTACGCGTTGTAAAATATTTAGCTCACCCAACCCCGTAAAACTGTACTAGGTATTCGGAACGCAACAGTAAACGAATGCTTTGCATACATATTTGGGAGAATTAAGCTCATGAACAGGTAAAAATAGATACTCGAAATAGAGTAAACGTCTTTTCGTTTTTTTATTCAGATGTATAACAATATATTATAACAGAGTAATCACAAAGTTTCCCGAATTATTTGTGTTCTACAATAGCCTATACAATAGCTTTTATAATATGACGTAACAACTGGGTTTTATTCTGTTTTCCTTTTTGATAGATTGCATTTAATATAACATTTCGATAACATTTTCGTTTTTCAAACCGTGTTATTACAATAACGGGTACACAATATAAAATAATATATTATATTATACGATCCATAAAACTACCAATCACTCCCCGCACTGGAATGCAACGATTTCGCAAAAGACCAAGGCGGCGGCGCGACCAATGGCGCCGACTCTACGGGGGCATTAGCCCCCGTGCATTTGAATTAACGAGGACATAAATATACCATTTCGTCCCCCACGATATACGTGTCCATATAAAGGTTGGATTATTTTCAGTTTTAATAATACATTTTAGCCACGTAAAGAAAATAATGATTGGATATGTAACCGAGACGAACGAATGTATATATGCGAACGAGAGAACTTCTCGCTCGATAGTCGCCGTAATAGCTATTAACTGTTGCTAGTAAATAATACGTACGTTTCTGTGAGGAGGGGTGGATTTTATATCTACGATAAACTCGACAAGATTAAAATATAATGTATACGAGTATATTGAATTGATCAAAACCCTAAATTGTAGTAAGTGTTTATCGCATTAATAAATACCATTAAGTCCATTTACTATATACGCTTTAAATTAACAGGAAATTTTATTTAAACAGCAATACCATTTGACTCTTGTTTTCCAGAAAAGACAGAAGTACCAAATAATACCAAAAAAGTAAACGTTGCGAATAGCACATTTTCAGACGTTATTGCTGTTAATTATTCGGTATCGCCAATAACGTTCATGCCAAATGATTTATGAATAGTGAAAATGATTATATGATGATTATATAATCGTATATGTTTATCAGGAGTTTTCCACGGCGAGCGTTAATTAGATCGTTACATAAAGCTGAACAGGAAAATTAACCAGACGTCATTTTAGTTCTATTTCCAAACCTTCGCTTCAGCATCACGGATTTCGACGGACCGGACATCACTACAGGACGTGCGTGCCCGCGCAAAACATTTTGACGCATTCACACGTAATTCCCGGTGGGAGGAAAATATTTTATATGTAAACCGTGTGTATGCGTGCGCGCGCGCTGGGGATGCAGTTATGGTGCACACGAGTCAGGCGAGTAAATTGGAAATTTTGAGGCGGATGATTAGCCGTAGGTGCAGGGATGCCCACTTTACACGGACATTTGCCTGAATTGGCAATCAACGCGGTGTTAAATTGAATTCCTACGGGGGTGTGCTTTTCGATATTTCTATAGGTACACTCGCACGTACATCAACATATACGCACACAAATTGTTATCATGTCCGTGTAATAAAACGCGCGCGTATAATGATCACATAATAAAATGTAGTATAATAGAACTACTGATTTGGTTCACGATGAGTGCGTACACAGTGTTCGCGCATTCGGACAGCCGCGGAGTCTTCATCGTCAATACGTGCCGGAAAACATATTATAACGCCTCGATGTCACTATAAAATACGAAGAGGGGAAAAAAAAAACGTATATGTACACAATATACTTCGGGCCGGGTTAGAGAAGAAGTCCCCGGGAAACGGCGCTAATTGACAGCTGCGAATTCGGTTGGCCACGACTTGTAGTATATACGTATATAATGATAATTAACAACGCCCAAGCGGCCGCGAAATGTCGATGCCATTTGATCGCGTGTGTGTACTTGACTTGTGTGCGTCGTGTACCTAATTATACCGTTATGTTGAGTACTGTATGTTGTATACAACAACTGTCCGCTGCAGCGTTCAAAATGGACGCCTATAAATATCGAGAGTTTACCGCACAAAAGTGGTCAAACTTGCGCCGTGAACGTCGAAAACGACGACATGTACAAAACGGTGTCCGCGTAAAATATAATATACTCGTATGTCATATAATATAGTACGATTCGTCGGTACTAAGACAGTGTTATGGAAAAACTCATGGGAGAGGTGGAATTTCAACTCAAGTCCACGCCACGTATCCAATACAACCACTTACGGTCCATCGCATGTTAGCATAACAGCTGCCCGACCAGCATCTGCGTACTTCCGATTCAATGTCAAGAACTCTGAACGAATTCAAAACCTCATTAATCCCTATAATATCTATCCTAACCGTCCATTAAAATAAACTTACAACAGACTTCCTAAAGTATAGTCGTCAATTTCAATATATAATCTTTTATTCATAAGCCTCATTAAAAATTATCATTATCTATATCCTCCAATTGCCGCGCTGTACTTGTATACTGTCTAATAACTATAATTAAATTCTCATTGCTTTATTAATAGTATTGTAATTTTCGATAATATAGTTACTTAAATGTTAAAATATGCTGTATTATAATGTTATAGATCTTATAAAACTTGAAAGAGCATTAATTTGCTAAAATATTTTATATAAAATAAGTGTAAAAAAAAAAAAACCGTTTTCGATGTTATTTGTGAATACGTATACATCGCCGGACGGTAGCAGCGCTTTGACAAAACGTCGTTTAACACTCTGGGAGGGATATAATAATATCATCATCATATTATTATTATGATAATAATACGCACAAGACGACGACCACGACGACCCCTCGTCGTCGTTTACCACATTCCACGGCCGTTCTATCCGTTGCAGCTGTGTACGGGTATAATATAATATAATCGTATCTTTTACGCGCGCATGAGGTATATACTCGTATATAATAATAAATATAAATTGTGAAATACCCGCACGACAAATATTTCATACGCTTTAAACATTCCTAAACGGCACAGTCTTGCGAGCGCGGACGACCCGTGAAATGGTTGTGCCAACGCGAGTGCGCGATCATCGTGTATAATAAGTAATATGGTATGCGTATAAACCGATTATGCTAATTGCAACGTAACGTCATCAGATTTTCAGAAAACTTGAAAGTCCATTTCGACAACAGGCGGCTCGGGATGTGATCACTGATACATATTTATTACAGGCCTTTCTCTCGCCAGCGTCCCGACGTATAATGAACGTTATCGTGTACAATATTATTTTCGGTCAACACGTTTTATCGAATATCTTATTAGAGAACTTTTACAAGTTTGTTATCGCTTCAAGCCATCACGTCTGCAAATCGTTAAAATAACAGACGTCATTGAACGTTTAAAATAATTTAACGAACAACTTTTCATTTCTGATCTATAAGTGCTGTTAAGTGAAATATCATTTTAAATTAGGCCTACAGTTTTTTTTTTTTTTATTTAAACTTTGTTTAACAGCAGGCTTACAGTTATTCTATGTAAAATGGTATAATAATTGGCTGTTATTAACTGTTCGCTATTGGATTTGAGCCAACCATTGATAATTTATCACCAAAATCAATAGTAATATAAATGCTTAACTTTTTTTTACTCACGACAGAACGTTATACCTAATTTATAAAAAAGAAAAAAAATTGTAATCTCATTAAATAAGTATTTATTGTATACATAATAATTTATTAGTTGTATGTCGATATTTATGAAATGCATCGTTTTTTATGTTGCTTTCAAGAAATACTTTAAGAGCTACTTAAAATGTAATGCTTTCTCAGAAGTATGGTAGAGAACATCAAGCTGTGAATAATTGTATACAAAATGAAATAATCAATTTTTCTTTCGGTGAATTGAATGAAGTAAATTAATGTAGAACAAATTAGAACAGCGAAAAAAGAGAATTATTTTGACAAAAGACAGTATTCTAGAGCATACATTTTTTTGTACGTAGAAAAGTAGGTACGAATAAAATAATAAAATATTAATTCCATTTTGATTTTATTATACAAGATATAATATATATATGCTTTATTCAAGATTGAACTAAACAATTTCTAATGTTGCAGTGTTTTGTTTAAAATTCTCATAACTCAAGTAAAATTATTTTTTAAAAATATTTCGAAATCATTGCGAAACAAGAAACGAGAAGCAAACTTTTATTAGTTTAAAATACTGAGTTATTTTACCGCGTTCGCGTAGTAAAGAGTAGTGCGGAAAACATGGAATGCTAGAAACCGTTTGTATTGTAATTATAATTTCGCATTCGAGAATGAAATAAAACAACAAAAAAGTTTTACGAAAGTAAATATATACAGAGGATTATTATAATACGAGTACACGTACATCGTGTTGTAAAAATATTAACTTGGTTTTAAAAATATTTTTCTCTCTAGGAACTGCTTGTGATTTCGCGCAAACGAGTATGAAGGGTTAATAATAATGTAACAAAAATAAGTGAACAGTTATTTTACATACATTTGCATTTCCCCCATGCACTGCACGCAGTTGATTTCTATATACAGGGGTCTTTAAACAGCCATGTGATTTCACGTCGAAGAAATGGAAAAAAGAAAAAGAAAAAAAAATGGAAAAGTTATTTTCGGAGGTAATTCAAAATTAATTTCAATGCAATTTCGAAAATTGAATTTTCAAATATTTCATCGGCGCTTCATAACAATATAATATATAGTAGGAAAATCTTATTTTTCTCTGCCGTTGACTACACACCACACACATGATCGCATTTTCTCGGAAAGAATTTATATTTAGTGCTGTCTCCGAAGCGCCACATTTAATACAATAATAATTCAAGTGCCTGGATGAACAACGTTTTACAATATATATATATACACGAAGCTGCTGGTGTTTTGTTATTTTTCACGACTGTCTGCCACCTACGCGCAAGCATCCGGCAGATTTGACGGTGCGCCTCGCGGGAGTTGCGGCGACGGGATCTGTGACAAAACGCGTGTGTCCCGGGCATCACAATAATAATATAATAATAACAATACGACAGACGCCGAAGGCGCGAAAAACGCGTATATGCATAGAAGACCACACGTAAGCATAAATACACATACACACACACACACACACACACACACACATATAGGGTCTAGTCGTAGTGTTTACGGTCGGTCTCTTATACGGCCACTTCCGTAAATACATATACATGTATACATCCGTACTCTGGGGGAGACGCAATCAACGAACCGATGACAGATGGAAACTCGTGATGTGGCCGTATATACGCGCGCAGCGGCTTGACGACAAGTCATTAGTTATATCAGCGTGTTATTGTGTTAAGACCGTTGCTGGCGCGCAAACACGCTCACACGAAAGCACACGCACGATGCAAGTGGTGGAAGAAATCTTCATTAGAAAGAGCAACTATACCACGGTATACGCCTGCGGGGCAATTTAATTCGAGACGTCCGGCGGCATCAGCAGCAGAAGCAGCGCATGTATACGCGTGTATTATGTATGTATGGTGACAGTACCGTCACGTCGAGAGAGACGAAGGGAAAAATACTATGTATACACGCATTATCCGCGCACGCACACACACACGTACACGCACACATGTATATGTTTACAGTAGGTACGTGTAGTATGTGCGTTGACGTAAAACAATGGTCCATTCGGTCGGTTTTAATTAAAACTATCCACAAAGCGGCGCGCGCTCGTCTACCGAGCCTTTTCGTCCTCTCGTATATGTATAATATAAATACAACTGTATCGCCTTCCCCCGACACGTACCCTATCTCTCGACCAACCCGAGTATAAAATATACATGTAATATATAAGCCTCTATCTCTTCTCTACCTCGCCTGAACCTCCCTGCCGCATCCCCACCGTCTCGACGACGCAGTAACATATTATACCGATATTACACACATACGTGTACGAATAGAAATACGATCGTGGACTGAGGTATACTACATACAGTGGCGAAACGAACGTGGTCTTTGAGAAGCAGTCGCTTCTCGATTTTTTAGGTCTAGGGGTGGGTGGGTCACTGGGTCGTGGGTGAAAATATAAAAGTGACAAACCATAACTGAGTATTACAATTTATAGAGATATTCAGATATAAGTACTATGGGTATAACTGTATAAGGGTATTGGGTAATAGCACTAGTGTTTATTGAAAAAAAATATATTTTAAGTATATAATACTATAGGTACTTATAGATGGTGGGTGGGTGGGTATGTTTATTTTAGGTTGCTTATGAGTAATTTTAGGTTCGTTTCGCCACTGACTACGTAATGATGTTATTTTAAAAAAACCGCCGCAAAAACATCATTACATCGTTGCGCTTTTCGTGCGTATTATTATTCCTGCAGCGCGACGAGATAACTGTACGGTAGTGCAAACGCGCGAACCGCCGGACGCGTATCTTCACGTTGTACACGCACATGTACGTACCGTCGATAGAGCTTTTCACTGGACGTTTGATGCGATTATATAGGGGATGTCGTCGACCGGAAACCCTTTTGTGCGTGTATAAATGACGTGACATCCCGCCGCGGGATTGTCACAAGAGGGATGTTCGGTGCCGTGAAAAAATCGAAATAGACGGCAGGTATACAATAGTGCGGCATGCGTGTCCAATCGGCCGGCAATGGGACCTTAACACACGCACGCACACGTATAGTAAATCCTTTGAGCGGACGAAGGAGCGTTTTGTTCCAGTGTGTTCGTATAATGCTACGTGTCGATGCGTTTTTAGTGATTTCGTCGAAAAGTACCTTACCACATCTGCACGGTCGACGTCGTCACAGTTATACGAAATATGCTTTGTAGTCCCGACTCGTCTTATCTATGGACCGTAACAGTACTTATATAAAGCCGGTTGTAATTTTTATTGAAAAATCGTAGGGAAATACGGGTTGGGGAGAAATAACGACACACTTTCCAAACGTCGATGCGGAATAAGGCAACGTGCAGTGCTACAACGAACCGATAATTGTATACAATAAAAACAAAAGTAAAATGATCGAATGAACAACCGTTCAGTACGATGCGTCAATGCCTACATTTTATAACGGTTTTGGCGTTGTACCGCTAAACCATTGATCGGTGCGAATTGGAGCATCTAAAATGCGGTGGACCGTGAAAGGATTGGTCTATCGGCGGCGGTGGTGGTGGTAAGGGATGAAGAGTTATATTGATAAAGTGAGGGAGGAAATTATAACCTATACGGCCATACCACGTAAAATCCAAAAGGTTTTAAAGGTTAATGGTGCGTGCAAAACGGTCTGTTCTTTCAGTAAAATAAGCATAATACGGGCCACGGCGTAATGTGTTACCAACAAACAATATGCCGCAAAACAAAAATTTCAATAATCAACGCGTGTCAAGTACCTGCGTATTTAAGCAAGAAAAAAATCCACACTCTGAAAACATGCTAACTACATTTTGTTTATTTGTAATTTATGAGTCTAAAATGAAAAAAAAACCACATTGTTACAAATGTCAAAATATTACATGATCAATAATATTGACCTCGAGAAGGGCGTAATATCAAATATTATACACTTATATTGTGATAAAATCATCGATGGTTAATCGAGTGATTTAATATTTAAGCCACAAAAAGAAGCGTTTAATTTAATTATCTTTTTTATTTAGTTTAATTTATATATAAGAGTAGATATTTTTTTTTTATTACCTAGTAGTGTAATAATACTAGTAGGTCAACTGCGTGTATTTATGTATTTTGATAAGACGAAAATGGCCGGGGAAAAAGTCGGATAAACTTCAAGAAATTGCAATGGAACATTCTAAGATCTCACTCGAGTGCACGTATAAATGTATTATGGAATCAGAAGAGTAACGGATTAAATTTATTTAACGTGCGCAGATCCATTACATTTCTAAGTCAGGTTTCTAATTTATGGTTGGCGCGCACTAAACGAAATAACCATTACTGTTTTGCTCGTAGGCTGCAGGTACGCATGTGACATTTAATTTCGTTCAAATGTTCCATACCTATCATGTATATATTGTATGTTATAATTTATAAGTATATTATTCAGTTTCTATATTTAATCAAAACTACTACAATACCGAAAAAATAATTGTAATACTTTTATTAAACCGAAAAAGGAAACTGTTCTTGAAAAACGATACGTATTCAGCGTACGCCTGTGTTACCAATAAATAATATAAACCCGCTGCATATTCGTACATACAATTTAATTACTGGGTTGGTTCTTATAAATTATAAAAATCTCAACAAAAAAAATTCGAAATTCACTCAGAATACAAAAATAAACACCCACAAAGACGTTTACAATATTATAATTACGTGTATCCGTTTTAGAGCACGTATTGATCGACGAGCCAATTAGTGAATTTGATTTCTCTGCTGTGTAGAATACTGAGTCATGATTTTACGAGAGGAAAAATTATTTTCAATTCGTTTCGTTAGACTATCGATTACAATAATGCAATAATCTTCTTTTTTTTTTGTCAATTTTATTTATCGACTTGAGTCAGTTCGTGTAATACGTCGGTGACGGTTTATGCGCGCAGTGCGATATTTTATAGTTATGATTGCTGCTCTAAGAGAACATTCAGGTTGTTGTAATTTTCGTTTCTTCCGATATTTTATTCATCGGGTAATGCGTAGACTGCGTTATTCACTTATTATTCCTTATTCACGCAAAAATCGTCGGCGAACTACGCGCGCGTTCACTATCGCGTACAGTGTTTTCTTTGAACGGCAGCGGAATCTCGTTTGGTTAAATTTAATACAATAAAGGATACGGCGGATCAAAGTAAACGAAGAAGCCCGGTGCAGGGATATTCGATGATTATTATCATTATTGTCCGCCACCGCCGCCGTTGTCTTTAGCTCTGCGTATTCTGTTCTGCTCCACGTGCGCCCTGTGAAATTGGCAGGGTGCTGCGGCGGTGCCGGCGGCCCCGCTTTCTCATAAACGTTAAGCACGAAAATACTACGCGTATCGTGCCCGGCAACATTTTCGACATTTTATAAAATTACTATTGAACATGATACGATTATTATTATTATTATCATCATCATAACTATACAACAAAGAGTTAAATTTCAACCATTTTATCAGTCGTGTATTCAATTACAGTATAACATGTAATATACATATGTATATATTTATAAGGTATATATTTATTCTGTATTATGTTCTGATCGTTCACGTCAATATCTATATAACTCGAGACTTTATATATATATAGTATACGTAGCACAGAATACAGACTAAGAGAGCATTATATATTCAAATACATAATTATATTATATTATATATTTTATAAATTTAGATCGTCCTATAGCGTGCTCTTAGCAAACGTTTATCAACATAAATGTCTAACTCTCTTACATCGAATAACGATGCATAATAATTTATAAATTCGATTTTTTTCGTGTGGTAAATAAAAACCGTATATCAAATGACAACAATATCGATAAACCTATTATTTTTGCACTCGAAGGCAACGCAGGTTTTAATTTCCATTCACCATTTATTCTACATTCGAAGGGAACAACTTATAAAGTTAAAAGTTGTACATCTTCCAACAATGTGCGTAGTGCTTAACTGAAACGTTATTGCGGTTCAACGCGTAATTCATTAGTACATTAATTTAGACTTATATCCAGTGTACTCGACACTTACTTATAGACATTGACTATTACACACACATTCATATAGTTATGACGATGAAAATGTTGTACCTAGTAGGTCCTTAGAAATCTTCCGTGTATACCACCCGACGTGAGGCCGTGAGCCAATGACCTCGTGAAATTGTCGTTTATAATGATAATAAATTGTATAGGCACTGTTGTTGCTGTTGTTTCTATTATGATAATAATTCGTCATTACTGAATTTCGACAGGCACAATATTATAGGTGCGTATGAATACATTTATTTTTTATAGAACACTCGTTTTTGTATAATATTCTTCTTTAACTCGGTGTTACGTTAAAAAATACTATATCGTACCGTTCCTCGTATGATACATTTTCAATGAAATTATTCACACACGGTATAGTATTGAATCATGGGTTTTCTTTAAATCTATAATGAACGACCGATGAACAAATGTCAACGGTAACAGGCGTTAACAATTATACCGTGTTTGATAATCGTAATTAAGATAAAAATACGTCTTGTGTTTTCGACAGTTCCGACCGAATTATTTACGGTACACAACGTTGGGAACTTCATGTAGCAATTTAATCTTTGTATACACGTATTTGTTTTTTCGTATATATCAAAAATCAAAAAAATCAGTGGTTTAAAAATGGTACTATAGTTAATATAGTTATTTGTCAACATTTCAAATGTGCTGTCTACGTTGTCAAGAACATTCCTATATATTTTATCGATGGTGCAGCTTTAGAGTAAAGTGATTTTGATGTAATTTGTGTTCGGTTGAATAACCATGCTATTATTTCTCTCTACACTGCAATCACTAATAATCCGTCGGATCCTATATATTTTGTAAATTTTGGTTTTTTTGTTTGCAAAAAAAAACCCCCAAATGAACACAATAAATTTGTCATCTTGATATGAAAAGTATATGCACGTTGGTGTAAATAGGATTTTATTTTTTATTTTAAGTTAGGTGAATCGTACGACAAATAACTTCACATTTTCAAATTTTGAATTAAATAATGTGCAGTCATTGTTAAAAGCCTATATTATTTGGTACATTTATACGACACGATACGGTAGTGGTAGTGATGTACATAAATACTTCGCTTCCGGCGATATTATTACATGGCCGCGTCAAAGATATTAATTTTTCGAAATCTATTTATTCAAATTTTGCTTAAACTCGTTGTATTCACACAAACAATGTATCAAACGATTTCGTTGCCGATTCGTGTATGTACGCGCATCACATCGAATGAAAAGTTCTGTGTCTGAATGTTCACATTGTTTGCTAAACATATATTCATATGTACTATAGCAGACACACATATTCATACACGCATTGATATATAATTATGAGTTCCGCTTTTGGATCGCGTTTTGATTTTACGTATATACATGTGCCATGTATATATTATTGTATGTATTATAAATTCACACTGCACCATCTCGATCAAAATATAAAACATGCTATAATTCCGCAAATGGATACACAGCGCGTATGGAATTAAAACAAAACAGCGCATAAACTTAAACTTCTGAATTGAGTTCAAATCGAGATTTAGTATTTGTCTCTTCCACTCGCTTTCCTCGTATCCACCCCTTCGACCGCGCGTCTTCACGTGGGGGTAAGTTGAACGCGTTCGTATATATAACACTACTATACAGTTCGTGTTGCTTTTTCTGAAATTCCACCCGGTAAATGTCTGCTGTTTAACCGCACGTAATAACTCACTACTGCGTTCTGTTTTGTACAGACTTTTGATTAAAGTACATGGACCCCTGAATAGGACACCGGGGAATACGCCGTGCTGGCTCTCCGGGTCGTGATAAACTTATCGTGAAGTCACCCAAACAATATAATAATACGTCCTACCTGCCCGTATATATATATATACATATTATGTATACTGCGACGCAGTACGCATATACACCCCTGACGGTCGACTTGCACGCGATTTATTTTTTTAACTTTGCAGACATCAAAGATGATAGGTACTTATTACCATTAAAACGAGGTTGCGATTATGTTACGAGGGGTGAAAAAAACTTTTTTACTATGTGCCCCGTAATGCGATTACACCACGCGCCGAAATTAATGTGAAATAACAGTATAAGTACGCGTGGCTACCAAAACTAGAAACTTGCAAGTATAAATAATTTTTCGAACATTTATAAGACCCCAGCGAAACCTTGGTTGATCTACGAATGCCCTTAATTTTTTTTATTCACTTCGAACAACCTTAATTTCATTACAGCCATCAAATATCTATTCACCAAGACATAAAAGATTTTTCACAGACGGAATTTTTTGATCACTTATCCAGAATACAAATATACAAATAAAGAGTGGTTATAACTAGTAATAGAGTATTCACTATAGCTATTAATGTGTATATATTACATGTATAAAGTCTACTCTTCCGGGTGATGTTGAGTAAAAATGTCTCAAATTAGGTTGATAATAGTAAAATAAAAATGTTATAATTTAAATATGACGATCTATCTGTATTGCATCTTTCATAATCAAACGTACGTCATATTATCCTGTTTGAAACTCCAATGTATAAGCAATAAATCATTTTTATATTATAATCTAAACAAAAGTACATTTAAGACGAGGTACCGGTGTATAATCTTTCCATGTCTTATTCGTAGAGTCGTTATTGCGTTGTGAATTAATATAATTGGGTTTTAGCCTCGAGCACTCCGAAAATGTAATCAACTTTTGATTTACATAAAATATGTACATAAAAAAAGGTAGGTAAACACACATACAGGTATGAAACACTGTATACACACGTAAAATAATCTGATTAGGCTAATCCAGTAAAACCATGTCGAAAAAATAATAAACGCGACAGAGCACCATAATATTTTATATTATATTTTTATAGAACACATAATATTTTACAAAGGCGTAAAAACTAAAAAAGTGAAAACGACACGAAAAGTAAGTCCGATTATGGTGGTGGACTGCAGCGTGTAGACAAAGCGTCATTGATGATGATCCTGCAGGATAATGTTACTCGATGTATATGAACTTCACCTATATATATATACGTATTATATACGTTTGGCTTTTGACATTAACGAAAGTATATTTTGTGTAATATTTCAACGCGACTAAACCCCTCTTATGCGGATGAGCTATATAAATATGTACATGAACAATATTTTCACAGGATTTAACGGATTATTTATACACCAAATGTTCGATTAAAACGCGTACGTAAATAAATAAAAGATATCCTGATTGATGCGGTGTGGAATATTCAAGAAAATAAGTAATTTTTCAGTGTCAAACGTCACCGTGAATTATATTATTATAAATTATCCGATTATTATTCTATAGGTATACAATATATAGGTAAATTGGCTTCTTATATCGAATTGACGAGGGACGTGGTGATGAATGCTGCGACAGAAGCGACTGCTGTTTATGAATCCATCACACAAGATAGTGAATAGCGGAGTGCTGCGGGGAAAATTATATATAAGTATTTCTTTTGTTCCTTGTATTACAGTTCAGATATTAAAAATTATTAATTACGGCTGACAAACGACGAGGACGGATTTTGTGTTGTAATAATATATACTATTACAATAACCATAAAGATTTTTTTTATGAAATTGCGTTTTATCCCTTAGAATAATAATATAATAAGTGCTTCTCAGACATGTCTGATGACATTTGGGCCAGTAACTAAAAATAATACTTTTAATTTGATCTTAACATTTTAAACCGCATTTTCCGCGATTATCAAATAACTCAATGTTGCGATGATGAACCATAATAAACAAAACTTATAGGATAAGACAAAAATATCTTAGCTAAACTTATATTGCGGTGCAGTATCAAAAATGATTTATATTATTAATTTTTATGGAAACAAACAACGTTATAACATCTGTTATATCACACAGAGCGTTGTAAAGAAAAAACAAATCAAATATAAACCTTGTCAAAAAGTTTTTTCACTACGTAGGAAATTGAGTTAGAACAAAATGGATATGACTGATAACGCCGTTCCATGATATACTTATGCAAACACCATATTTATTCATAATTTACATAATATCAAAGGTATAATCCCTCGAAATCTAACGCTGTTCCTAATAAAATGTTTATTTCGTCGGAACGGACTGGCGGCTTCTGATAATACACATCTCGTTTTTAACCATATTTATGTGTTACGCTGTAAATGTACACAATGGCGCGTGCACATTATAGTATATAATCATATTATATTATTATTATTATTATTATTATTATTATTATTATTATTATTATATAAAAACAGACACCCTGGGAACGTATCAGAAGATAAGATAAAGAAAAGATTCAAAACGAGAACGGATTATTATTTAAAGGTAAAATTTATCGGGTCGAACAACCCTAAGCGCGTGCAATAGTTCGTCCACGAGCGTCCGTATGATTAACGAAAATGTTTTCGCCCCCGCTCGAAAAGAGCCAGACAAACGATTGCGCACGAGAAAAATAATATACCATCCGTTTTGGCTGTTAAAAAATCGATCTAACAAATTGTCCGGGTGCCGTAAAGTACCTAGGTACGGCGCTACGTTTATATATAAATATACAGTTGCAGTGCGATATACAGAATATATATTATATACGTGTACCACCCGTGTATGTACGCGTTAACCAACGCTAGATCGTTAGTTCGTGTCGTTTTTATGGCATATTAATCTTAGGTATATTGGAAACGAAGCCATTGTTGGTGCTTTTTTCTCCCCTGCCACTACCTGCGCTGCACAACCCCGTCCGGAGAGCCAATATCTCAAGCGCCGAAGATTGGTGTGCGATATTGTTTTTCCGAAATAACCGACGGGAAAGCCGTCACGCCAGCTCGCACCCCCGCGCCTTTGTCACGTCCGTCGCTCCACGAGCGTATGCGCAATATCATTTCGACTTTGACGACATTATAAATTACACGATATAATATTACTCGGAACTCGCGCGCCAGACGCCAGTTTCTATAATGTACACGTATGCGTTATATTTTAATTTTAGCGATCAATCTGGCGGCCCCCGTCTCATGGGTATAATATTTTTTACCACACACACACAGCGGTTACGCGCACGTGTGGTATATACATACAGTAATATTAGTAGTTGCAATAATATTAATAATAATAATAATACAGCCGTCGTTCGTGGTCGGAAGCGCGCGTGCGGAAGCCACTGAAAGTCAAATCTAATTTGTGTGTTACACACGAACGTGGAAACGTGACTCTGCCGAGCCCACCACCATCCCCCTCAGTTACGCCCTGGTCGTCACCGCTGCCTCGGCTATCGTCGAACCGTACGGTTTCCGACGTGGAAATTAAACTTCGCTCATCTCTCTACCGGTGCGCTGCGTAGAGGCGGCGAACGGTATGGGCAAAAAAAAACAACAACAACTAAAATCGTTTTCCCTGTGTGCGCGCGCGCGTGTGCGTGTCGAGTTGTGTTGAGAGTATACAGTTAGGGGATGGATGGGGGGGGGGTCGAACAAAAAAGCAACCGAAATAAAACAATAGGGGAAAAAATACCGTAACACACACACGCAAACAAGCAGGAAACGGGTGCTGGAAATCAATAAATGGACTGCCGCCATCACCGCGCACTAATCCTGGCGAAACAGCCGAAGCCGAAGCACCGCGCCACTACAATACCGACGATATCGTGTATTCGGCCGATGTGTGCAGAAATCAAATCGTATATATAAATTATAATTATTACTATTATTATGTGTTTAATCAACCAAATTTACCGGGTCCAATCCTTCCCCCGTCACTTGCCGTGTCACCGACCACATTTGCTTCGTAGGACGAGGGTCTGCGCGCCGTGCGGTCCCATATACCTACCAGCTTATGTGACTACACGTCCGTCCATAAACCATGTGGTCGCGAGCTAGCACTGCTCATTTCCACTACCAGGCTTTCGTAATAAAGGTGACAATATGATAATCTGGTATGATAATATATTATATAACATACAAGATATTCATGTCTCTCGCATTATTCCGAAAACATCGAAAACGTCTATGTAACGGATGGATTATAGGTTTGATTAAAGAATTAATACTTGTATTAACATAACACTTTGGTAATACGCATCGTTATTCCATTATTATTTGTACTGTGTAGATACTAACCGGACTGTGTGGTACACTGCAGCGAAACTCGTCACAGTTATAACATTCAAGAGACACGTAAATAATGCATTTATTGTCTTTATTCACGACGTTTGCGAGTGATATATTTTTCCGCGCCAAGACCCAAGCGTTTATGTCTACACGCCTACGTGTAATAAAGTAATTCTAACGTTTTTACGATTTACTTTTTTCGTCAATAGGTTATTTTCTTGTTAAAATATATTTTACACAATCTTTTTTTCACTTTATGCTGAGATCGTCATGTGACTTTTGAAACTTGCAGTCAGTTGCCGTCAAAGGAAGTCAATCTTTATGGAATATCAAAGTTCAATCAAACAGCTCTTTGTACGCTCGACTCTGAATTTTAGGTCAAACTTAATCAACCGTGAAAGTTGAACGTCAGAAGTTATTTCAATCGTATAGCTCTTGTTGGTTTAATGGTCGGAATTTTGAATTTATTCTAGGTTAATCTAATTATATCGCCTTTCCTCAATTCTTCAGTATATTCAATACAAATACAAAAATAATACTAAAAAATCAAAATTGACCTAAGATTCGTATTGTATAATGCTTTTAAGAATTTCGAATTCTCATATTTTCAAGTATTATATAGTTTATATTTTAAAAAAATTTTCTTAGAACTTTTTTTTTCACTGAAATTTTAAATTAAATAAAGTATCTATATTGTAGTTGATTAAAATAGTTATAATATAAATCAAAATAATATATTATTTCACTCGGTTAATATATATAGTTTTGTTTGGACCAGGAGTATAAATTTTGCTTTTAATTTAAAATATTAGAGTGTATTTATTTTTTGCTTTGATTTTACAATTATTGAGAGTAGTATTATAATATGTGTTTGAAAAAGAATAAGCACTAATATATTGTAGTTTTTTTATAAAGAATATTGTATTTTATCATCATTTAATTTTTCTGTAAAATATTTATAGCGTAAAATGTCTTAATTTTTTTTACTCAAATAAAACACGGTCCATATTATTTATATAGAAGACATCACAAGGGATGTGTTTGGGATGGTCTGTTTTTCTCTACTTTTTTATTAATCGAACAAATAAATTTCATTCGAATACGAATTTTAGCCAAGAAGGTTTCAACTCCATAGTAATGATTTGTTGGTCGAATCGCAGTGAATTATTCTAAATGGATTTTGGCAATCGGCTTAACAGTCCATTACAGTCCAATATGGGTCTAAAACGGTCCGACCGCTCTTAAATAATATATAATATAATACCGTATTATATTAAAACGTGTTATTGCCACGCGGGGATTTGATTTACATTATATATATAAGCACAGTTTAATTAAAAAGTTTAACGGTCAGATGTTAAATGAACACGAGTACTGTGTAAATAAGTATTGCGTAAAATATCGTTGTTCGTCCTGTGTTATTCGGCGTATAAAATGTATGTCATATAGGTAGTCATATGTGTCACGGTTCAGTGAACGCAAAGTATAACATTGAAACAAGAATTTTCTGCTTATTAGTCTCCCAGGAACACGAACAATGAAATGAGTTTATTAATAGAATGCCTCGGATAACTATAATATGAACTGCACGACAGCGATTTGACAAATCAAATTGAAAAATAAAAAATAAAACCTTTCACGGTTGAAGGGGTGGAAATAAAAGTCTAAGCTTATAAAGCAAATAACAGCCAATCTTTTAAGGCAGCTTAGCAATTTATGACATGTCTTTTAACGTAAAAATGAAAACTATATGTAATAAAGGAATGGATTTGGAAAGATGAAAAAGGAAAAAAAAATTAGGTTTACAATGTTATCTTGATGTACATTTCAGATTAAACATAATGGATTTCGCGTCCAGATTTGCGTCTGAATAAATGTAAATCAAAATTAAATTTCAAGAAAACATGACTGAGGAAGTCACTTTGGACTATTTCCAATTTAGATTTTAGACCATGGAGATGTGGTTTAATTACTATGACGTCATTAATGCGCTAAGAGTTTCTGCAAACAAACCCCCAACAAATAACGCCAATATATATATATATATATACCAAGTACTACGGTAAGCTGCACGGACTAATACAGAGCCAAGGAATATAATACGGATAAATCATTATTATATCGGAAAACACGATACCAGCCAACTAAGTCCTGCTGGTCGCAGCTGACTAATGAAGTAACAAATGGAGACGGCCGGGGCCACCAAAACCGAAATATTATTTTGTACAATATGATATAAATCATTGACTACGTGTCTATACAAAATATTTGTTGTTACAAAAACTACTAATAACATATAAAATATACCGTGATTAACTATATGACGTTTGTTTGATTTAAAAGAGTACAACTAATTAAATTACAGCACCACATGCGATAAGAAAAAATCATCACTATGCAGGTTATAACTCAAGACGATTCGCTTGGATGCTAAAATACACAAATTTTATAGATGCAACTGTTAAAAGTATTAAACGGTCTTAGAAACTTTCCCGCGTATATTAATGCGCGGCTTGTATACGATGATCAACGACTAACGAGGTATTATGAATTGGTAATGAAACGGGAAGGTTTCACAGCTACCATGACAAATACTAACACACATATATATATATATATATTGTACCGAGGTGAAATCGTCGCGAATTCAGCATAATGCATAGAAATAAAACTCCTACTGCATAAGTCTCTACGCGTATTATAATACAGACAGCTCGAAGATGAACGCAACGAGCGCGAATAGTTCAATTGGAAACGTTTTTCTTATTAATGTATTATTCTAATAGATGTGTAACGTTATGTCGAACAGACATCTAAGTATTTCATTTTTTCATTTTTTTTTTTTATCGGCAAGAAAAATTGAAACACCGCGACTAACACAACATGTTTTATTCATCATCGTCATCATCGTAATAATATAATAGTGCGGTGTACATCATGCGACCATAATATGCAGATTCAAGAGTTGGAATAATAATGTTACAGTCGAATGCGATGAAAATCATCGTCTGGCAAACAATAAAGGTTTAAACGATCACAAACATATTCGTATACGCGTAATACGTAATGGTATAACAACTATATTATAATTATTATCGGCCGCCATGGGTATCGTCGTACAGATTTGTGAACGTACTGCAGTATAACACTGTACACGTTCGTATTTATATAAAACAAACCACCCCCGTTGACACGACATTAAAAAACGGCCGCTCCCGGTGTATCGACGCGTGCGACGAGAAGTAATTACGCACATATAACTGCGGCGTCGTGGACGGCAGAAATTCTCGGTGATGTTTAGTCTCCCGTCTCGTACTAGAGGATCGGGAAAAAAATCGATTGACCGCAAAAGTGCTTAACCGAGGGAAACGATTAGACGACACACATCGGCGCCGATTCACTACGTATTTTATTGCATACACGTGACTCGACGATATAATATATATATTTTATTGTATAGGTGTGGTATCGTGTCTGTGTGCACTGAACACGGTTGGGGGCGTTTACGATTTGTCGGCGATTACAAATGTCCCGTATAATACGTACCTGTGTATATATATTATATATATATATATATTAGGTATTATCGACTGGCGCAAATGTCTCTTCTACTAATGGATCGTCGCCACCACTGTCGCCGAAGCATTATATTCTACCTAGAATGTGCAACGTGGGTGAATGTATGTTTCGACAGTGCGTCATCACCTGCTGCAGAAACGTCACGTTGTACACCATTCCGATTGTGGTTGACCGTTGAACAATTGTACGTTATGCCTACTTATTTTGACGAGGCTTTGTGTAGGAGATAACGAGAAGACGAAAATAAAGCGCCCGAAAGTAAAAATGTAAAAACCTGACTTGATTTTTCTGAACCGTTCGTGATCTAACTAATACTATTTTATTGACATGTACACGAAGAACTTGGTGTACACGTGTTGATTTATATGATTGAAAAATGTTAAGGTGTCTTCGCTGCGCTATCTTGCAAATTGATGACAAATAGTACCGGATATAGATCAATTAAACAAGTGTAAAAGGAACCGATGAGTGTTCATTATGTTTTGAGAACAATTTAAGGGACATGTTTCGGATATTTGGTTTGAAAAACTCCACGAGTACTCGACGCACAATGTTCAAGATGCAGCACAACATATGAACCAGTGCAGTTCGATATTTTATTTCCATCTTGACGTAAGCAAGATCAACGGCAACCTAAATTAATTCCGAGAAATTCACTTAAATAGCGGTCCGAATCTCTAAGAGTACGATCTTGCACAAGAAGTAGCTGTTTATACGGTTGCACAGCGACACAACAAGATGAAGACCGAAAACGAAGGTTGTACGCACGAGCGAGGTAGTTAAAAATGCATCATGAGCTCCACGCGCGGAATCGGATTAATTACACCTGGTACATCCTCGCCTGCTCATCCACCGCCACCCTTTTATTGGGAGTTATACTCGTTCACATCCCAATAGTGAAAATAAATAGCGGCAGCCCCATAGTAAAACGTCTAATTACTCTAACTTCTATTTTATACATGTATTCGTATACAGTATACACCTAATACAATATTATGTACAGTCACGAGTGCGAACCACTGAATATGATTTTATTATTTTATATAAGAAACCATACGAGTATCTGTTAACAGCGTATAAAGGTGACACGAGGTGAACGCGCCAACATAATATCTTACTGAATTAATTATAATTAAATTTATAATTATTTGTATGCAGCTATAAATGCCGTTTGGGTGTATATTGTTATGAAGGTACGTATAATGACGGGTACAATTGTGAGCAGAGTGCTGTTAGAAAAAATCTCAAGAGTAGCGTCCAGGGAGAAGATAGGAGGAGAGAAAAAATGGAAAAAAAAAGAAGAAGAAAATAAGAGAAAAATAAAGAGAATAAAGAGGGAAAAAAGAGAGAGAAAACCCGTCGCCGAAGTTCTCTGTAATTACCCTGCGGTTGCCGTCCGCGTGCGTCAAGACGTTAGGCAGCGCCCCTATCCTCGTCGTTCCTCTCACCGCTCTCGGCGTAGTCGTCGTGAGGTGGACCGGACGGGTCGAGAATTCGGGTAGGGGTAGAGCAAGCAGCGCGCCACGGCAACGTCGGGAAATATTGATTGTCCCGCCCCTCGCCGCCACCGTCACCGGCACATGTGGAAAACAACCCCCGCGCGGACGGCGCTGCCACCGCCTTCGCAGGGCGAAATTTAATAACTCGACGGAGCCCCTCAGGTTGTACGACAACGGCGGTGGACAAAGGACTAAGGACGAAGGAAAAGGAAGGGACACTGCAGCGTATTTACGCACAATCGTCGCTTGTCCCGCACGCAGTTATTTTGCTACTTCTTCCTAAACGTTTCATCTACAACCACCTCCTTCCACCTTCCCTACCACAATCCAAGGCCGATTTGTGACTGCTGAAAGAATCATGCCACCGTGAAGAGTTTGTTATTCACACACACACACACACACACATGTACATTACGCTCCACAGCTACTACGACCGTCGCCGCCGGCAATAATTAAACCCGCGTGTTAATATTATTCATATTTTAAATAAATACATGAAAACACACGAGAACCGAACGCTTCCGACCGTATCCGACAATCTTCTCTCGGCGTATAATAAAGCATTTTAATATATTATCATACGCTAGCCCCGTCGTACACCGGAAAATAAGGAAGGTCCAACACCCTGATGCTTTCGGACGATCTATATAACGTATCATATCGTTTACAATGGAATATTATTATACAATTACCTATCGGTAATCGCGGTATATTATTACACTATATTACGAGTATAATATAGAGCACAACTAATACGTATTGGGTTAGATTCATTCCACATACTGTACAAGGTATACAGCCGGCAGTGTATAATTCTATGGACGGATTAGGTGACGTTTTCTCATTTATTATACGCATTGAACAGTACTGTAGTTATACGCACAGATCGACCGTGTAATGGGTTTCAATAGACGAATATTGTTATTAATCTCGGCGACTCGATACAATTATTTCTACGGAAGTAATGAAACGTCCTCTCGGGTACATTTAAAACTTGGAGGCTATGCATCGGGGAATTCTTAATCTCCGCGGTATTCGCTTAGTAACAGGAATAAAAATAAATATCGCCGCACGTATACACGGAGAAAACTTGCATTCAGAAGTTGATTACACGTGAAATACGTGTTACTGTTCCATATAAATAGAAGAATGAAGATGAAAAAAAAATAATAATAATAATGAAAAAACGTCATCCCTTCACTTGGGGAACGTCTGCGTATTTGAAGTACTCGGAAATCCTTGTACGACGATAACTCGGATAACTATGCGGCCGCCTGTTGTGTATATATCGTTCGACGGCCATTGTCCGTGGGTGCAGTGTACCGAGAGACGTGATCCCACAGGTAATCAAAAGGATTACGGAAAATCACGTTCGTAAAATAAAATCGAATGGAAAATATCACGAAAACAGAATTGTCATTGACTACATGCGGCGTGTGCGTGCGCGAGCGTGTGTCGTTCCACTTAAAATTTCAGATTCAAGACCACGCGGACCTACGTATAAACGTCTCACGATAGAACCGCAGCAGATGTGTGACGTCGTTAAATAAATCACCTGGTTAGCCGTAGGAATAAACTGCACGGTCACAACTGCCTAATTTTTTCGTGTTTGTAACAACAAATTATTCTCAGGTACTCGCTTTCTGTCGTTAAAAATAATAAATGTAACACGCAGCACGTGATTTTCCTTTATAATTGTCGTTTGTTCTTCTTTTGTCTGGCGTCGACGGTCGAGAGCAGAAGCAACTGCATTAAAAGCATGCGCGACCAACCGGTTCTCTCTTTCACTGCAACGGTCAACTGACTTACTTTGCACACTTGTAGTGCAGCGTTTCATATACACCGATGTGCATATAGGTGCGTAATAAAGATGCGCACGGTACAGTATAAAGGACTTGAAACGTATTTATTCGTAAACATTAACCCGCATTGTTTTCGCTCGGTAAATCTTTGCAGTAATAGGGAGTTTTCTCTCTCTAGATACTGCAACCGTCTGTCAGCCGCACGCTGCGGTGGCGTTACGGATATAAAATAATAAACAATATCATAAATAAAACCCTTGGCCGTTTTTTTTCCCTTTCATTGAAATAATAAAAAAAACACTACCGACAGCGGTGGTCGAATAATAATCATTAGCATCGACGTAGGTATCGTCGTCTCGTCGACCGTACTGTATCCGTATTATTTTATTGTAATTGCGTTACGAGGGTCGTCGTTGCCGTCGTCGTCGTCGTGTCTCCGTGGACCGTTTTGTGGTCCGCGAGGGTTGACCGGAGGAATGGGGATGTAAAAAAATAATTACAAATACATAGTTTATGGCACCGTCGATAATACGAGTGAATAACGCACGCACACCCGATACGAAATCCTAATGGTTTCCGGTCACGTTTACCGAACGTTCGTGAATAATAATGTTATACGGCAGGTAATCGGCGCGATGCAGCTAGATACAATATTAGGCACTAGGTATATCCGGTGCAACAGGATTCGGCGATAAAAAATATCGAAAAATCATGGTTAGTGGTCCGACACTATATTATATCCTAATATCCTATAGGTAGACGGTTTGCAGGCTCTTGCCATGTATTATTGAAACGGTGCACTTACCTTGAGCGTTAGAGCGTACAGGGGCGCGACAAACAGGGCTGCGCACAGGACGACGGCCTGCATCGTTGCTGCGTGGGTTGTCTCCGGTTACTGTTGGCGGCTGCAGGTGGGCGCGTTCGGCGGGTGGGCAAGACTGCAGCTCTAGTCTACGGCGGAAACGGCGCGATTCGCCACGACTCGAAAGGGGGAAAACCGAGACGGATTAAATGATGTGCGAAAGGAAAAAACCAAAACGACGGACGGAAAAATGTGAAACGCGAAGACTAGCGTCCGGCGCGCGAAACGTCGACCCGAAAACGCGAAGGACGAACTCGGCGCGAGCGACTGGGAAAAAAATATATTATATCCACTGGCAAATGGTGCGCGAAACGGTCGTCCGGTTACAACTACCGCGACGAGGTCTACCCGGTGAGTGGTATCGTCGGTGGCGGCGGCGGAGGTGATCGCGATCGTCAGTCGTCGCGCGCGCTCGTGTCTGTGCGTGTGCGCGCGCGGCGCTGGCGGCGGCGGCGGCGGCTACGCAGCAACGGTGAAGAGGTACGCGGGGAGGTGATGGCGTATTGTGCCCGGCGAACGGTCGGTGGGCGCGGGGATGGTGGGGAACGACCGATATGTCGTCCGCTCGTCGTAGGAATGTCGTGTGCGACGACGATGGGCCCCGGACGAGTAGAGGTGGCGGTGGCTGCGGCGGCTGAGCGCGTGTGCGCAGGTGCGCAGTCGCCGCCGCCGCCGTATTATCGCTTTCCCTACTCCCCCGCCAATAACAGCGAGCGCGCGCGCCCGTCACGACATCTACCAGTCGACCGATAACGCCTGCTGCCCGAACGGACCGGGCGAGATGTCGGCAACGATAGCCGTCGGGTTTCTTCATTTTTTTTTTCACCCCCTCGCCTATTTTTCACCTCAGTTTCTCTACCGCGTCCACGTTTCTTTTACTAATTTCGGCTCCGTTTCCCCCGTCACCGCGCGCCTGCCCAACGCGAACCACCCCCTCGTGCGCGTATTGTCGTACACTCGCCCCCGCCACCGCGGCCGCCCAGGCTCGCCTCCACCACCACCGCGCCGCCACCAACCCCGCGCGCGATCGATGTCCTTTGTTGTGCTGCCGCCGAAATTCTCCTAGATTATTCGCCGCGAGATCTATAAGCAGTAGTGAATAATATACAGAGGATTATTGGAGATCACGTCGTGTCGGTCCGTCGTTTGGTGCCGCTTGGACGCGTTTTTAACCCAATCCGGTCGTGGTGGATAGGACTTTTTTCCACCCGGTGACACCGCGACCCTGGTCAGGACTGATACGCGCATAATAGCATTAAAGTCGAATAATGCAATGACAATGAATAGCTAATGCCACAATATTATACACTGCACAACAATGAGAGTATTTTTTATCAATAGTTGGGGTGTCGTCTCGTCGTGTTTTTAAAAACGCGTCAAAGTCTCTACCCGCCACCCCTAGCTCTTTGGACGGCTTCACGGTTTCCAATAAAAGTATCTAACGAGCGTATTGTATTATTATCGACGTTAAGTTGTTGATTGGGTACGCGCGTCGTCGCTAAGAAACGATACGCGGCCGTGAACGGCACTTTGCTATCTGCCTGAACCTAGACGTTTAAAAGGCAATAGTGCATATTATACTATTATACGTTCAGCGAGCGAAATCGGTACACGGTTTAGTACGAATCACGAACATGTTATTTAAATAATAGCAGTAATACTTTTATATAAATGTCTCGTCGAGCTATCTAAAGAGTATGTGAAATTTTGGGTAATACGAGTGCTACCTTTATCCTCCAAATGATGCTTTTCATAAAGATTTTTTCTGAATCGTCGAAAATCTAACAGGTAACTCCAGTGCGTGGTCAGCAAATTATACGAATATATTACCGACCAAGAGTGGTCGTTACCAGTTATGATTATAAAAGAAAAGACAGCTGCGAGCGTCATACCGTCACGGTCGTTCTTAGGTCAACGCATCAGCTGAGAACCGATGACCTGTCTACTATGCTCAAACATGTACAACGTTTTGTCGTCTATAATATGCGGTTTTTCTGCATTAGTTTTATTTTAGCTGATGATTTGAAGAACGCTCAAAATGTTATATTAGTTATGTATATTGTCGTTATTGTATCGGGCGGCTCGAGTTTGCGACAGTTTTACGAATGTATTGCGAATATGTACGTGTAATGTATAATGTACGAGTATATGATGCGACGAATGCGTATGATACTTTATGCGAACGCGTACGATATTTGCATAAAATGTATTCGTATTTAGTCGGTCGAATGTCCGAATATACCGGTAGCAATATATTAAGTAAAAAGTGATCTGCAACGTGTTGTCTAGCATATTTTCCAAACAGCTAGCCCCAAAAAAACAAACACCCCGCAATGACCCACCCTTTATAATATAATGTACATTATGTTACGTTTTTATTCTGAAGCGATGACACGCACGGGTTGAACGTTACTTTTAAAGTATTAATACTGACATGTAATTATATGATATTATTTAACTGAGTGGTGGTGCGACATGTTTAATGCGAATAATCGTCGAGTGTATGAAACACTATCCATTTATAACACGTATTAATACTACTTCGCACCGTATAGTGTAAGCATTGTCCACGAATTCCTCAGAGGTAATTCGTTTTAAACAACGACGTAGTGCGTCATACCGTCATTGTACGGATTTATAATCATTTTCTTTTTGGAATTCGTTCTCGACGGTTAATTTGTTTCGGAAAGATGTACCGAACGGAAGGAAATGTAATTTATGATATTACTTACACTCGCGCTGTAGCGTAGCGTATACACGAGCACCGATTATATCCTCTGGAAATTCTGTTCATCTGCGGACAATAGTTTATAGACAATTAATAACGGTTTAACAGTACTATATACACAAATAGGTGTATTTACCGACCGACGTGGCATTATTATATTGTTCACTCGATGACTACACCTGTACGTAGTATTTTACCGATCCTATACTGAGAAAAATACGTTGAACACGTCGTAAATGTGTTTTGATATGATTTGCAAGTCGTTCGATATTAACGAATCATGACAGATAATAATCGTAGGAAACCTGCGGGTGACTTTTTACAATACATAATATTGATTTTGAAAAAAGTAAAAAGCTTTTAGGTCGGTAAACTAGCTGTTATACATAGTTATTTTGTGCTCGCGTGCGATTTATATAGTTTGAATAGTTAATATAATAGCTTACATTAACTATTCATACTATATAAAGCTTACATTAACTGAACGAGGACGATATTACCACGTTTACGTCGTACATTTTTTTTCATACGAACGAGCTTTTTAAAATAATAAAATGTCAACAATTTGTTCGATCGGAAATTAGTATCTGAGTCAGCAAAATGTTTCATTTTTAATTTAAATGAGATAAAAATAAAAACAGCTGAAAGCCCACTGCAGAATAGTACATTGGTATGCGTATACACTATACATAACATATATCATATATAGATAATACACATGCAAATTAATTAACCATGTAGGTACGTATTCTAAATTTCAATATTTATTTAGGTAAGCATAAAAATATCTATAAGTATTTTAATTTCAATAATGACATTTAAACAATTTCATAAATATTGCACATTGTAATTTAAGTATACATGAAATTGTTTGAGTGGAACCAGGGCGAGTTACCAATTTTTAACCATGTACAGTTCTGTATATTAATATCATAATTTTGCAAGGTTAGGTTAAATCAACGCATTTTAGTGAATCATTTGAAATTGGTTCAAATACTTCCAATAATATGTCGATTGGAAAATTATTTTTACTTGAAGGATCACGGTTAATATATATTTACAATGTTCTAGGTACGAAATTTCAAATCATTATCTTTCTATAAAATATACGTAAACGAGGTTATTCACTGCTGTCCAATTTAATAGGACTCCACAAAATCTCAACATGCTGGGTATTTAGGGCGTGTGTTATAGAGTGATGACTGAGGAGTATCATTGAAATTATAATAAGTATAAAAAGTATTATAACGTAAGGTTATAAGTAGGACTGGAAATTAGATGCAATGTAATTTTTTTTTCTAGTATTCCAAGACGTTGGTCTGTTAGACTGAAATGTGTTTTGGGTGATATTATTATTGTATTCTTTATTTTGCATTTTTTGATGATTTTATGGATTTTTTTAATTTTTAGAGCATTTTTCATAAATTGTTCATAAAGTGAACGAAAATTGTTGCGTTTAACCAGAGACTTTCGGTAGGCTGCAGACGGTACCAATAATAAATTAGATAGCACGATGAGTTATCATCGAAAAACATTTGATCTTAATTATAGGCCTATCCGCACAAATGATCGCCAAAAAAACAAGATAAAATGTTGTGTTTTAAATTATTACTTTAGAATGAATAATTAAGAAGTCCGAGGACCATTCAACCAAACAACGTAAAATACTATTAAAAAAACACTATCGTTATGTAATTTTTCAATTTTTTTCTAATTTTTAAGCTATAATAAGTAAATTCAAGTGCATAATGCATATTCTGAGATTTTTAAGTCGTTTTCGCATTTTTAGGGCATTTATTGAGACTTTATAGGACATTAAAATCCCAGCACTAGACTTATGACTCATATGAGTTATGAGTTACGACTTATGTACACCGTGTGTATTTGTATTCAATGTGTATTCGTATGTATTCACAGTCGTCATTCATATAGTATAATGCTTTTCAGGAAACCAACGTAGTTATTAAGAAATTGAATGGATAGCGTAACTGTAATCGTCAACGAACATACATTTCTGCAGCTGGTTTGGAAAACCATAATTACTGTAATGAAAATACGAAACCAGCCTATTACTAAAACATTATCAACATGTGTTTCCATCGCGTGTTATGTGTAAATTATTTGTCTATACACTCTTCGAATCAACACAACTGCGGCCACCCATAGATTTGCACTCAAGACTGTCTCGATACTCGTCAAACATACCATCTTCACGTATGCACTATACATGTCTATAAATTTCTTTCTATCTGTACTTGTTGCAGAATTTTCACTCATTTCTAATTCACGTAAACGAAATGTTATAGAAATTTATTTCACGAGCCCAACTGTATTATTATAATCGACAATCACGGTAGATATAGAAACCGATCGTCAACGGTTTTATTTTTATCAGCAAAATAACTTAAATATAGGTGCCGTCGATCGTTATTGAACACGCGCGTCATAATGATATAAACGTCAAATAACAATTTACCCTTGCACAAATAATGGTGCATTTCGACCGCGGAGTTCACTGTATTATACGAGTAATGGCACGTACAGTCACAATCGAAAATATTTTTATATTGATACTGTCTTCTTTGGGCGCGACCCAGAGTGCACATAATACGAAACGATAGAAAAGCCGTATAAGGACGAGAGGTTTTATTGTCTTCGGTCTGAAACTCGATAAAACTCCAGTGTATATGAGAATCGGTACCGTCACATATGTATATATATATATAATATATCATGTAATTACATTTATTATTTATAGCGTAGTATGACGTACGATGAATTCCTCGTTCGCGGGACACATTCCATCGTTTGGGAGGTGCACTAATATATATATATATAATAATGAGCCTTTTGTGCCGACAACCTATAAGGGTACGATATAATATTTCCTATCGAACGAGTCTTTGGCGAAGCCACGCCAACTAGGAAACCGATATCTCCGCGTATAGTATATAATAATTTATAACTCTAGCAGTCTAGCAGCCAGTAGAACAATATAGGATTTTGAATTTTTTTTTTACTGATTTACAGGATATAGGTTTTCAAACACAAAATGTGATTTGATCATCAACCATTTCAAATATGGTTTTTAATATGTATTTATTAGTTTTTTGGTAATTTTTATTATTAGTTACGTTTCTAACAAGTTTCCGTCATATTAATCATCATTATTACATTCGATGTTTTCGATGGTGGTTATACATTTAAAAGTTATAAAACTTTAAGGAGTTATACTGACTGACCAATGCAACAATAAGATTTAAAGGTAATATCCAGGATAATAATGAAAAAATATTGTTTTCATTTTACATTTTTTTATTTCGTTGATTACGAACCAGTTCAAGCCAATTATTGAATAATTAACATTCAACAGACTTTAGTATTGAAATCGAAATCTTACATTGAATTTCAAAATATCCTTTAATTTTTTCTTATAAATATATAAAAAATAAACAGTTTTTCAAGTATTTTAAGTGAAGGTTTTTCTAGTGCATATTTTTTCGATTGTTTTTTAGGTCATTTATACTCGTATGTTATTCTAATGAATATGAACGTTTTGCGCGGACTTACATTGGTCGCCTGCAATAAGCGGATCTTGTTGATGATAGAGCATTGAAGTCGGAAAGTATATCTGCCACAGTGCCGAAGGCAAACACGTATCATGGAGCGTAAGAGCTAGTTACAATATACGTTTCAGTGAAAAAAAAATTTTCCATCATGGTGTGCGTTGGTCTCAACTCGTATTGTAATAACTAAAAAAGCTAGTGTTGTGTTTGTTTTGGTGGGAGAATCATTGAACTTCATTTACGTCATTACATCAATATAGTCTAGCTTTTATTAGCGTCCTCGTCGTCGAGCCCGACCCATGATAATTTCAGTTTTTCAATTGTTGGTGTTGAACTATTTACGAAATATTTCTAGACTACTAACTAGACTACTACTTTACTGTAACTGCGCTTGATTTTCATGTTTATGCTTAACGATATGTCAAGACGAAATAATGCTCTCCGTAATGCGTGCGCGTTTTTCTATTATTATTATTTTCTATAATACGAACAATTATTATTGAATCCGAGAGAGAAAGACATTATAAACTTTAGTCGTTAACTGATACGTATTTTATTACTAAGAATGAAGATTTTTTTTTTTTTGTTCACTTCATAATTTAATCCACAACCTGTTGCATATCAGAACAATAAGCGCACGTTGCGGAATAATGACACTGCGTGGCATGAATAGTCGATTTAAGAAACCTTCCGGTTAAGGAATTTGGACGGTTCAATACGATTTTTACATCTATACTTCGATTAAAATGGTATGAATGTGAACAATATATATTTTTTTTTGTTTTTTTTTTTTTACTGATCATAAGTACATCGCTAATTTGTCCATTAGTATATAGCGCATTTATATTATTTACATCGCCCTATATTAAATAATACGGTTCGGATTTATCATGAAACGAAATCCGGTTCCTTTTGAATATGAATTTGTTTATTTTCCTAAAACAGTATTCGATGTGCCGGAAAAGATTAGCGGTCACGATCATTACACGGCAACCTTCTTCTTGTTGTGCTTATATGTTTTAGGCACAGCCGCCAACAGATTCTTTTACCGTATTATTATGATAAAGCTATGTACATGTATATGTATTAAAAATAACGACCGACGAGTCTTACAAACAGTTCCAGCCGTAATCTTACAGTTCGACGTCCCAAGTGACCCGTCATGGACGCACGCAGAATAGCTGCAAGACATATTTGTCCAACTCTTCACCGTAAACGACGTCATTAAGCGACTGTCAGCGCAACGGTGTATATACTCTATGTTTTCGGCGAGAAAAAATCGTGATCCTGTATAGTGTGTACAGGATGCTTTACGTTTTATGAAGAAAATGCCGCCGTTCCATGTTAGTTCCGGGTGATCGTGATCCTGTGATGAGCCTGGATGTTGATCGTACTTCTATTTTTATTCGTAAAAAATTGATCGAGAAAGCTGTCCACGAACACAAACTGATCAAGTAGGGTTCCACACACACACACGCATAATATATGCTGTGACCTCCATTATAACTTTTCTCAGACTATACTGCCACCAATGCTACCCCTGTAGGACGCCATAGTGATGAGGGATTGTGTTTTTAACTTAATCCCGTCACGCACTTTTGAAAGAATAACCCTAATATATAATTTTATTGGGATATTTTTTTATTGTATTTCTTAACAGTTACCCGATAAATTTAAAAAAACAGAACAAAAGTGCAAAAAACTTCAACAATGATCGAAAGTCGAATTCTTCACCGTCGATCACGCACTATCCGCTTGTTTATCTTTTATGGATACATAATATTTGGTTGCTATTCCAAAAATAATAACCGTAGCGATCCGAAACCTACAAATATATATATTGCCAAGATATCGACGTTAAATCTACTCGTATAATAGCATTTAATAGAATTATCACTATTTTCAAAATATTTTTGATTACTAAATTGATACTGTTTGAACATAACTCCCAGATTGTTACCAAGATCTACGCAGGGTTACCAACCACTCTTCCAATATGATAAGCTCCGGCGGAGAATGGATAGCCGCATAGACGCGTAATTCTTAAAGCATAATGAAACCCGGGCATACATCGACGGCTGTACAGCACTCCATAAGTTTGGCAGGAGTCTAGGGTAACTAATGGAAAAATCAACCAATTTGATTAACAGTATTTTATCAAAAGTAAGAAACTTAAAAGTTCAATATAACTTACTAACAAATTTGGTTCTACTAATATATCAATTATCCTTAGAAATTGAAACTGATGCACCGGACTTCTTTTACTCAGAATCGTTTTTTTTTTTCGAAAGTAATGGTGTATATTGTATCCCTGAATATCTCCCGACCGTGGAGTCCCCCCCGATCCAGAAGCATCGCTCTTTTTTTAGGAACGATAGAAACATTTTTGTTTAAGTATTTATCATCAAGTAAAATCGTAACCGAATTCACGTGCGATAATCAATTGAGAGGACCTTTTTCGAATTCCTGTAAATTTATTTGAAAAATGTTATTTCTACCGGATGTCAAAGTTTCTATACTGTATATACGCATATAATATAAGCGCGTATGCAACGTATAATTAGAGTACCAAACAAACAATGTGCCCGAGGTCGTGTTGGTCCTGAATAGTAATATTCCTTTGTACGCTCTCCTCTCGCCGCTGTGGCGTATAATAGCTTGGAGTGTTTTTGGGAAACGGACTTATGGATTTGCAATTATAACTTTTAATATTTAATTTGTACGGCAAATTAAGTTTCTGGTATTGAAGTGTTTACTCCGCAATGCATATCGCGTAAGTTTAATTCCAATACAGTAATAGCACGCAGACATAAATCATTTATACTGTTTACGCTTTGATAATTTAACTACACGGATCAATTTTCGAAATTATTCCATAACTATATTGTAACTGATAAGATTTACCCGAACAACTGTATGTCACTGGTGTAACTTGGTTATTTTCGAATATGTAGGCGTATAATGTTATATTACCGTTACTCGCAGATTGTTTTTACTCGTGCGTAAGCAATACTATTATAACAGTTAAAACATAATCTGTGTTCTTCATATTTGTGTGTTATCAAAACGAAACATTCCCTCACATACATATGCATTTACAGCTATAAATTAATAGGTTTTTTTCTATATACTTACACGTTCGGTCCTATTATATACATTCGAACACGCATTTTTTTGTACATCGTAATACTCACAGTGCATATCGGAGTTTTTGCGATAATAAATTCCAAGTAATACGTACGCTGCACACTATATGTTATTCTTTACGTACCATCGAGATAACCCAAATGAAATCGGTCAGGTTAGATTGTTAAGAAAATATGTGGGTGGTTTCAAGGAATAATTTTTAATTTATTGTATAAACGGCTTGCGCAAAACGAGTGATACTAATATTAATAGTATTATCATTTAATACCGTGCGACTGCCCGCATAGAACCGTAAGAATAAAAGTGGTTCACCGAAATAAACGCACCAGAACTCAATAAGCGAAAAGCGTACAGAAACGTTCAAAATACTTCAAACATCTCCGAATGATATGTGACCATTAAGTATTTGATAGAAATCATAAGAAAAAAAAACAAAAAAAATTTTTTTTTTTTTTACCACTTTATCGAGTCCTGGCTATAACGTTGTTAGAAGTGCTGAACATGTTTTTTTGATATAATTTCGTTACGCTTAATTTGTACAACTAAAATTCGTTTTCTTTTTTTCCGCGCCCACCGGCAACCCGACGAGCATAACAAATCCGTATGATTACGTAACACCCCCTTTTGGTGTTTGTTGGTTCGAGTTGATTGAATTACAAGTTACGATCCATTTGTTTGTAAACCGTCTCGGTTTTCAGCATCCGTGTATAATTTTATTACAATAATTAATATCGAGTTCATTATATTATTTACTAAAACGCATTATTTGCTTTTCGGTTATAAATTCTGATCGATTCCGGGAAATTAATTACGTCAAGACTCGCTTCAGATATTAATTAAACACAGCATTATTCGTGTACAAAATATTGTGACGTCTTACGAATATTTATACATAATATACAACGGAATATACTGTGAACAGTATTATTTATTCAAAACCGAAAAGGTTAAAAAAAGAATGATACTCGGAACTCATAAATATTTACGTAAATTAAAAAAGTATAGCAATTATTATAATATTTATGTCTATTTTAACGGAACAGGTTAATGAAACGGACGAATAATTATGATATATATTCTAAAACGATGGGTTATGCAGATAAGTTTAATTGTTTATAAACGAAAACGCCCATATGATGGGCTCAATATCGTAGGACGTGATAATATATAGTTTAAAAATATAATATATAAGTGTAAACCAGAATACAGTAGTGATATCTGGTTCATGTGTTGTTTACAAAAAATAATAATTATTTGTTCTGGCACAGATGAAAAGCGAAATAATTCCAAGTGTTTAAAAATAATATACCATAATAATATACATATATGCCATATGCGTTTCATAATACGTGGTGGTCCGGACCTACTCGTCTCAGTTTGAACCCACAATCGTAATCAACGTAATTTGGTACTTGAGTCTAATTTAATAACTAAGGTCCTGATTCAGGATTTATATGTAAATATGCATATACGCATTCATTAGAATAGAGCATTTAAAATCTGATTAGAAATATGCATGATTTAAAACATTCTTATTAACATTTTGTTTTGCATATTTATGACATCCTGCATACTTATTATTGTGGTTGAATAATGCATATTTGTATTAGAATCTCATTTTTTTGGTTCTGATCATTCAATATATAAGGTATAAACTGATGATTAATATGAATTCGATGAAGAATAGGGTATTTTTGTTTTCACTAATTTAAATGCGGTTTAATTTTTTTTAGACAAACTCAATTTTATAACATGATTGATAAAAATTAAGTCTGTTACCGGTGCAGATAACCAAATAACAACAAGCCAGCTATAAATAATTAAGATTTTCATACACCCTTTTTTCCACATTAATGTTTAATAAAATTAATTTTTTCAATTTCCGTAAAATGGGGTGAGAATAATAAATTATAAATACTTTTGAACTTTACCTGAATATAGTTAAATTGTTTCTGATATGTCGACTTAATTATTTAAAATATTAAAAAAATGATTTTACATTATAAAAATTATTAAAAATAAATTACGCATTTCTTATTTGTTATTATTGAAAATAAATGTAATATTATTGTATGCAACTTAAGTTCTACACAAGTTGACGAGGCGATATTTGGAAGAGAAAATAATGTGATTAGATTACCCAAGGTATGGTAAAATAAAATTTTTTTAATTTTGTTCTATTCACAACACCACATATCTATTCACCCCGTCTTGCGGTACATTTAAACATATTTTAATGGCATGTTTGAAAATGAACGCACGTTGAAGTGTTTTTAGAAACATATTTTAAAGCTTATATATCAATTCCGCAATGATAACAACATCATAAACGGAATACCGGCGTACTACGAACCAATAGAGTCGGCGAACACACAGAAAGTGTACAGGCAACGGCTGCAGAGATATTCCATGAATCGTGCACGCGTTCGCGCAATGTCTCGCGTAGAACAGACAAATCGTAACGTACAAGTAACCTTTATTACAACCGATCAACAACGGACGCGCGCTGATAGATATCTGACTGCCAGGACTCGGTCATTTGTCCGCCGACAGGGATTTCTCAATATTCGACGACAAGACGGCGGAAATCGCGAACCAGCTCCGCAATCTGTGTACTCAAATAAAGTACTACACAAGTAATGGATATGATTAGCGTCAGGTATTTTTTCGTCGCTTTTTACCGACCGGAGTTTCGTATCACTCGTCGTCATAATAACATACCGACTTATCGGCCGGGAAATGATTGTACTGTGTTATTATAGTTAACATTCGGAAGAACTGTGCGGTTAAAACAACTGCGGTGAGCCCGCAACGATACCGCCTACGTTTGTTTTTTATCGATTTAACAGTTATTTTTATTTTCACGAGAAACTCTCGTTTTGTTTCACGTATTTGTATTTATTTACTTTTTATTTTTGAACTGTCCAGTCTTTTAGCTGCAACGTTAATAATATTCTCGTGCACGCAGGCGTGTTGACAAATGCGTTTTCGTTATGTCTACGTGTAGCGCTCGATTGGTATAATTTAACAGACCTATTATGTATTTTGACAACGAAAAATATTGATGACCGATGAGCTAGCGCGATAGACATAGTGTTACACGATTTTATAAATACAAAGATTGTTCACTCAAACATCTCATAACATGCGGTGCAATGACTAGTTTATTTATAATATATTGTATTCAATATTATATTGATTATAATATAGGTGTTACTACATTAAAAATCTAAATACTTATCATTATACTTATATAATTATTGTTATTACCGTTTTGTTTAACCTATGTGTGTTATTTTGCTTTAATTATTTTAATTGTAAATTGTAAAATATATAATGTGAAACTGTTGTATAGGGCTCCGCCCGTAAATAAATAAATATAAATAAATATAAATATAAATATTATCGTTACGATTAGGTGTATAATAACTGTATATGGGTTCAACCGAGTTGTTCGGCCACCGGATGTAGGCGTGGCGAACGATATAGCCGCGAATAAAAATAAGAGTAACATGATTTGTAAAAAAAGGAAGTATTACAAATAGAAATAAAAACAAGTACGGCTAAAAAATGAATTTCTAAGATCCCGAATTTGATTGGTTGCAAGTCCTTGTATCGACTATCGGATGTAACATTTATGTAAATATATCGTAATACAAGCCGTACGTATAAACCAGCGAATACACGCGTGATTATGGAAAACATTTAGAGGGTTTTTTTTCCGCGGATGCTGTAAATCTCGATTTGTGTACCGCGCATAATGTATCATCACACATAAAGTTGTTTCGAAATCGAAACGCAATCAACGCGCGCGCGCGAACGGCTGTATAACGTAGCCGACGCCACCTGCCGTCCGTATTATTTCCAACAGCCGCCGGCCGTATCCGACGAGGTCGTCCGCGAGACACCTGTCCGAGACACTACTCAACACATGGGTGGTTAACCGGTAGTGCGTACGGCCGTAGTATGGATGTGATAATATATTATACTGTGTCAAAAGAATAAATCGAAAATATACTTATCGAACCACCTGCGAAATAGCGCTCGCACGAACGACGGAGGACAAGAGTTATTTAAATCGTGTGTTCGAAGTTTAGACGTTAACGGTGTGTCCGTGCAACGCTGGAACTGTATAATAAATAAATAAAAACGTTTTGAACGCGAACCCGGGACGAACCTATAGGATTTAGGTATTTGGTAAAGAAAGTAACACTACGGCTTTAGCGTTATAACAATGTATGATGTAACTCAATACCGTGATATACATATTGTACATAGAACCGGTCAGTCGTATCTTAGGATGGGGAATAGGGGGGAGTCTAAACGAATTTTCTTCGATATCATACACCATAGTTCCCCAACCTTTTTTGAGTCACGCAACCTTGAAGTATACTCTAAGAATCCAGGGGGGAGGGGACCCCATAGTAGTCTACTGTGTATATTTTATTATTAATATTTTTAACGTAGGTTTTTTTTGTTGGATAGGTAATTGGTATATATATCTTTAATAAAATCATGAAAAATATGATTGATTTATATTTGAGATAATTTTACCCTCAATTCAAGTTAATGGTACCCTAGGTTTTATTTTTAAAATAGTTATATAAACAGGGTAATTTTCAAATTAAAAAAAAATCTTGTTTTTGTTATATTTTTAACCAAATGTGAATAATCAAATTCATTATTGACTGAAATTACTAAACATATTTCCGACCCCTCCCTCACAAATAGAAAACCAAATACGACCTTGCAATTTAATACCATCAGGGGTTGTACGCACAGTTCGACATACTGTAAGATAGTAATCGTGCAGAACGAAAGAACTCCATTTATATGGCGCCATTGACGTCATAATCTATACGTATTATAACGTTTGTTCGTGTAAACGTAGTCGAAACTTCCTGACCTATCTCAACATAATAAGTAAATCATTGAAATATGATATATGAGGCATGATTGTAATGTTCAAATTCTATAATAATAATCGTGTGTACACCAACAAGACGTCATTATAAAAACGACTCGAGAATTTTTGGTATCGATTTGTGTATAATACTATTTTATTAGAATAATTGAATCGCTAAGTGGGTACTAAAAAGAGAATATTTTCCAAGCATAATGTGTTCACAATATAGGATTTCATATTAAAAAGTAGGCGTATTATTATTTTTTTTTTTTGTGGAACGGGACACAGTTAAATCGCATTGATACCAGTAAGAAATTATTAAAAATTTCATTCACTGTAGAACAGATAATCTGTTCCCAAAAACAATAGGTTCTTATGTTTTTTTGTCTTTCCTGAACATTTTTATAACCGGGACATGTTCTCTTTTCGCATTTAGCGATATGTAGGTATACGGATGCGCTTACTTACAATACTTTAAACGGTTTCCGAATAAAAAAAAACAGTTTATGCCATTATTCACATATCGCGATGGCCCGGCACGTATTTCATGACTCGTATATCGTACTAGAATCGCTTTAAATTGTTTTGTGGCCGTGAATAAAAATATAAAAAAACCGCGTATACATTTTCATCGGTCGGGGGGAATATCGTTGGAAAATACTCCATCACCATACGACACATCGTAAGTAAATTATAGCACCGCACTGTAATGTATAAACGCTCGAATAGTTTTATTGAAATTCGACGAATCGTTTTTAATTTATGTACCATGTCGACGAACTGTACAATGTACCTACTATATGGGACAATATAATACGCATGTCAATAAATCGGTCGAGTACATAATTTATAGTACAATGTCATTTAATTTCTTCCATTATTCGTTATTTGTCCAACAAAATGTCAACGCGATACGCACTGGTAAAAATTACGTTTAAACGCGTGCGCTGCAATAAGACCGGTCTAAAACGGAATAAATACCTAATTAATACAATTCGCGATAAACGATGCGTAAAATGAATGATTTATAAATGCAATTCTGTCGTATACGGTTTTTATTGCGTACTATATTCAATAAGAAGTCTTAAACATTTAATACAACGTTTATCATACATGTACTCGTACATGTTTCAATAATTACTGGTTAATAAAAAAAAATCTAGTGTAATTTCGAAAAAAAAAAACGTTAACAAACATTTTAATACTGAATTTTGACAAACGACAAATAAGTATCAAAACAAAAAAATTCATAATACTTTCAATTTTAATAAATGAGATAGAAGATTTTTTATAATATTTTCTTTGTTTTCCTTTGGCTCCCTAAAAAAAATTTCACCCTCATCCCCCTGTTGAAATGCCACTACTGACGTTAGTCATTTTACACACTGACATTAAATGCCATTACGATCCCACTGCGTTAATGGGTGGTCTAATAATAGTTCCACGTTACTGACTGATGTCGCAACTGTCGAAGAACCGCGGTTTCTCATCGAAATAATTATATATCATTATTAATATACACACTCTTCACCCCCACCTCCGGACGTAAACGTTATCATAAAATGAACAACACTACGGGGACGGAGCACGGAAACGTATACGACTCGAGAAGGTTTACGGTAAAACGCGAGATGCGCTCCAGTAATACTAAAAACACACTTTTCGTTCAGCACACATTCGGCTAAACGGATTATTAATTACTGTTATTGCAACTAAATACCCGAATCATGAACAAAAGAGAATCGAACCGAAAGACTTTTGACCCGTGTTATCTTCATGTTATACCGATCCTTTCTGTTTGTTGATCCATTACACCTCAAAGTTTACACCCAGGCGAGCTCGATCTTCAGACGTATTTTAATCTACTTCATACTGTGTTGCGATAACACACCCTATGTAATATATTTCCACTGCACGGGACGGAAAGCCCAGATCATCTAAGATACAGTTTTGTCTCTCTTGGGCCACAATAATGTTCACCTAAATTACTATTACGCTGTTGTTGTATACCATATTATATTTTAGATTTTATCATCGTCACGTAATTGAAAACAGTGAACAGCCGCGATGTTTAGTAATGCGAATTGAATAATTCGAAACACTGCTTAGGAGTTGAGAAATAATAGTACCGGCTTAGCGTTTCCACCCCCGCGCCGCAGACACGTTATAACGGGTGATAGCAAGTTATTGCGGGCGATCGCTCTAAACATCGTCCCGGCCCCGCAGCTCGCGCTCGCATGCACACTATTATTATTTTATTCGAAACCTCGCGTAGGTCTGCATCAACGCTGGCCGCAGTGTGCACGCACGGGAATACCGATGGACCCGCCGCGAGTCTCCTCGACCGATAATGGCGAACGCGATCCATCTCGGCCGTGTCATGTATTATTCAAACCGTCGCGGTCGTCGGACAGGGTCGTATAGCCTCACCCGCGCGGCAACGGCAACCGTGCGCCGACGTCCGTTTAAATGCGTGCCGACGTCCGACAAAGGAAACGTCATTTATACTGCCCAGATCGAACGGATCCCCGGGGAGATAATGCTGTTATTATAATAAATTATAATATTATGGTATAATACGCGGTGAGACGTGTTGCTTATAACTTAAGGACGAGACGAGCTCAGGGCGGTTGGCGGACCGGCGACGACGAAAACTGGCAATCGCGGATTTCGTAGCTGGCGCATATACTAAGTCCACCCCTCGGTGATACCGCACTTCAAGTGTATTCAATTTTCATGGAAAAATTAAGATTGGCACGTTACCAAATCAATTTACGTTGTGTCACAAGTCTTTATTTTTTTCCTATCGATTCCAGTGAATTACACTTTTTTTGTTTCGTTCCGTTGACGTTTTGATAATTTCATTTTTGCGAAAACTCAACGCGCACCAGAGCACTCGACTACTACAATGGTCCATTGCATTATATATTTTTCTCATATTTATCGTTTTTTTTTTTTTTTTAATCGAAGACAACATTTTTTGGTTTCGTATAAGAGAGCTAACCACGCCCGTAGCTTTTGCGCGGTCCACGACAAAACACGTCCCTAATAAAAATGTGTTATCGGTAAATCTTAACAAATCATACCCGCAAAAGGCTGCAGGAGATCTCTGTCGGACGACAGTTTCTCATTCGTTCCCAAGGTGGTAAGACCCACTCGGGCCAACTTACGCTCCAGACGACGAAAGATTACCGACCACCCGAAACTTTTATGGACTCCAAGTCCGACGTGACACCAAAGGCGTATTTAAACGTAATGGGATGCTTTGCCCTAACAAATGTGTTTGTACGAGTCTCTATTCGAACACTAAGTAAAAATATTAAGCGTTTTTACTAGGTCCGAAATTGTTTAGTTCGAATAACGATTATTTAGTACAAAAATGCATTGATCTTGTTTGGCACAATGTTCATCTGAAACTGTTGAGATGATAAAACTATATAAGTCGATCCAGCCGTTTTTATATACTGACCTTCTTCGATTGTGTTCCTCCAACACGCTTACGTTCTCGCCTGTGATCAGTGACAATAATAGCAATCGTACACTTTCAACGCGGCGTCTTCCGGCGTCGGTTCTCGGTCCGGTCGGAAACCGAGCACTTCTCAAACGAAATCAACGTCATAACCCTGCGATATAGATCGGGCTCGAATCGGACCGTGTTTAGAGACTAGGAATTCGCCGAACCTCGCAGCTTCCCCTGTTTCACCATACTGCTATTATCAAATATGCGCGGTCTTTAAACACACCCAAGTTAATGTCTTCGCACATATGTAGTGTTATCAATTATTAACTTAATTTCTGACGCCCGCGTTGGACTGCAGCGAGAATACCGATACGGTTTGAATCGCAATCCGTCATACTACACGAATCGTTCAAATGTTGAGAGGGATTTGAAGATTTAAGACTGATCGTAAAGATAAAATAAAACTCGTTTGGATTGATAGATTAATCCCGAAATTATTTTCATCGTCACGTGATGTAATGATTAACCACCGCGGAATGAAAGCAACCGATGAACGATACGATATTGTCCACATCGCAGTAAAGTCGGCGCAGTCGTTTTTAACTACGATCGTTCGTGAGTGTCTCCGATCAATTTCAAACGTCGACCACATTTGTTCTGTCCGGCTTCGACATATTAAGGTTATACAAATGAATGTACCCGCGGAACGTATTGACCCGACCGAAAACTATTGAGAGTAGTTCAAGGGCAATGAGTGTGCGCCATTGGAGCAGCTACCTGCACAATTTTCTCCGTGCACTTTACCAAAATCGATCCACGACCGGTTATTATATGATAAATGTGAACAATCTATAGTACCATCTTATTCAAATTACTCGGATTTGATTTTACGTATTTTGCATATTTTGGACTTTTTAATTTTTTTGTTTTTGCACATTGAACTCATATTTTTGAATTAATAGCGCACACTATTCTGTTCTAGACGTCTAGTGCAATATGTTAAATTGATCATTACGAATTCGATGACGGCAATATCATTAATCTTATTTTCATTTATTAAATGTTGGTTTATTTTTTGAAGCCCGACTTATAATATTATTGGTACAAAGTAAGAATATTATTAAAAGTGAAGACGACTAAATATTATAACAATGTAAGTTATGAACAATAATATTGAGTTTCTAAAAACATTTTTTTCATAAAAAAATCTAATAAAGTTAACCTTTTTCCAATAGGTATATCAAATTGTAATTGTTTAATTAAAAACAAATTGTACCAGCAAAGTATTTTTAGGAGCGTGTTTCGAGAGTTTTTTGAGCCTATAAAGTATAAGTCCGGCATAGACCGCGGAGAGAAGCGAATATTTTTAATTTCACGAGCAATTAACTCCATGACGTATATATAATAGTTTTAAAATGTAGTACATCGTATTTATGTATATTTAGGTCCCTTCAAGTGTAAAACGGCGCGTCGCATAGGCAATTCACGGGCATTCACGTGTTTTCCTGCTTATACAGTATCAAACGCATCCTGGCTGTTTATAACTTATAATAACTTAACAATATAACGTTTGCATTATTTTTGACGAGTTTACATAATATTTTATTTGTATTATTCAGCAATAATGATGAATATTTATTTGGAAAGATCGATTCGCATGTCGTTAATTGACTATTTATAATTCATATAAAGTAATTATTTCGTTTAATAAAATTCTTATGAACATGTATCATGTATAGAGATCTTAAGGCACGTCTTATAAAAATTCAAATTTCCGTGATTGATCATTTGAGTATTCAAATGCCAAATAAATAGTTTATCTGAAAAATTATACGAAGCACATATTATAATACAACACAGCGTGTTATGCACTAGCCTATAAAGGTACACCCGCAGACGAAATATATATAATAACACATCTCAGCCGCACGAATATAATTATTATTATTCATACAAAACTAATAAACTACAAGACCAAAAGTGATAATATTGTTGGCTTCGCGCTTTGGCGAAATAATGAAACCAAAGTAAAAAGTAAAAGCATTACTCATTTTTTCGTAATACGTTGTACTATAGCTATAATAGTCGTACAATTTGCTATCATCTAACAAAGTGACTACAATATATTAATAGATTAAGGACAAATTGTAATAAAAAAAAATTTAAGCCGACCAATAAAAAGAATACATTTTAATTATTATACATAAGACGCCTCGAAGTTCTTGCAAGGTTGTATTTTTATCGAAAATTATAAATAACTTTTTTACATATTTTAAATTACTTTTTATAATTATTAACGCTGACATTTTTTATTTTTTGTGTTCACTTCTATGATTACGGTTGAGATTAATTCGTGCACAAATATACAGACTGTACACGTCTATACAGAACTTTTGATCCTTATATCGATAATGAAGACATTTGAGTATTTTTTTTATTTTTTGTGAGAAAACTATTCTGCCACCACGTTAAAAACGTCAATTTCACGTGCATTACGCGTGTCGCGAATAAAAAACGTATTGCCCGTGCGCATACTGCAGAAGTTGTGCTCGGACGGGAAACTCAAGGAACAGTTTTATGCTATAAGTTATAATACCGGTCCTTTGCTCATCGACCACACATACGAGCGAGTGAAAAACGTGAGGACAACTGCAGCTTTACGCAGCCGAGAACTTGTAATTTTCCCTGTCGGTCGTAAAGCGCGAAAACTTTTTACTAGGAGTCTTTCTTTTTTCTTTTTTTTTTTTTTTGTTAAAGAATATTGCGCATCGTACATTTTATCGCTCCCATAATATCTCATATTATTAAGTATGTAGTTACTCGTATTATAAAACGCCTAACTCCACAACTTTAGCGCGTATATTATTTGCCTCGGGGGAAACCAGTACGAACGCCGCACGGTTCTGATATTGATACAAAGTGGTTCGTACATGTTATGAAATATTTTTATAATTATCATGCATGTTATGATAACCACGTGACGTTACGACAAACTTTCTACTCGCGTAGACGTACAGAGAGCACACGATAGTATTATGCGAGTGGAGTATGTTTTAAAAATCCATTGTCCGCAAGATATGTCTACGAGACCGGTGTACTCGCGATGCGTTTAAAACAATTCAACCATATAGTTTAAAACAAACTGCGTTACTATGTAATTAGAGCTTTTTTTCGCTCCCGCCTTGGTTACATGAACATTTTAATTTTAATTACGATCCCGCACTGTTGTAGTTGATGTGTGTTAAATATTGAAGTACCGAACAAAAGGCTGTTACGAACATTATTACGACGACTGCGGAAGAAAACTCCAACAATCACACACGTTTTATACTGCGTTATGATTCAGAAATTCTTCAGTTCCAATTAAAATGTTGCGAACGACTTGGTGCTTTTATTTTCGCGAACGTATACGTTTCGAGTGTAGGTACTCCGAGGGTTTCTTCACTACGGTCCTATTCGCAGGTTTGCGCTAGATTTTCTTCTAAATCTCTAATATGCATCGCATAGTATTACTGCGATTCCACGTATTGGAAATAGAAGTGATTTACGTAAACGCGTTTTTTTCTCGAAGCGTCTTCTGCGGTGAAAAAACACGTGACGAAACTTTTTTGGATTATACTCGATGCACAAACCGGAATAAACGAACGGGATCCGTACGAAAAACGACAAGAATCACAACATTCGACTGTAGGCAACTAAACCACCTTACACGTATGTGTTGTTGTATAACATATTGACAATCGTTGGCAGTCGCGATAACCGAAAATTACCGATAATAACGATAATATCGCGCCGTAAAATTCCTTCGAACTTAATATTTTAAAAATGAATACTATACTCGAGCCCTTATGGGTGTTTTCATAAAGAACATATAACCTAGATCAAAGAAACTAATGATGGAATATTTATATCCGTCATCGTACTTGTAAGAAATTAAAACATTCAAAAAGACAAAAGTTATGTAATAATTGAAAAAAAAGAGCTCAAAGGGTGGGGAAATTCCCCCTAAACCCCCCGCCTCATTAAAATGACACTGGCACACACACACACGTGAAGAAACATTTTTTAGGCCGTCGATATTTTTATTTATTTTATTTATTTTTTATTTTATTTAATATCGGTAAAGATTACTAGGCCTCACTGAGTTTAAACTCGTGTGGAGGCCTAGGAGTTATCTTAATACAATACATTTACATTTAACATTTAACATTTTCTCTTTAAATACCTACTCAAATACACAATAAAAATCAATATCAATAAACATAAGTACAATAATATAAGAAATATAAGAACAGCAAATATAAAAAAACAATGTTAGTTGTAAAAACAAATTAATCTTTATACTTCAATATAGTAGCATCGTATTCATGGTGAAGCCAATGGGTTATGTATTTTTTGAAAAAAGTAAGGGACATATTAGCCACTTCTTTGGGCATTATATTATGTGTATGTGTCCCAACAAAATCATACATTTTACGACATCCAGCTTTTTTGGGAAATTTTAGCAAATAGTTATTAGAAGCATATCTAGTGTTAACTTTGTGGTTTACAGAGGATAACAGGTTATGTTTTTTTAGGAAAATGGTACAGGTTTTTATATATAGTTTATTTATATTAAGTACATTAAATTCTTCATATAATTTTTTTGTAGGATATCTCCATTTTTTGTTACAAGCAACTCTAATAATAGTATTTTGGCATTTTTGAAGTTGTAATAGCATATTATCATAGGCGCTACCCCAGCCAATTATGCCATATGTGATTAAAGGTTCAAAGAGAGTTAAATATATAAGTTTTATGTCTTTACAATCTAGTATTTCACGTAGAGATTTCATGATGAAAATCATCTTTCTCAACTTATGGGTAGTATTTATAATTTGATTTTTCCATTTCATATCGTGACACATTTCGATACCTAAGTATTTGTAATTTTTCACAATGGAAACCGATTTACACAGGCAGTTATTTAATAATAAAGTTTTACATTCATGGATTTTTAGTTCATTTAAGGTAGGTAGGGTACATTCAGATAGGGAGTGAAGTAGTATGGCTGATTTATCTAAATTAAGAAATAGATTGTTTTCCTTTAGCCAGATTTTAATTGATAGTAAATCAGCCTCAATATTAGAGAAAACTTCTTCCCAGGTTAAACCACTACAAATCAGTACTGTATCGTCAGCGTAACAAATAATATTACTATTTAAGTTTAGAAGTTTTATATCATTTAACTGAATATTAAAGAGTACAGGAGAAATTGTTGTACCCTGAGGAACACCACATATAATAGTTTGCTCACTAGAGATGGTATCATTTATTTTAACCCTCTGTTTCCTTTTTTCCAAATATGATTCGAATAGTGAGTGAGCCGAACCAGTAATACCTATGTCGTACATTTTTTTTAGAAGCTTTACATGGTCCACAGTATCGAATGCTTTCGCCAGGTCAAGATAAATAGTTGCGCATTTTTTTCCGTCTTCCAGTGTACTATAGATCATTTTGGTTACATTAGCTATGGCTTGATCAGTGCTTTTATTGGGTCTAAAACCATATTGGTGTTCAAAGAGTAAGTTATTCGATTCTAAGTAGTATACTAATCTAGCTTTTATAATTTTTTCAAATATTTTTGCTACATTTGATATTACAGATATTGGCCGAAAATTACTAATGATAGAAGTTAGACCTTTCTTGTAAATGGGTGTTATAATCGCTACTTTGAAAACATCTGGAATTTTATTTTGGGTTATACATAGATTAAAAAGGTGAGTGAGAGGTTTAACAAGAAAAGTAATATATTTTTTTAGAAGATTAGAGGATATGTTGTCGATACCGGGCGATGCGCCATTTTTTAATTTAGAAGTTGCTTCTAGTATATCTTCATGTGTTATCAGCTCAAATTTATTTAAGGGGGAATTATTTGGCAAAATTGTATTGTTAGATCGATGGGTGTTAGACAAATTGTTTACATTAGTATCGTTTTTTAATTGTGTTACTAGATCAGTTGCCACATTTATATAATAGTCATTAAATTTATCGGCTAAGATTGAAGCTGGTTTCCTGTCATTTGAGTCAGTATTAGCTTTTAGATTATTTAGTAATTCATTTAGATTATTTGTTTTATTGTTTCTGGATATGATATCATTGATTATTTGCCATTTATGTTTGGTGTTGTTTCCGGATTTATATATTTCTTTTTTGTAGTATTTAGTTTTAGTTTCTTTTATTAAATACGTTAATTTGTTTCTGAATTTAAGGTAAAAGTCTTTTAGTTTTAGATTTAAAGGATATTTCCTAACTTGAAGGTGAAGGTGGTCTCTATGCCTTATGGAATTAATTAATGCTGTGGTTGCCCATGGTTTAATTTTTTTAGTTTTAGAATTAAAAGAAATTTCGGATGAAGCCTGTTTTTTAAGGCTAGTTATTTTTTCAGTAAAATAATGTGCAGCTCTGTTAGTATCGGTAATATCATACATTTCAGACCACTCGAAATTTTGAATTAGGTCAGTTAACTTAACTTCATCTACTATAAATATTTTTAAAGGATTTGGTTTATTATGTCGGTTGTCTAGTATGTTCCCTATACTAATTATGTTTGGGTAATGATCTGTTATATTGGATTTAATAACCATCGGCTTTATGTGATCTAAAGACTTAGATTTAACAAAAATATGATCAATACAAGTATTGGACTCAGGTCTAGTTATGTTTTTAATTACAGGCGTAAATCCGAACTGGGCCATTAGCATGAGATAATCTTTTATTTTTGAGGGTTTTAGTATGTCGATGTTAAAATCACCTAATATAATTTTATATTTAGCTATTTTTAGAATGGAACTACTCAGTATTATATCGTTTAATTCTTCTAGGGCTATATCAATAATACCATTTGGAGATCTATAAGTTGGATAGATTAGAAAGGTCGTTTTTAATAATTTGAAAGAGATTTCTAAAGTTGTTAGTGCTGATGTATTAAATTCTGTTATCGAGACATCAGATAAGGTGTCTTTTAACCCTACAATGCATGATTTTTTTTTTTTTTAATATTATTTTTTTTATTGTTTCTTTATGTAACTCTTAATTAGAGAAAAATAAAGAAAATACTTTTTTGAAATTTTAAGTCCCCCAAAATTAGTACTTTAAGTTTGTTGCCTGTGAGCAACACTATGCATTCGGGGTTCTCTACGATTAATGAAAAAATAAATGTAACACAATGAAATAAATTCAAATAAAATTATAAATTATAATAGAAAAAATTAAAATAAATTATATTTCTCTTGTATGATAAAGATAAAATTAAATAAAAAAGTTCTGTATGTATAAAAAAAATTTAAAACAAATCATATCACTTTTTATAATAATAAAAAATTAAAAATCTCCAAACATAAACTGAAATATACTACAATACCGTCATTTTGATTTTTATTATTTAAAGTTGTATGAGTTGTATAACCTGAAATTGAGAAATTAGTGATTGATATATTACCAAGCCCTAACCAAGCCTCTGTTAAAATAATTACATCAAATTTGGTGTTCATGTTATCTAAATTGATACATAGTTCATCAAAATGTTTTTTAATGCTACAAATATTCATAGTGAAAATATTTATTGAGTTTTTTAAATATATAAAGTTGTTTAGTTATTCTTAGTATAATATACTAAACTTATTTTTTTTTATATTAAAATATTGTTTTGCAAACGCGTTATATAGATATACAACACACGTTTAAAATGTAGGTCATCCCGTCGCGTATTTCAGCCGGCCAAGGATTACCCACGAGTATGCGTTATAGTGCAATACCGTATTACGAATAGAATTACCGAAACGCCTTGGTCGAGGCTCGTTATTTCAGCGAAACCGTATTCCGACCACCGGAGTCCTACACGCAGTGCGCACCGATTACGTATTATAACGTACCATACGGACAGGTGCGCGTCGAGCGGTTAAGTCCGTTCGTCCGAGAGGCACGGATCCGTGCACGCGTTTACGCCGAATCGACGGCCATTCAACGCCGGTCGACGATTCGTAACAGTATATTATATTATAATACCGTCGACGGTTAAATGCACGTCACATACGGTCCATTGGCGAAATGAACCGATTAGTGCAGTCCGCAGAGCCTTCCTTCCGCGGCTCGTTGAAGACTATAGCTGCAGATGTCTATCGATCGTAATACGGGTACGATCGCAAAGCGGGAGCGGTTAAAATATTATTATAGAACCTATACGAGTTGAATAGCTCTCGAGTTGATAAAAGGCGATGGTCGAATAACGGATCGCACTCTGGTAAAAAACAGGTAATGTTTAGATCTTCACCATCGGCTCAAGAAAAACATTCGAAAAAACATGGTTCGAAAGTGATGTAGATAATGATTTTGCACAATAATAGTCTAAGGATCACATTTTATTGATCCAAGTGCAGTCTCACCATAACATATATTTGTGTGTATATCAAGTGCAGTTCGACCATTTTATCGATTTAGGTATGAAGTACAATAATTCGACTATTTCCCGCGCCGCCATAGTTTTACCGTTGATAGACGTTTCCGTTCAGGTTCTACGGGATTCTTGCGTCTGAATAAAACATATTTATCCGAGTACGGTATAATGCTGTAGACATCTATCAGGACTGCAAAAGTCGGATTCCGACCGAGTCGACATGTCACCGTTTCATTACCGATTGTCCACGCGAAAACATGTTGTATTCAACGAAACGACCATATTATTTATTCATTTGTTTTTGCGCCGCCGAAGGGGCTAGAGTACAGCTTATAAAACATAAATGAATGAACAATTTACATATAATATAAAACTAACGATAGATTTAAGAGCAAAACGTAATAATTTTGCATTATTATCAATGGAAAAATCGAGATTATTTAAATTATAACAAGAGTCTTTTGCGACTCATTAGATTCAAAACAACAGTTATACTTTATATCGAGTTTTGGTACAACTATTAGAGTGTATTAATATTGAAATGCGATTCCTTTAAAGTTTAAACAGTATTATAAGCGTGTTATAATAATACAAATCGAACTTTTGGAAACCGCATTAACGGTTGTTTTAATAGTTGTAACGTGTTGCTGAAAATAGTTATTATACGCGACCACGGTTTGTTTAGAGTTCAATTTTAATTTTAAACAGTAAAATATGATTGTAGCTTTAAATAATATATTTGAAAATGAAAATGTTTAAATTTAAAGTAATAGTTTTCTTTGGTTTTGAACAATTGATTTTTACCGTTCGTGTTGACTTGTGACTTTTTTTGCTTTCGATATTTATTTACAAGTTAAAAAAATATATATAAAATTGTTGGCTTAAACAGAAAGTATCAAAATGGAATTCTTTATAATATATTTAAGAGTGTGAGTGAAAATTATTTATCTGAGAATGACGTAAGTGCGTGAGTTAAAAAAAACAGGTTTTTTTTGCTTAGTTTTTTTTTTAGTTTATATTCCTCTGACATTAAGGTAAACATAAAACGATTTTTAATAAAATAATAATAAACAAATTAAACAAATGAAAGTATCTATGTACATACTCATATATATATTTATTATATATATTTGTACTTAACTTTTTAATAACTGTATATAGGTATACAACGTTAATAATTATTAATGAGATTTTATTATTTATTTTAGTCACTTAATTTTCACGAATAATTATTTATTTATCTATTCACGTTCAGCTACATAAACGACAGCAATATTAATAAACGAACGACATTAATCTTAGTGAGTATGTGTGTAAGTGGGTGTGTGTGTTTTTGTGTGTATGTGTATGCATGTGTTATGCTTTAAGCGACCCAAAGTGGAAATAAAATATATTGTATACATTATTGGACCGATGACACCATAGCCTGTCCTGTACTCCTGCAGTCCTGCACATCGATTATTCCGTTATAATACAAACGGAAATATTGGATGTTTGTAGCACTCCGCGTGGACATCATTAGATGGATTGATTGGTGTAATTATCGCTATCGGACAACCTCTAGTGGTTTACACGTAATAATAATAATTAGCATACAACATTTTGACACCAGTTCAAGTGCCCTACGCTTGTAATTAAAATAAAAACCTCGTCATCATTAATTAAACGGACGTGTTTCAATGCGAGAAAATTATGCACGTCGCGCAAAAGGCCTCGCATCGTCTCTTGGTTCCACGAGTTATTTACACGATTAAAATACGCGTGCTTTCAATAGTATGATTTACGTTTTCAAACTCAGTATTATATATCGTATTATACTGTAACTGCTGCGTAAATAGGATTTATTTATTATAAACGATCTGCACGGACGTTTTTCGTTTTTCAACGTCGCTCCGATGATAAATTACGCACGGCCGACCGGTAAGAAAAAATCTGTCGGTGTGAACAATCACGTTCTTTATTTCAGAACGTAATTGGAACGAAAAATAAAAAATTCCCGGTTAATACCGTTCTTCCGATTACAATTCCTTTGTTGTGATGATGGCATTTATATATATTTGTATTAATACATTTGATAGAGGCTGTAAATCATCGTATTTGAAAAACGATTCGAAACGGATGGCACGTCGATGAAGAACGTAATATTATAAATTGTATATCTTAACAATCTTATTATAACCCGCGAAAACAGTCGATTTCTCTACGTTTTACGTAGGACTTAACCATTGTTTTATTAAGGGCCGAGAAATGGGATTCGACTGAGTAGAGGTAAAAGTGACTGATGTTGGTGAATTGTTTTTCTTATTGATGTTAAATCAATGGTCGAAAGTCATAGAATTCTTCGTTCGCGAAGAAATATAGGCGTTCCGTTTGGCCTGCAAAAAACACGGCTGTTAGGCGACTCGGCGATCTATTGCAGTTCTGTCAGTGTTTAAAATGTTCGTCGACTTGCAATCAGTCGGGTAACTTGATTGACCCTCTTAATCTAATCGAGTACACAACATAGGTGTAGTACAAGAGCCCTTTTATATACATCGATAGTTTTCCCTCGGCGATGCACCGGCTCTTTTCACTTTGATGAAACTCGCGCTAGGTATTATTTGTGTACTCGATACGGCAAAAGTTTCAGGGCCCATCGTTGCGATAACTCCACGCGTATTTCCCACTAATTCTCACCGCATCATATATACGCCCTACGATATAGATATATACGCCACTTTCAATTAAAAACATTTTCCCTCGAAAGAGTCGTTTATTAACGATTAATCCCGGATCCCTCTCTTTCACGGATTTACCGGATACCTTGAGTACATGATTTGTACCATTTATTATGTCACTCGGGATTAGTGTCGAATCGAAGATTTTTTCATGAGATCAATTTGTGTAACGATTCGATATTTATTAATGATCCGATTAATTGGACCGTTGAGCACTTTTAAATACGTAGCCAACGTGACGATTACAATCGAGGAACAGAAAATTGACTTATTCAAATCAAAAGCTACGTATGGTATTGATTTGAGCTCACGGAAGTGCTTCAGCCAAGTTCCAGCATTGCCCCAGTATATGCTTTACTCAAACCAATTCACCAGGTTAATTGAATTTTCTTTTGTAGAATGCGTATCTGCATATTGTAAAATCAATAAGATGGTGCCGAAGCACGGACGACAACATTGGTAACTATTATGCATTATTGTTGTTATTATGGATATTATAATGAACTTATCAATGCAATTTAACGTATTATAAACGTATAAAAACAGTTCTTCGGTGCAGAGTTAACTTCTAAGGATAATCTCTACTTGAATAATATGCGCGTAGTGTATATTTCTTGTAACTAGAATATACATGAAAGAAAAAAAATACATACGTACGTAATAATAATATTAAATATTGCGTTTACGAGTATGCACGGCGGGCGCGCGTGTGTGTTTAAATGTACAATCTCAACACTTCCTACCTACTTTTTTTTTCTTATCTTTAGTACCCGAACGTGCTGTGATTTCAGGAAAAATGCTATCGCATAACTATAACGTGCGGAATACAGATGCACCGTGACTAACCGTTTTGCGTGGCGGGGCCGTAGGGAAAACGGCCTCGAGCTTTGGTTATGTATACTGCGCAGTTATCAGTGGATACGGGAAAAGTACGAATAAAATAAACAAAAAAAATAAGACAAATCGTCAACCTGAGCGCGTTTTTCCATTCCTCGGCAAAAGTCGCGGCGAGTTATTATGCCCTATTACAGCGCACGTATTGTTTTCGCTTTTGGTTTTTTTCTTCTTCTAATTTAACATTATTGTTATTGTTATTACTCTGATTTATTCGTGTGGACGTATAAATAATACGCACTACCTACGTGCACTACGCCTAATATATTGAATCGAACTCGTGTATATATGTTTCGAGGGAAAAAACCGTTTCAATTTGTTTTTAAACGATTTTTCTACTAGGAATACGCGCGCGCGTTACGTCAACTCGGACGACATCACACGCGGCGTTTGCGAAAAAAGTGAAATAAAAAAAAAAAAAACGCCAAAATCGTAACACAAATCATGCACACAATAATATTATGTAAATAGACGGTCTCGACGGCGTGTCACACGTCGAACTATGTCATTCGATGCGTACGTGTGCGCAGTAAACTAGTGAACCTATGTGTATCATAATACATTCATATAGTCCGTATTGTATCCGTGTGTGTGTGTGCCGAGCCAAGACTAATAGTTTGTCCTTAATTTTTCGTGTAAACATGTACGTTTATTTTTTCTTTTTTTTTCGAAATGCGTCGAAAGCGAAAAACGAGAAAAAAATTCTGAGCTCCTGCGGACGGAAAAAATACTTATTATATTTACGCACTTATCGGTGTCCGCGGCGCGGTCCGAAAGACAAACATTAAACGCAGCACAATATTCGTCCGCGTTGCGAGTCGCGGTCACTCGTCCACGTCATTTGAACTCTAAGGAAAACTACATTTCTAAACATAATCTACTTTGCGATATTGCGACACACATGCAGTTCGGATTTTCCATTGGATATATAAATATCTATAACTCATAAGTGCAATCATTTTGAAATTAAACTAAAAAAAAAACCGACAAAACAACAATATTTTTTGTAATTATTCCACCCTTTTGTGGCACGTGAAGGGGTTGAATTGTAGTCATGACCGAATTTAACGAAAATGACTTTCTCATAGCAACGAACGATATGGGAGGGTAAGAAAACAAAAATTTGAAAGTCCAATATTAAGGATGACCCTAATACGCGCGAACGAGAATGATCAAACGACACTATCGGGCGGTTTTAGTAGTTTGACGTTTTCACCGCCGCGCCGTTTATTACTTCCATCGTCAGATGTTGTTTTCACGATCCGATTTTCATGCTAGACGTATGGCATACACTATTATCATATATTGTTATAGAGAATTCGGAATGAAAAAAAAAATGAGAGAAAACTTAATTTGAGATTTAAAACTTTTTAAATATTACGCACTGCACATGGATATTGTATCATCTACACTAATATCACGTGAAGTTTTCTTATTTTATCAAATGCATTTATTCAATATTATTGACAAAAGTTACACAAAGTGTGTTTAAGAACATATATTTATGATATATTATGCTTATATAAAATATGAAATGTAGATTGCAATGCAGGAATTGTGTTATATATTATAATCCGATGATATGGTCTGGAAAACTTGCTGAGAGAGAAAGAGTGAGTGGGACGAAAGTTCTTAGCGAAACAAGTTTATTTTCTTAGGCTTTGAGTACATCAGCAGCCACTATTATCCCAAAAGACATCTAAGACGTTTTATCGTATGTACACATCGTGGAATACCGAAGCGACCCGAAAACTTTAACCTCGCATATAAATACGCGCGCGTACATACGCCACGGTCTGCACATGCTAAAGTTCTCGTCTTTCGCATCTGAATGCTATCAGCGTGCATAATAGATGTTTTTGTTTTTTTTTTTGGTCTCATTTTTTATTTCGCTTTTCATCCCCCCCCCCCCGTCTAGCGTACATAATATAAGTCCCCTCGACTGCTGCACGGGAACCTCAGATGTTTAAACCATCGAATCGTACACTTCACGCGTAACAGTGCGCACATTGAGCTGCGCTCTACGGGTACGGTCCTCATTCGCTGGCGCACACGCGTTCGTGTAATAAATCGTTAAATAACAACACCGAGTATACGGATCGTTCAAACGGGTGTTCGTAGCGAGAAATCGGTTCCGACGAGACAAGAGAATATTTATACATAATACGACACCGGCGTGCACTCGGTCTGCGTTCGCCGTGCGAAAAAAAAAAATATATAAAATGGAATGACCCCCTTCCCTCCACGGCACCACGTATTCCGAGTTTTTCGAGGGAATCGTTTGTGCGGAATTTGAAAGAAAAAAAAAATTATAGTACAACACGACTTAGATGGAACGCGATTTACGAGTAGGGGAATATATGTGCGTCCCGCTTCAGGGTACCTAGTATTTTTGCAAATTAAAACACGCGAAACGGATTGCAGTAAACATTTTTAACGGGTCGTCTGAAAAATGGCTTTTTTTCTTCTTAAAAGTTGAGCTTTAGATCAATACGTGTGGATACTTTTTTTCAAGTTCCGTAAAAACGTGTTATCGCGTGAAAATATTATCAAAATAATGCGAGAAATGAGCGCTGTAAAATTAATTGCTTCGCTTTTCATCGACAACACAGTTAAAAAATCAATAGAGAAGCCGAAGGGCTTTGTTTATAAGTCCAGTATAGCTACCCCGTGACTTTTCAATTTTCTTTTTAAACAAAAGTATTTATCTGTCTTGAAAACAATGGTGCAAAAAAATCAAAAAAAATCGGCGGAAAACCTTCAGTTATCACACTTTGGAGTTGACGTAATTCTTAATTTCCCCTTATTTAACTAATATCGCACGGCTATCTTAAATATAATTATTGCCTAGCGGATAGCGTTACATTATTTATTTTTCACGTCCCAGGTTGGATTCCGTGGACTTAATCACTCAAAACGTATTAACTCTCGTCCAGTTACGTATCTGAGGTGGTTTTTCATACCAAATAGGGGAATATTTTGATTAAGTTCACAGTGAGTTTACTTACGTATAATACTTGTAGAGCAGGGGTCCCCCAACATTTTCAAACAAGTGAACTTCGTTCCAAGTGTAGTTATAACAATCAAAATTTATTAAACGAATAATTAAAATAGACGTGAATTTCCAGTGTCTTTAATATCGCTTATTTATGCATACTTAACCATATAAGGGGAAACCCTTAAATTCCAAAAAATATGCGAATTTGAAAATTTTATAAGTCAAAAACTTTTGTTTTCCGCAAATTTTTTTTTGAAAGAGAGTTTTTAAAACAAAAATTTAAAAAATCTTGGGGTAGTTGCAGTGGATTTGTATCAAATTTAGTTTCCAGTGATGTTGAATTGAATACAAAGAAAAAAAACGCGCTAACGGTGTTAAACGACCTAACGTTTTATGGCGCGTTTTTCACGCTCGTATAAATACCGAGTGTCAAAAAAAAATAAATAAATAGTTGCGTCTCGTTTGCGCGCATTTGGACGACCTATTTGCGCAAGAATTTTAAAAAGCCAAAACTTCATTAGATTTTAACAAGAATGACAAAAATAACTAACACTGTTAAAAATTTGAATTTTTTAACAATAAAAACACGAGCCGAGCACAAATTAACACAGGTTTCACAATATTTATACTTAAAAAATGACCGGTTTTTCAATTTCAACGTTTATAATAATAGTTTTTTATAATATCTGTGGTATGATAACAATAATAATGATAATCGTTTTTATAAAATAATTTCATATAGCAATGAATTATAATTTGAATATATACTACTTCCGTCGTGTACGTATTAACTGTAAACATATAATATATTACCCGTTCATTAGTTTTGATATTATAGTCATTAAAATATACGTTTGAGAAAATTGTTTATATACTCATATACTGATACAATGCAATTTCAAAAATATTTTAAAATTTCATAGAAACTCTACGTTTTGAAATAATGTTTTACGAGACACACACATTGTAAGATCATCTGCAGGACTTCCCTATTCCATATATTTTTTTTTTTGGACAAAACTATATGGGTCTTTGTGAGAATAGAATACCTACCTTTGATGGTAGCATTTATGACGTGACTGTATGATTGCGTATCTAAACATTATAAAAGCCAATAGTTCTATCGCTCCACTAGTATTACTATTTGTCTATGGTTAAACACTGTCCATAAGCTGTACACAGCTACCGGTATCATTGCTGTAAGTCGGTTACCTAGTTATCATAAAAATATCTTCAATTTACTCTCGTATCATGATTTGTCTCTCTGCACTTACATTCTTTTTTTTATTCAACAATTTTGCTTTTAAATCTGTGTACTTAAAATAACATCTTAAATGTTTACTTTTGACTCGTGGACTTGGTCTCATTTCATACTAACAGAAACCTTAGAAAATTGTAATTTGTTATGTACACACATACACACACATATACACACATACATAGTATAATATAGCTCCCACATGAACATAATTTGTACCACGTACACGTTCCACAACATAAATATCACGTCTGACCGATGGTTAATTAATTATTTTATGACTAATATTTATATATATTTATATATATTGATTTTTAATTTTTTACTTGTTTTAGATTCATGTTTTTGTGATATGAGTTGTTATCATGAGTATAATGATTACCATATTTTTCAACAGATTGTATAAGATATTTAATGTCAATTGTTTTTACATTTTATTTCTAATTTTTAGGCCTGACTGCCACACTTTAGACGTAATACTGTCAATAAGAATGAGGATATCGTCACTGGGTAGTAAATTTTACATCTTACTCGGATCTGTTTGCAGATCTATTACTCAAAAATCGACGACCACCTTAAACACGTTTGCCAGCTACTACGACTAAATCTTGCAATATTTTTACAACTTGAGTCACAAATACTTTATTTTACCGAAATCATAAAACACATATATGCATTATTTAGTTAGATTTCGTTTATTTATCCTACAAATTGCATTAAATTAATCGAGTGTTAAATGTTTGGTCCTTGAATCAAAGTTAAATAATACTTGTAGATACGTATAATGGATAGTTAAATGGTTATATAAAAGAGAATCATTATAGCTGTATAGTCTGTAAGCATTAAAGATTTACAGATATTGCAACTCTACCGCGTAATATGAAAACACTTAAATATAACCATAATTATTAATCTATAACTGAAACGTTAATACTTAGCGTGATAGCACAACAACAGAATAAATAGTAAACTTGATATTTTGTGTGTTTTCTAGACATCTGGAATCGTATATATCCGATGTAGACAAAGTGTGTGAGATACTTTAGTTATGCTTTATCAATTATAATTGTACCTTAAACTAAGATGTTAATATGTTTGACAGTCATGCGTTTTCGATCGTTTCATTGGACGGCGATATAATAGCAGTATACTACGTAAACGGAAATAAAAAGAGTTCAAGGAGGCCTCGGTCCCTGCCTTCACCTCCCGTTTACCAAACGAAGTTATACACAAATACACGATCTAGTGACTGCAATATTGCTAAAAAGCCAAAAAAAACTAACGACGTTGCTGTGCATGCAACTTGATATAATGTGTTGTGTGCGCAATACATAATAACGAATCGCTAATGGAAACGTGCGCGTCGCGTACTATTTCAGTCTTTTGCGTTTTCACGCCGTAAAATCTCTTTTGTGATTACACGCACACACACACCCCGATACCGGGTGTATGGCGATCGTGTGTACCGATAAGGCGACTAGCGAGTGTATTCCACATAATAATGACTATGGGTAGGGTAATTATGACTAGAAGGAAAAAGGTGCCCAGTAGGTGAACCATTTTTTTAAACTCGTCAAGTTAAGTTTGATAAAAATATCTGGAGAAATATAAGTTAAGCGTTTTTTGCTTAAGCGAGTCACTTTTTATTTTTATGAACTTGTAAAAGTCTAAAATAAAATATAGAAAAAAAAGTTACTTCTATTCGACTGCATAATATTACATCATAATATATTATACTCGTATTGTACATGAAGTTAATAGCCGTTATTTTGATCCTTATTTTTCATACACTACACTCAACATTTTCGCAATATTATAATGCCGACGATTTTCATTGAAAACAATGATCTGTACAAAAAAAATGTACAATGTCAACCGCTGGAATTTCAATAAGAAATCGAATCAATTTAACGGGGATATACAATTTATGATCTATATAATATGTATTACGATATTAATGCTGGTGTTGCTTTCATGGAAAAAAGGGATATACAATTTATGATCTATATAATATGTATTATGATATTAATGCTGGTGTTGCTTTCATGGAAAAAAGGGGTATACAATTTATGATCTATATAATATGTATTACGATATTAATGCTGGTGTTGCTTTCATGGAAAAAAGTCTTAATCATCGAGCTATATACGTTACTCTTAAGACATAAATCACATCGTAAAGTTACCGCGTATCAGTTAAGATAAATTTGACATTTCAACTGGTTAACGCCCAGCCATGGAAAAGATACGAGTAGGGAGCTGCGGACGGACCCGACGAATGCGGCCGCAGCACAAGACGAACGCGAGTTATCATTGCGGGGCACGTGCGTACACGACTTCGGGGCGCGATATCGCCGGTATTAGCGCGTGTAAATATACACATTATAACATTATAATATATGCGTATATATGTACTAGCCGTATATTAATACGTACTTGCACTACAGGTGTATAATAGTAATAATAATAATAACATGCATATATAGGAGCCCGCGGTGTGCGCATACCTGTACACCCGTCCGCTCGTCCGGTGCGGCCCGTGGGCGGGGGACGGGTCGCGTGCAGGTACACAGGACGTGTAATAATAATAATAATAATACGAAATCTCGACCGGATTATTATTGTTATTATATATTAGCCGACGCATGCGTGCATAGTACGTACGTATTGTCGTAAACCGCCGACTGTACACATATGTATATGTATATATTATATTATAGTCCGCAGACACGTGCAATGTATTATTGATGACGACCTGCAGCAGCACCGCGCCGATGCTGAAGCGACGACTGCAGGGGCTGCACCGAACGCGTGCGTGTACGCATTATAATATGCGCTGCATAACACACGTGTAGCTATGTATTACCATATTATAATATGCACCAGGTAACGCGCGTGCGTCGCGGCCGTGTAATGATAACGCGAGGGTCTTCGGAGCTCTGTGATCTCCGGCCGCGGCGGCGATTAATGCATTATTTATGTAATGGCGATCTCTGATGTCACCGCGGTCTTGTAGTACTCGTCGCGGACGTCCCTCGTAGGAGCGTCCCTATCTTTACGTCGGAAAAAAAAAACGGTAAGTAATTACAGTTATAAGACGGTCAAATGGGTGGCGTCAGGAAAGTCACGAATGAAAGGAGACCAATATATTATATATACGAGTGTATACATTCAACGGACAAGAACGTCATTTAACAATAAGTATGGACAATAGAAATATTACAAGATTAAATTAAATATAATACATTTGCATAATATTAATAAAAATAAAAGATATTTAATGATAATAATAATGATTAGTAAAAATATATGTAACATTTAAAAAAATTAAAAACCAATAAATAATTGTAAAATGGTGAGATAAATTATATTGTATTAGTTTTAAAAGACTGGCGAGACCTACTAAAAAAATTAATTGTTGTAGAAATAATATTGGCTAAATGAAAAGCTCTAGGGAGGAATTAATTGTCACCAGTGTGTGATTTATGAATCGGAAGAATAAATAAATTTGTGTTACGAGTGTGTTTACGAGAAATACGGAAATTAATTAATACTATTATTAATAAATTAATATTCTTCGTAAAGGTTGAGCTCATTTTCAGGTGTCTGTATCATAATACTGCACCCAAGTACAATATAACAACCGATTATAACGAAATACTAAATAATAATGTTCAGTAGATTTAGCTTATTATCAAACCAGAATGGTAAAACAATTGTTATTTATTATTTTTTGATGCAAGTTGCAGTATTTTTTTATGAAAGTCCTCTTCAAAGTTTAAAAACAGTAACAAAAGCGTTAATGTTTTTAACTCACCTAACTGGTAACCACACCTTACCCATTTTTAAATCGTTAATATTCTTAGCCCATATGAATAAATTACTTTTTCATGCGCTTTCATGATCCCAACGGTAATATTCGTATCCGATATTGGTGTCCAAACTTTATACATTCAAGACTCTCTCAGAATTAAAATCAATTTCTCGCTTTCCCCGTGAACAAATAAAATGAGATACAGGTTTTACCGATAATAATTATGTGACTCTTTAATATTCAACTATTCAAATGTTTTAATTTCTAAGACAAAGTTGTCTTCGGATAAATGTATGTCATTAATCATTCTCACTTCAACCAGCGATTGTAATTATCAAGGGAGGGGCGCCGCAGAGTTTATAGGAAATCACTGCAGGTGTACAATTTAAGCGCGCGGTATTATTATTACTATGTCTGTAATATTGCGGAGCAATGATTTCTAAAATATTTTAAATTTTAAAACTTTACGTTCGTAGCATGAATTCCAGTACGATATCACTATCGATTGCTGAAGGATGGAAAAAAAGGAACTTTCAAAGTTTCTAACCAAGCGGTATCTCGCGTTTTCCACATAAAACAGGTAGAGTACGTGATATCTTATTCGTAGCTTATACATCCTCGACGACGAGATTTTCCCAAAACACGTCATCGATATATTATTATAATATATTATCATATTATCATAATTTACGCCTGCTGTTTTATCGTTTCTGGTCGTCATCGCGTTTGTATCGCTCCGTTTCGAATCCCAACCGATTTGGCCGTACCAATAAAACTGATCGCAATAATAATAATATTAATAATTCGTAGCCGTTTTCAATACGACGATGTGTCTATACGAAATACGACAACGACGACGACGACGACGACTACGATAATAATAACAATAAATCCGCTCGTAATAGTATATTCTGCACCAGGAAACCCGCGGTCTGCGGTTCTTTAGCTTGCATTCTGTGGCGTGTTAGGATACACCTCAACATCGAAATGTTCTCTATTTATACAATACACTTATAGTTATGATATTTAAGTTTGCGCTTTATGCGGTATTTTATGTGTTACCTTATGGTCGTTCGTACCGAATGCGGCTCATGATTGGACATCATGGTTTTGTAACTTTTTAGCAATATGGCTCTTTCATACGAAAAGTTTGCCGACCCCAGGTCTACACGCATCAACCACCCCCTGTTGTTATATATGCGTTACTCACGCGGGCTTTAGAAAATCCTTCTTCTACGAAAAACCTCGTCGTAGTGTTACGTCTATACAGAGAATGCCAACGTCCTACGTCGCAGAAACGAAAACGCATATACGGTCCCGTCGAAATCCTGCGTCGTCTAATTGGCATACCGTTTATACCGCTATTTGTTCACGTAAAGTTTTGCGTAAACACACGGCGCTACCACCGTCACACCCAGAAAGAAAATAATATTAATAATAACAATGTTCAAGCTGCTCGTTAAAGGTACACGGCGCAGCACTTTCGTTTTTTTATTCAAATTAATTTTTATTAGTCTTATAATTACCTTAGCGGCTGTTTTCGGAGATTTAAAAACTGTACCAGTGACCCTCAACCGAATAGTGCACTTCGCACAAAGATGAAAATTGTATAAAAAGTAAACTATGTGCATCATGATAAACAATTTAACGAATATACGCGTTGCTATGCGATAAGCATACATACACGAAAAAAATCACCAATCGCGCATACCTGAAAAAAAACCAATAACAACCATTACAAATAACCGTAAAATTGAAAATAACAGCACATCTTGTAAAATATGTTAGTTAAAAATGTCACAACAAAAACAAATGACCTACGTTTCCCTTTCTTCATCATGGACCGTAGGCATGTAGCTGCCTTCAAACCCTCTTTTTTTGATAAGTCTCAGGTAAATAGGAAAAGTGCACGGTGCATGTGTATATTTACGACACGGTGTTCGAGCCTTGCACGTGAATGTCTTATACGTTCCGAGTCCGCAGGTAATTGCAAACAATACCGTTGTCGAATCCAACTCGTTCGCTCGTTGCACTTGTTTTCGGGTATCTCTTATCATAGAGACGAAAACCGAAAATGCTATTTATCACTGGGTCGCAATGTTTGAAGAACACAAGACGCGCCTGCGATCGATCGTTACGGCATATTATTCGGTCGAATATTTTTGATTTAGTTTAGTTAGCTATGGACTTGCAACGGTCAGATTGTTAACAATGAAATGTCGGTGCAAAACAAACAGTTTCTCATCACGTTTTGACAGCACTTTTATCCTGCTTCGCTGTCCACGGTCTTCCCGACCCATGTCATACAATATTATATATTATTATGGTACCGCGTGAAACGAAACGCATTGACAATACCCATCGTTCCTCATCGCATGTGCACAGTATGAAACTATACACTCCACGTAGGCACTACCTCCACAAGTCGAAATTAACTAGTGTTTTTAATTTCCATATCGAATATAGTATATTGTACCCAATAGTTTTTTCGATCAATACTTTGGTTTTTTTGTCAACAATTTCAGAAAAATCAGCTTTAAAATATTATTTGGACGTCTCGGAGGATTCTTGTTCAAACGTGTGCATAACATTATAATTATTAAGATGTTTTTTTTTTCTTAATCGTTTCCCCGCAGTTCACGACTTTGTAACATCGGAACATTATTAATATTACTAACAAGCGGTTTTTATATAATATTTCATACGTATAGGACGAAAATGTTTAGTAACATAATTATTATTATGATCGACGTTCAATGTTCACGTACCGCATTAGTACCTGCATCGACAACGGGCGTGACTTTCACTTTTACACGAATTTTTACGACGTACCAGCCTGTTGTGTACAGCGCACGCGATGAGAACCATACGAACAAGCGCGCATCCTCGACAGTTATCATCTCTTGTAGAGACGCCTATGATGAACGATGGTATATCATAATATTATGTATTAATTATACATGTTTGATTTGTTAAATTTTTTTTAGAAAACCGTACTTCATGAATAACAGATATGAAATCCGCAACAGAGGTGTGATATGATGCGAAGTATATAATATATAATACGTTAAGATATTATGACTTTAAAAGTTTTTGTATAGGTATTAGGATAAGGTGACCACGTATAAAAGGACACTTTTTTTACAATTAGTAAAAAAAATGTATTGATCGTCAAAACTTGAAACTTATATAAATAATATTTATGTATATTGTATATATTATAATAATAAAAAGGGTGTATATAGTATACAGTATATTTGTATATATATATTTAAATTTTGTTTATTTTATTCCGATGTTGATTGGAGTTCCTTCTTATTTCCAATGTCATATTTATTAAATCTAATAACTCATTTTGTTTTAGGAGAAAATTATAAAATTCATTGCAAGAATAATTTTTAATACGATTTTTAACAATAATTATAGTTTTTATAGTGCCTTTAAGAAAACGATTTTTTTCATAACTCTACAGTAAATTTATGTTGGAAAACGTTCTTTCATCTGCTGCATTTTTTCCAGGTATTTCCAAAGCATTAATTCAATAATTCCTTTGTTATTATTAATGACATTTTATCAATATTAATTTCTAAAATCACTTTTTGATGAAAAAATAGTGAAAAATAGGATTAAAACCGGACCATCACATAAAAACAGGACTAAATGCGCCCTGTTCAATTCAATTGAAAAAACAGGACATCAAGCTGAAAAACAGGACTTATCTAAAATAGTCACTCTATATATTAGGATGAATTAAAAGCAGGCATTTTTGAAAAAAAAAAACTAGAACGAATCCTATTCCTATAATAAACAACGGATCTCGTTACGCCGAACGATCATATGGGTACAACCGTAGTAAAGTCTAATTTATTTATGAGCATGTTCGAAAATTACGTTATTCTCCTTTTTATATACGTATTTAGATACTACGCCAACAATATACTACAGATAAATTAGGCTATATTGTATATATAGCCTAATATACACAATTGAAAACCCTAAAATTGTACATAGTAGCCATGAGAGTCCGCATCGAAGTGCACGTTTGAACACAACAGTAATAAAGTTTGAATACAAACATTATGTGATAATCAAATGAAAACAACTTTCCGAATGTAAAAAAAAAACATATGAATACGCAGTCGCAAAGTATTATTCAAAAACAAACGATCAGAATTAATTAAATTTAGGTTCGATGGTATAGCGCAATAATATATTCATGTATTCTGAAAATCACGTTTATTTTATTAAAATGACAAACGTAATTTTCGAATTTTGTTGCTATCAATAAGAGAATATTAACCATCCAATGGATCAGTGATTCATCACTTCGATAAGAAAAAAACAGCTAGTCGCACGAAATAATAATAAGTTTGTAAATCAGTTTTGTAATAGATCCGCAATGCAGAACTTATTTTGAATATATGACTCACGGACGGAAATAAGAATAATAAGTCGAATCAAATATATACAATAGCGGCCGAAAATATTATTTCTTACCGGATCAGAATTAATCGTTTAACATACTGGTCTTAAGATATATATTCCAAACACGTACAGGATACACCTTATCTAAACATTGACTATTCTTATCATTGTTAAAAATGCAATTGGTTAAAAAATATTTCATACTCTTATTACAGAGAAAAACTTTTCGTTCCGCGCAATAGATAAGGATTTGTTGAATGTATCGAATTCGTTGAACAACAGAACATGTCTAATATGTATATATGTCCACATGTCCGTGCTCACGTGTCGGTTTTCTTAGATTTCATTTTACACCTGTACTTACGATAAATTGTATAAAAATATTTGTGTTTTTCCTTCAAAACGTGTAGACATACGTGTAATATTATGTATGGCCATACGGGGTTCCGTATAGGGAAAACTCACATTTTCGATTGTACGGAAATCGTTGTTGTATTATTTACAAAATATACCTAACCTGCGCACGTACAGTGGCCGCTTAAAGTTTTTTGTTTCCTTGAATCATATTATGTAATATTTTTACACCACCCACCCCAACGTTTTTTTTTTAATATTCAGTCTTAATCGTGTAAAATAAGCTTATAAATGCTACGTCTGATATTACAGTATATAATAATTTGGGTATGGTTTATAGTTTTAAAAAAGTGAACGCTTCTTTAATGACCCTGAAGCAAGGAGATAAAATCAAAAATTGTGATGGACCATTTTTGAATAACTTGATTCAAGTACACCACCCACTTCAAGCCATCCTTGCCTGCCCGTAATTATTGTTATAAGCGCGTTATCCATGAACACACCCTTATATTATAAAAACTATAATATAATACCTATATGGTGATGGTTTAAATATAATTCACAATTTTTACTTTACTTTCAAAAATAAGAAACACAATGTAAATGGTGGTTGAAAATAATTTGATATTTTATATGTAATTTTTAAAATTATATACAGCAGGGCACCATCAATCTAAACGGGGTTGGGGAAATCGGTCGTTTGGATCATCGATTTGTTTGGATTATCTACGATTTTAAATCTTTCTTGCTATTTATTCAAGTTTATAAATGAATTTCTTAATGTATTATAATGATTAAGAATTTTAATTTGAAAAATTACAATAAATACAATAAATACGATTTTAGATTATGACTATTATTGTTATATTACACTCTCACTTAAAATTGAAAATTATTTTTATTTAACATTGGTTCCTATAAATATGCTGATCAAATGCTTTGTCCTGAAAACGAACACCGTTTACGATGTACTACCGTGATTATTATTATGTATACATTAAAAATTAAAGATTCCATGCACTGATTAGTGTTTGCATATTATGAATACGTTATAACTAATAGTTAGCTAACTAATAGATAGCTGATTTTGATGTGGGTATATTTTAAATATTTCGTACTGATAGTATACGAAATTTAAAGTTTATTTCTCGAAGCGCAGACACCCCAAGTTTCACCATATCTTCTATAATAGGTATATTCTAGGGTAATAGGTGTTGTCTAGTGTTTTCATCGTTTTCACGCGCGCTTGGTCTCGCGGAGCAGTTAAACATCGACGTTCCAATTTCGTTGATTTCGCAGTCGACCGCGGTTTTTAACATTGCGCACACCCGTAATAATATTCATACCTAACCATTATAGTTACAACTCTATAACTATACTCGTATAATATAACACGGCTATATATCGTAATAACGCGTGTGATACGATCATATTCAACGCAAACGCGCACGTGATCCTCGTGTCCTGCGAACCTGGTTTTTAATTAATAAATAATAATAATCGTTATTGTTTTTACATACATTATGATTTATGGGCGTGAGTCTCAAGAACGCGCGTGCACCGTGTTTGTACATGAGTTTAGATTACACGCACGATCGGCGTATAATATATTGTATGTGCAGAAGAGTACAATAATTACTATACTATCGCGCAACATATTTATAAGCTTTTTCATACAACGCCTTCCCCCTATCAGTGATAGGTTAAACAAAATCATTGACAGAATTATTCGAAATCGTCAAACGTAGGTATGTCTTGGTAGATTCTCGTAAAAAAAACCGTATGCACTTGATAAAGGTATCTCATAAATTGACCCGATGAGTTTATTTTATTAATTTTGGTTCTAAATATAAGTGATGGCTCTCATGAAAATGTTTACGTCTAGTGGAACTAAATTATATTAATTTTAATTTTAAATAGTTAATAAAATTACAAGTACCGCCGAGTAGAAAAATAATAAACTCAAACATCTTCCACTTACATAAGATATACTGCTCTAATATTATATTTTATTAATACTCGTACATCATCCAGAGACACCCGCTAGTACGAGTATATCAATATTTAAATATTATATAAATATATAATTTAATATATAAATATATCACTTAACTCAATTCATTTTAATTAGGTAACATATTATAATATGCTCTTAGAATATGTTAGAAATGTGTGATCCCTGTTTTGATCCTCGCGTGGAGATCTTTTGGATGAAAATGCAAGTACCAATAATTTCTTTACATTATCAGCTGTACAAATGTAGATACAAGTGAAGAACACGTTAACCTTTATCCCGGTATCGTAGTTATTCGTTTAATTTAAATTAAACATTATTGCTAGTTTACATTTTTCTGTACGCGCGGATTACAATAACACACGACCGTCAGATTTGATCGACTAAATTTATATATTGTTCAACGAAAAATTATTCACATTACAATGTGCAGTTGGGTGTTTCACGTTCAAAAATAAATAAATAAAATACCTACGCAAGATTATAAGACGCTTACGGAACGCGAGAGATTTGTACATTTATTCCGTGGGCAAAGCGCTGCAGGTACCCGCGAACTTCGGAGCTGTTGGTTATTATATATGTGTTTATACGCGATACTGATAAATGATTATAGATGTTATCGGGTCGCGGAATGCGGAAGGAATCGAAGCTGCTTATGATGACTTTGTACAACCGGTCTCGAACTACCGTCCAATGGAGTCGAATTAGAAGAATCGTACACCTTTCGATATGTACAATAAATACATTTTAGCATATTATACTACAATATACACCGTTTACCGCTCTTTATCGCGTCGCATTCGTTGAATAAAAATAGTTTTTTTCGTTATTCGAAAAGGTAAAAAGAAATCAAGCTAGGAAGGAAATCGCAACGCGTCCCAAAATTCCTCTCGCACCTGTAACACAATGGTAATAATATGTCTGAAACCCCGGTGGAGTAACACGGCGTGAATACCCAATCCCTGGTCCGTACAATGACATATATTCGTATTTCTTACACATTTCTCCGAATACATAAATACCATACAAAGTCGGCTAGACTTCTTATATTATACAAATTTATTGAAGAGGTCGCATTATAAAAAAAGAAAAAGGGGATTGCGATTCGTGAAATATTGATAAGACCATCGCAGGTCTGTACGAACTCAAATTTATTGATCGTGATGTAAATGTTACGGGCAATGTGAACCGCGAATACAAACAAATAATTATCATACTTTCTCATATGGCCAAATTTGATTGATAAAATAAATAGCTATGTTGATCAAATTAGTCTATGGTATATGAACAATATTAGTTGATAATACTAGTTGATACTTTCGATTTACCAGTCAAGTTTAAAAAAAATGTACTAAAGCGAGAGTGTCATTCCAGTTTATCTGGTACGAATAAATAGGTTATAATTCTAAACAATAATCTATATATATATATATATATACAGTGAAACCTCCACTAACGGACACATCCCAATAACGGACACCTCTCAATAGTGGACGTTTTTTTGGAAACGGGGACATTTTCACTACTTTTCAATGGGACAACCTCCGAATAGCGGACAGTATTTTTATCTTTATTTGAAAATAATACGTATTCACATTCGTATGTACCTACTCTCGTAATAATGTAATTACGATAACAAACTCGTTATGTGACGATAAGATTACGACAAATTCGGTTATCGGTTATGAGTTTTATGACAAAAGTATGTCAGTTAGTGACGGTTTTCGACGCGATGACTACGTTAAAACAAAAGCGGTTGTCGCTTCGCGAAAAAGTTGACATTTTAGATTACTGTAAAAACAACGGAAACGTAGGAATTCGTGCACTCACAGAAAAATTTCAAGTTGGAAAAACACAGATTGCGGATATTGTGTCTAACTCAGTAGAAATGTATAAAGCGTGGATTCAAAAAATTCAAAAAATTTTGAATTTAAAAAATGTATCCCCTCTGAATAACGGACACCTCCGAATAACGGACAAAATATTGGTGACCGAGAGTGTCCGCTATTCAGAGGTTTCACTGTAAATATAATAATAACTATATTTTTTTCAAATATTCGTAGTATAATAAAAATTAATAAAATTACAATGCATTATTAGTAATATTATAGTAATAATAAATCAATAAAAAATATTGTGCAAACAATCGTTATTATTATTATTTAATATTTATTTTTATTCGCTGTTTAAATTCTCCCGTATTCCATACAGCCCGTAACATATATAATATAAAAACTGGTATTAAAACGATTCGTCAACAGAGAACGCATATTATGGCACAGACGATCGGCCGAAGGAACTGCAGGGGCAAAACAAGTAAATAACCATTGCCCATACGTCGCTCATCGAGTATTGTAACATTTTAACGGTGCAGACCACGCGCGGTTTTTGGGCGAGGCCACGACATTTTTTCCTAGACGTATATAATTATAATAACAACAATAATAATAATATTTTACAAAAAAATCACATTTTAATCACCACGTCGATCACTGCGGAACGCGGCACTCCTTCGAACAGCGGTCTTGAATTATCCGGTTTTTGTACATAAAGCACGATTACTTCGATTCAAGACATAGATATATCGTACCGTCAACAATATATCCATGCATCCCTGGCGTGTTATACAAACAATGTCCGGAGAAAATGGTTTTTATTTAAATTTGATCAAACCGATGATATCAAGATCGGAGTCGAAAATTCGAGAGAAGAAGTCGGCCGGCCGCGACGGTACAATCTGATCGTATCCAGTGAAAATAAATAATGTCATCATCATATTGTACTCGATACATTTTGACAATTGATGTAAGCACAAAGGTATGATTTGATGATTTTAAGAGTGAAAAGTCAGTACAATATGGCTCGGCCAGTTATTTTCTGGGCAACCGATATCGAGTTAATGTCTTGGCGATCAAGGTGCATTCAAATATCGGACCGAAATTTATATGTTTAGGAGATAGTACATAAATATAAAGTATAATATGTATTTTCACAGTGTAAAAAGAACACACCAGAAGACGTTATATATAAATAAATGAAGTTCGTTACGAAATCACTGAAATACCCAAGACCTGCTCAACATTGCTATTATAATTAGTCAATTGATTTTATGATCACACATTGTTCGTATAGCTCGTATTAGTAAAACGATAGTAAGTTATTGCATTTATACATAATAATCTTGTACATTACTGAGACATGTAATTGATGTGGAGAAGTTTTCAATAGATTCGAATACGTAACTAGGATTCTAAAAAACCGAAATATTCTTCAAAGGGCTTCCGATAAAACACCGAAAGTAACCTGTACGGGGACCGAAAATGTACCCGTTACTATGTAGTGTCCGCTATTTAGAGGTGAATGTTTTAGCGACATCTCACTGTGTTTTGGGCTGGTGGACGTAGACGCGACGAACGGTGAGCACGGGACCGAGCGAGTGTGGTGCACAGCAAAAGTCTGGACGTTCTCATAATCGAATTTTCGGATCGCTGCGATTAGGTCAATACATTTTTGCAATAATATTATCTTATACGCGATCAAAATTTTTTTTTTTGCTCCGTGGTGTTATTATTTCCATCTCGTCTCGTCACAATATGACACACATCGTCGTCATTACACGCTTACGATAATAATTATACATATTATAGTCGTGCGACTGATCACCGACGCCGCCCGCCGCCGCGGTAACCCAATACGACTGCACTGTATAAATTATTAAAATATTTTATTAACATTATTATCATCTGTAGCGTATGCATGATTCACTGCTTGCGCTATCATATACACGCCGGATCTAAAGTCGGTCCGTGACTCATATCGACACTGGCGCGGCGGCGATGATATCGCGTAACCACTCTGCACGAGGTAGCGAATTTCGTTCGCACGTCGGACGCCTAAGCGCGGTGCCAGGACGATGACAAGGACCGTAGCAGCAGGAGGTGTGTGTGTTTGTGTGTGTGTGTGTGTGTGTATGTGTTATGTGTTTTGCAACACATCATTAAAATATTATTACTTGTTTCTATACTAAATATGCGCGTCGCCTATGAGTGTATTTATTTATTTAAATTTTTTCTTGTTTTCGAAATAATCATTTGAGCCTAGGTCTTGGCTCGGCCCCACAGCCGGATTTCGGTGAATCATTATGCTGGGGACCGTATATACATTGCGCGCGTGCTCTAGCACTCGTATTATAATACCCGTGCAGCTCGTTCGCAGACCGCTAGGAGACCCCGGTGGCCTTCTCCACCCCACCACACTGCAAGCGCGCGGTCATCGCTTATAAATAGATTATTTTATATACGCTTGATTTTATTCCCCCCATCCCATCTTCACAGCGCGTAGTGGATACGAATTTTTTTCCCGTTCTCCTCGATCGCACCACACGCTTCCCCATCTCTATCATCACCCCGTATCCCTTATATCCCCTTCTCTATCTTCATGCCTTGTCACTGCCGCGGGCTTTAAATTTTGTCTTCGCAAACGCAACGGGGCGACTGCACGGCGCGGCGTGTCGTCTCCCTCCACCCTCCCCAGTCTTGGCGTGCGCGACGCCTGTGTGTCGCCAACGCTTTTTGGACTTAAAGTATATATTATTATTACTCAAAGACGTATCGTATTAATATATAAATATATATATTTAAGTAAGTGTCGCGTTTTCAATGTTTTTGGTCCGGTATATATATATATATATATATATAGGTTTTAGGGATCGGAATATCGAAATGGCAAAAAATAATTCCCGGGGAAAAATTGCTAGCGTTGTGAAAAACATCGTCGTCTCTTCTGTACTACCTCTCTAAATGATATAAGTGTGTATTGCCCCTCGCTGCAGTATAACCATTATCATTATTATTATTATTATGCTCCTGCTGCTAGAGCGAACCTCTTCCCGGGATACGACTCTCACCGTATGAAGGTAGGTACCGTCCTTTTACACGTGAATTGGAAAAAAAAATAATGTTATGCGATATCGATATATGTTCTAATGTATTCGACAATTACTATCACATTCTACGGTATTGATTTTATTTTATACTTCCAAAGGATGAAGGCGATAATATACGACTCGTCGGCGAGTGAGTTTTAAAGTCGGTGGCAAGGAATGTACGCGTGGTGTATTGCCAATAATATTACTACATCGCTGCAACGATCATGCTGGATCGACCACGGCTTTTTTTACGGTATTACACGTCCTCGTTGCCCGTACAGTTGTATATTTGTAGTCACGTCTCACCATCAACTATATGCTATTATATTTACAGCATATACATGCTATTATAGATCAAGTTTTTAATAACCCAAGCGTAAAATACCCACCTGCACCCTGTTGTCAAAGCTCTCGCGTCACAAGAAACACCAAACGCCGAAAGTCGTGTTGCCGCTGGTCAGGCAACCTTTTTGGGTTCAAAAATTCATGTCGAAATAATAAATCCCATTACATTTTGTAAAAAAAAAAAACTGACTTTGAAATTTCGTCCGGCAAGCGAACTGCGTGCTAGTTATATCTGCCCCGTATACCTGTATTCTGTACGAGAAAAACCGATTCCGTCCGCGCTCAAATTGTTACGATTTCGACCGTAATTATTATGATCGCGATCGTGACTTTTGAAACACGTATTCGATATATTAGTGCATAGGTATTTCGGACGTGGAAAAAAAAACCGTCACGGGCCAAGTCAAATCGTACAACGATATTATACCAGAGTGATCGTCGTTTCAAAGGGGAAGGTTGTGAGGCGACTGACGCGGGATGAGGTTCGTTAATCACGTACAAAAGTGATGAGTTCATAAGATATAGTTTTCTATATAGCTGCCGTCCGCGGTTTAACCGTTCGGAAGACGACCCGGCAGGATAATGCGTGGCGCGGTGAGCGGAGAGAAACCAACCGTGAGCTGGAGTATATATTATAGTGATTCGTTTCTCGTGTACGATATATTATTAGCTATATATCATATGTTCTACCTGTACGCGTGACACCTAAGAATTATATTTACGATGGCAGGGGCTTAAATTATTTCTAATACGCATATACCTACAATCTACATTTATCATGGTGATACGCGATTTAGAAACGTTTATCGAAAAACAAGTATTACATTTTGTTTTTTATTATTATGTACGTTTATCGTTGAACGTCAACTGTGCCTATGCTTGTGGTCGATCAAAGCATATGAAATGGTTTTATAGCAATGGATTCCTTAACGTACAAATACTTTATAAACTGATTGCGCAGCAGTATTACACACGCACTTGCACAATTTTCTCAATAATGAAACGTGTTGATCTTGAATCGATTATCGATTTTTATGTTAGTATAGAACGTTTGAGAATTATATTTGTTACCATTGTGATTTAATATTAGGTTTATTCAACTATTATTGCATTACAATTTTATTATTTAGGCGAACGATTATAATGCTGTTTTAAACGTTGTTTAATGTGTATTGCTGAGTTCAGTTGTTATACCTCATATCGAATGGTTCTTATTTAATTTCTGGTCCCTATTCTTTACTTTTTCGGAGTTATCTAGACGCTTATTCAAAGGACCAAAGTTTATTAAAAACTGTCCTCTTTTATCCTTGGTATTTTTTATTTTTTTTTAATAAAACATCGTAACACCATACATCAAAAAAATTTTTACTCCCAACAATTATTTTCTTGTTATTTTCATTAAATGCGCTAAATGAAAAATATTTTCGAAATTTAAATCGAAACATTCTAAGGATATGCGAAACTAAAAATTCCAATAACATAGGCTCGGCCTACAGTTTTACCATAAAAATCGGACTGTATTTGAAGCAAACTTCCTAAAATTAACCCTGGTTCAAGAAAACTTTTATTTTGCACTCGTACAAAAAAATTTAAAGTACTATTTTTATAATTAAAGTAATTTATCTTAACGTGATGTGGAATCCATACTTTAGATATACTGTATGATTATACTATATATCTATACTCTATTATAATACTTTATTGTTATTTTAAGATTTATAAAAAGTAAAAATTTAATAATAATAATTGTATATATAATGGCCGAGTTCAATCTAATATTTAACATTTTTCATACAGCTGTAGTTATATCGAAAGTATTTTTTTTTATCAAATTGTTGACATTATTTTAATATAAGGTTCTATACGTTTTTAAAGCCATCTAATTTGCATATATTATTTGTAAATATAAATCTATTCAATAAAATGCGTATTTGTCATTGATTGTCGTCTCACTTACTTTTGGAGCGATACACCGGCCTTTGCAAGGTCTATTCGACGACATGAAATCGCAAGCATTTGTGTGCAGCAATCGTACACCGACGTGCATTTCTATATCATATTTTCTAATCATATTTTCGTAAGTAAAAATCATGATTGCGTATACATTTTAATTGATAGAGTTAATTTTTTCTTTCTTGTTGTTCTCGTTTCTTTCTAACCATATTATTATATTACAGCGTAACTCTCGGTTCAGGGACGATTTTTACGAGGATCTGTAGTGAAAGGATCAGCGCGCGACGGCGTGTTTTGTACCGTAAATGTATGCTACATAACATATACATAACACGGGCAAACGGCGAACAGTTTGATGTGGTATAATAATGATAATAATTCATCAATAAACAATATAATAATGGTCGTAAGGGCCGAACGCCTATTAAAAGACGCGACCGTGTAATCGTTATTACTATATAATATTGAGAACCATATACGGCCGAGTGGTCCGCGGTCTATCGGTGAAACGTGTATAATACACGCGTGGTGGTCATGAGATAATAAAATAATAATAATAATATGGTAATATGCATCCACGAACGTGTTGGAACCACGGCCGTCACCGGTGAAATAATCGTGACATCCAAGTGCATCGTATATTATATAGCGGTAGGTATAATCATATATTACCGTCGTGGTCGAGCTTCCATTGGGGTTTTTGGTTTAAGGTAAAAAAAAACGCTTGCTAACGAAATTACCGTAGACTCGTCGGCCAATTATTATCGTGATTGAGTGTCTATATATTCGACATATCTTCGATAATATTATAACACACGTATATACGTATACAGGGTGTTCTACGAAGATACAATATACTCGTTGCGATGTCTCTTGAGATAATGGAAGTAATCTGCTTTTATATACGACTTTTAGGGACACAATACTATTCATATTTCAACTTATTACATTTTCATCGTGGGTATTTACAAAAAATTGACGCAGTACATTGGTTTAAAATTTAAAAGAACAGTTCATCAATGCCACTCACCAATCCCTGTTTCTCGTCCAACCTAAGAGTATCGGCTGTCATTTATTTTTAGTTTTAGTTTACAGAAAAATGATCTAATGCCATGATAGCGTTTTGTAATATTATCAGAAAACGAGATGAGATAATAGCAAAACACTATAACACTATTTATTATTTAATTGATAATACAGGTAACCGCGAGAAAAATGTTTAAAGTTTCAATTACATAACATATTATATAGTTACTTGAATAAAATTTAAACGAAATTGTATAATTTTTTATCAGTGAAACGACCCTGTGGTCTTCATCTATACGTTTCACGACGTCGATGTTATATGTGTTATATTTATATGTTATATAATATAGTGAATACTCTCCACCACCCATTTCCGCTCTACGAGAAAGAGAATAGCTGACTTTACTCCTCCCGGCAGAGAGTATAGCTCCAAATAAAGAGGGCCAAGGGATGTGGCGTAATTCAATCGGACAAAGGAGCGGAACTGGACCCCTGCACCACATGTCTACTCCCCGATATATTCTATAAAAATTAATTGCTATATTTACTGGGTGTCCCAGTGGGAGGTATACAGAATGATATCTCCCGTGTTATTAAAGATAATCAAATCCTGATTTTATACGCGCATTCCTGAGCAAAATAAATTTTGTTGATAATAGTTTAGTAAATATAAGTGTACTATCAAAGAAGTTAAACAATTAACTTTAAATACATTTCTAATTCACCATTTTATAGGGATTCATTTTCTGAAAATATTGACGGTTCATCTTTCAATTTCCATCAGCTTCTTGATTTTAATCTTTTTTCTTGTTTGCAAGAAAAAAGTGTACTGTTTACACAATTTCAAATAATAATAACATTAACAGCAAACCTTAACGGAAAAATGACGAGGTGATAATAATTTACATTATTTTATAAACTAAAACAAAATATTAAAAACCATGAATCCAATGAAAACTAAAAGTTGAACCGTCAAAAATTTCAAAAAAGAAACCCTATAAGATGGCTTTCATCGAATTTGACAAAAATTATAAAATAAAAAGTATATACAACCATGAATATATCGTAACGACATTATTTATAAATTTGAATAGTTTAAGCGGTTCTAAAATGCCGACCGTATAAGCTGTACGATATATTATTTATTGCATATATATTATTACGATCGTATTATCATAATTTTAATAAATTACTATTCTTTATTCGTCCACGCATCGGTCATTGGCTATTATTGTCGGAAAATTTGAGAATATTTGATATTTTACCAAATTTCACAGTAGTTAACTTTGGCAGAAAGGCAATGATGTTTTGCGACCTCGGAAGCGGCACGTCGACTTTTTCTACGTTGTACGCGCGTCCGGCAGTGATGAATTTATTATACAGTTTCGTGTACAACTAAAAAGGAAAACCACGCGTGCGGTGTTTCACGCGGTCATCGTCGCTTATTTTCGTATTTTTTATACATTTTTTTTTTCACCCATATGATCGTCCGATAATTTATCACGCTCGTCGTTACAAGTCGCATCGTCCGCCGGCAGTCTCGGGACGTATAATAAATATGTACGCCAGTGACAATTAGCGTGATACGATATTTTTATTATTATTATACGATTTTGGCCCAGTGGCACTGAAACCTACAATCTACGGCAGGTTTTATTTAAAATTTAGTGACCTTGCCGCCCATATATATAGGTACATATATAATATATTCGTAATCTTAAATCCTTAAATTCTGAACCAAAAATTTTTTGAAACCATTAACAAAAATGTAGATTCATGATCTATCTAGTTTAGAGCAGGGGTCACCAACTGTAGGTAAAAACCGTGGACACATTTATTACTGGATCCTGATGATCACGTTATTATAATGTAATATTGTGTTTACAGTTTTATTACATTTAAAGAAAACAAAAATATTTTTTGATATCGTGGAAAAACTATATAGATATACTGGACAAAAAACAACATGTCGGATACATCAGATTTTTAACGGATGCACTTAATGTATCAACAACTTGAATTTCAAACTACAAAATAGTGGAAAACTGATTTACAAGTTACTGCAGGAAGTCAAAAGTTTTTCAAGGAAAATAGTTCTCCTTTGTGAAGATGTTGCAAATGTACGTGCACAAAATAAATTTTCTTACTAAAACATACTTAACTTTTGCTCTTCCATAGTTTATTTTGCTATTGTAATTTTGTATACTCGTATTCACCAAAACCATTTAATATAAATAAAATATGTTTATTTTTTTTTAATTGTGAATGCGGTGAAAAATGTCATTAAGTGTTTTGGACCGCGAGAAGTTTGGTAAGTTTCAAATCGGATCCCAGAAAAAATAAGTTGGTGACACCTGCTTCTCTAGAGGCGTGGCCTAATGTGGTAACATTTTGGTAAATTGTAGGAAAAATTAAAAATGTTTACTATTTTTATGATTTATTAATTAGTTTTTTGAGGTTGGTAGTATATGATTCGGTACCTCTAGCTTTTGCCCTAGAACATCGTTGCAAAATAGTCACAATATCAAGATGAAGAAAAAATTGGATAAGAAACCCTAACTATTACAGAAACTGTAGAATGGGACTCGGGGGAAGAACGATGATGCCGTAAAGGGAAAATAGCCTAGAAATGATTGTTTGGAAAGGAATGAAGTACGAGGTGTTTGTAAAATAAGGGGTTGCGCAGATATCGTTTTGTATAGCTGCAGCAGTGCCCTATATACGACTTATACAGGTACGGCCGACCGTGTTCATATATGGTTTTCGTGAATATATAGGGTTTTCGCGATGTGATATTATCGACGCGAAACAATATATATTATTATGACTTTACTTTAATAGTAATATATATAAATTCGAAAACGATTAATCACTCTCGTGGAAATTCTATGCGAACGAGAGACTTTTCAAAAACAGTAGTCATTCATATTTAGCTTAGCCGAGCGTTCGTTTTACCATTCTAGCGCGGGTGCGCGCGCGCACGTAGTTTATAGAAAACCGTGAGATGATTAATTGCAAGCTAAAAATTTGCCGTGAACGAAAAGTCCCCCGTTTAATTCGTATATGCGGTTATTCGCGCAACGGGATATTGTTATATTATTATTGTTCTTATACAGCGAGCTGCAATGTTCTTTCCGTTTTTTTTCTTCTGCCACCACCACGTATATTGCGCGACTGTATAATATTATAATAATTTAATACACTATTATGTTATTAAATTGCTAGAATTTGCCTAGGTAAAAATACTTTAATAGCTTCAACGAACCTCTAAACGAAATTCTAAAGAAAAATTGAAATTATAACTTCTAATTTATTAGATGTATTACCATTTTGAGTGTTTATGTAGGAAAATAATTATTTTACATATAACTAAAAATTTTGAATCCTTTTTTAGATATGAAAAATATAATTGTTAAAAGATAAAATGGGGTGTTTGGTGTTGGAATGGAGTATTCTAGGAAAGCATTTGGTCAAAAATTAATTGAATATCTATGTGCAAAATATAATAACTTAATGACTATAATCATAAATTAGACATATTCTATACGACTGGAAATCATACAATTACAGGAATAAAAAAAAAGACATGGCTATTTTCAGTACCTACTTGAATAGGGAATTATAACTATACCGTTGCGCTTTTAAACTAATTAATATTCTATGTTTGTACGCAGATTTCTATCGGTTTGTCATATTTTGTAATTCAATTGTTCATATTATGTTATTTTAACTCTCTACCACCACCACATGTATGTGCTTGAGCGTGGTAGGTCTATACATAAATATATTATTTTTTATTTGTCTTTGTAACTTTAATATATCATGTAAAAATATGTATGATTTCTCTGTGTACAATAAAAAAAAAAATTAAAATAAATACCACGCTCCGCGCGCGTTTTTTTTTTTATTCGTCTGAATGTTATAACTTATAACCATCATATTTATAGAAACGTTCGACCGGTCGCGCGCGTCGTACGTACGTAATAAATAGCCGTCCGCGGTCATACGTCATCGCGTCATCATACCGCCGAAGCTATCTCAACGCCACGAGATGAATCAAGACCACATTAGGCCAATATTTTAAGTCGACGAGTCACGACGTCGCCACAGCCGCGATTCGATATCACGTTGGCGTGCTCACACGACGACAATAATAATATAATATTGTTCTTCTAACAGCAAACTCATTCGGAGCAAAACGGAATCCTTACGACTGCGGCTCTCCCCGTCGGCATAGCCGTCTGATGAATAATCTATGATAAGCGTGCGATGTCAATAGACAGAAACGATCGAAATAACTTCGGCGTACTATCTACAATGCATGCGGAGATACATCGGTACATGGATGTGTCTTGTGGTCACTGAATGCAGTCGACACATGCTAATAATAATTATAATCTTCTATATATATATATTTAAAAAAAGAAGTACTGACTGCAGACTGACTGATTATTAACCAAAACACGACCGAAATCTATGATAATTGATAACTAGTGACTTGAAATTTTCAGGATAAGTATGTAACACGGTCGAGGCGTGCAACAAGAAAGAATTTTGAAAAATTTGGATCTCAAAGGATTGAAATGGTCAAACAAAAAAATAGCCGTGTTTTTGGGAAAAAAATTTTATTTATTTATTCGAGGATTATCTTGGTGGCACGGACAAAAATAAAAAGAAGGCAATGCGATGATCTAAAGGCAACCACTACCTGTAATGTAAAAATAAAATGTGACGTTTCCACAATAACAACAACAAATACATTGATATTTTGTCACGGGGGTCAGTTGCAAACATTCTAAATTTCCATATAGTTGACGATATTTTGAACGAGAACGGCAATACGAGGCACTCGTTCGAACGTTAATAGATTTGCGAAATAATCATAATCACTTAGGATAAATTCTGCTGGCTGGTGATTTTTACTAAACGCTGCCAGTGATTCCATGATCAACTGCTTCTGATGAAATAAACGCTTGCTTGAAGTCTATCAAACTTGTGGACGTACGCGAAAACTCTCAAGTTATCAACGAATATGCGAGTCGAGTAACAAAATGGGGAACGTTTTTTCCAAGCGATTAATAGACATTGGCGACGAAAAATTGTGGTTGACGATTCCACTGGCCTCATTCCGTTTTAACATAATTATTGTTGTCAATTTAAATCATCTAAAGAAGAATTGATCACGAAAGTGTTCCCGAATATTGGTGCAAATTTTAAAAACCATAAAATTATTATTATGATTACCATAGTGACAACATACCGTTTTATTTTGATTATGTAATAAGATTTAGTGTAGCGTTAAATATACTTTTTACCGAAGTTTAATTATTTAATACTAATTAATGTAACGAAAATTTAAACTGACACCTCAGCGACGGGTAACCATAAATATACTCTATAATCAATTGCAGCATACGTACGGGAGATCATCAATTGAGAACTGCACAAACGAGGATTTTTTTTGTTGCGTTCGTAAATGTTCTTAATTGTTAGTCTCAGCTAAAACTGTTCCGTGCTACGGGTAATACAGCTCGTAATAATATAGAACTATGACGTACTAGAAATAAACAATCAAATTCGAGCTATAAAAATTAAAAATAATTTACGTTCTTGGTGTTGTAAAATTATCGATAAACGTAGCGATTCATAAAACATATTATATCCCCGTCAAAAGGAACTGTTAATTAATCGAAAATTGTCACCAAGAACATTTATTATGAATGACAGCTGATTTTTTCCGCCAGAAAAACTAATACACTATCGATCATATTAACTTTTGTCGCAATCGATAAGTAGTACCATGACTTAAAAGTGACGTCATCAGCAATAAACTGTCTATTTGATAGCATCCAATAATTTTCAGGCCACACTTTCAATCTGAACATTCCACAAAATATCGTTCAAAAAACAACCCTTCATACAATTATAAAAAGCACGCCTTGATTTGACATGCGGCCGAGTGTCAATCCGTAATCGAAATTCTAATGGGTTCGCAATATCGATCCGAATGTCCAAAACATAAGTAGTTTTTGTTAGGTGCGTATAACGTTACGCGTTCTGGACCGTAGTGGCTTAACTTGCGCACTGCGAATCGAGATGTTGCCTATTCGCTATAGTGCTTACTACTCGCAGCTATATGCGGTACACCAAGTGAAACGTCTCCAACCGTAAATCGTATATTATATTAAATCCGTACGCCGCCAGACAAATCAACGATAAATTATGTAATAAATCAGAAGTGGTTCACAGCAGGACGAACGAACACGGGAAAACTCTATATACATAAGCCGTTTGTAATGCGAACATCAATAATAACGTAAAAATGCGATAGTTTGTCTCGACCAAAAATAAATGAGCGTAGTACATAATTTAGTGTAATATATTATATTAGCTGAATTAGCCGTCCCCGACCGGGAGATATTTTACTATTTTTGATTAGTGGAGTTACTTTTGATTGAAAAAAACGTACATTCTTCGTACAATATGATTTAATCATATTTATTCTTATTTACTTATACCAGTTTAATTAATTTTTATACTGTATTATTTTCACAATTGTATTCAAATTGTACAATTACAATACATTATTTTTTTTTTATTTACTTTATACTTTTAATCTGACGTAACTATAAGAATCAAAGTATTAAACAATGTAAAATATTTTCTCAGTTATCAAAAGGTGAAAAATATATATATCTAGCCAAAAGCCCAAAACGGTTTTGACCCTTAAAAATGCTTCGAAAAATCTATTCATTTTGCACCCATAATACATAATAATAAGCACTATAGTTAAATTCCCTCGACATTTCAAATTCATCAGTATGGTAGTTTTGGCTGTACACTGAATTTTCCGGATTCGCATGGAACAGTTATGGCTAAGGCCAATCTCTTTTATGATACCTTATTGTACACTTTGAGTATAAGAGGAACTATACTATGTCAAATTTCAAACTCATTAGTTGTTGTTTTTGAGATTTAGCGATATGTATGATTAGTAAGCGAGTAAGTGGTATTTGAATTGTATTGATTTAAGTAACTCTTTAATCATGCTCATCCCTTTCCTTAACCGTATATAAATACTTAAGTAAGGATTTTTTTTATCTTCAAGTTACCATAAAACCTATGTTTTCTATAATTTTTTTTTTTCATGTCAACTTAAGGATCTTTAAAGTGTCAGGTGGGCATGTGGCTATACAAAATTTAATTTTTTAAATAGGAACACTATATTTTTTACACACAATATTATTCAATTTATTTTTCAGGAATTTTTGATAAAACGTTGTCAAAATTCAGATTTTAGACTAATACTTTTGGAATTATTCAAATATAAAATTTGCGTTATCTCGCGAATCAAAAGCAATTAGATATATCGCCACAAGAAACCCTTTAAGTGGCTTGAAGAAAAAGTTATGCAAAATATAGATTTTATAGTTTTACTTGAATTTAAAAAAATAAAAATAAGCAAATTTAACTATTCTTGCGGCCAAAAAAGGGAGTAAGCATGGTTAAAAAATCACCCTGTATAGGTTAATATGAGCGTGTGTTACTAATTACTATGAATACGTATCTATCAATGAAACTACGCAACGTTACAACTAGCTCGTCATCAGAATCGTCAATAAATATCCTAATAATATACTTTGCCGTTACATGTCGTTTGGAATCAAATTAATTGTAAACGTTTACAAATTTCCTAGGCACGTATTTTTCTGCGTAAATGGTATGTATTCGTAAAATAAACGATGTTTATAAAGCGCACGGTTAAAACGTCAGTACAATAAGAACACCACGTGCGCGTCGAAAAAAAAAAAACAAGCTGCCGACACAATTTCGATAGCGCATCATTATAATATTGAATTAGATCACCGCGGTATATACCATTACATTAACCGCATGATCGCAGTACCGCAAACGGGTGGAGTACGGAGAATATTATATTATATGCAGAGTTTTCGAGCAGGGTAAGCGTTTTCGAAAGTTCGCTTACTCGGAACAACAGACGTGTCGCGGAACCCACACGCCGCGGTTTCATTTTCCAATAAAAAGTGTGCAAAAAACAAAACCGATTTTCGGTCGGGTTCTCCGTTCCACGTATATTATGTAAATATATACGCGGTTCATCGGATTATTGAACGTATTATTAATACGTATTCTATATACGCCTCTACTGCGTGTTAAACACTGTTCGGAATTTCCCTTTGAAAACAACGGGCGACGCCGATTTATAATAATGATACAACGCGGATTCCCGGTTAGGTTGGCGTTTTTGATTCGAAACGGTGTTATAACAAACGTACACATATATACTCGTATATTGTATGTTCTGTGGAACGTTTGCCGCAGCAAATGCGAGCCGTTCGCGAATCACATTTTTATGTAAAGCGTACACGAAGCGTTTTATGCCGTGCAACGCCATTAACGCGTGAAATATTATAATAATGTTGTAGTAATATACACGTTGCGTACGGCGATGTGTTATGTTAGACTACATGACGTTCGTTCGTTTCCAGGAGCGACAGACAATTATCATAATTTATGTTCCGAAACAGTTCATCTCTCTCGTCCTGCGTGTTGCGCTGTACACGCGCGTGCTCATAGAATCGAACGCAATCGAAAAATATCCCTCGAACACGTTAAAGGGACATAAGAACGCGCGCAGATTATTCAAATAAAAAATCTTAGAACATACGAAGGGCCAGGGCTGTATATGTACTCGATTCTTGTCGCCCACCGTCCGATGACCCGGAACCATCAGCCTATCCTCCTCCGACAACCGCATCTTACGTATACATGACTAAAATATTGTCGTCCATGTCGACACAGTATATTGTTTCGTAGAACGCGGTAGTCCTAATTTTCTGACGTTCGTTTATTTATCTATTACTATGACAAAGTCATTGTTGGCTCAACTCATTTTCGATTTTTTGCCCGATAGATAAGTGAATAACGATTTTTCTCGTTTTACTTTTTAACTAAATTGTTTATACATGAAAGTTATACGTGCAGTGTACGCATAATATTAATTAGTAATCGTCAACAATTTGAAATATGAAAACCTCAATTTGTCAACAACCAAAAAAACAAAACTCAATTAATTTTACGTGATTATATTATACTCGTGCACGGATTCGAAGATCGATCGTCGGTATGCAGTGTTCAATTATTGTAACACCGGAGGGAGGGTGGGTGTATACGATTTTGCGAATCACGAATACGTTTATATAATATATAAATTAGCCGTCGTGCTTTATAAAAACTATTTCTAGAAAGTTTGAAAACCCGCAATTTGTATGTATATATATATATAAACGCGGGGATTACGCGCATATTACGACGACACGAGACTTTATTGTATTGGAGATCCTCTTTAATTAAATTATCTTTGGGTTTGCAAAGTTTCTAGATTTTATTGTCGCATACGTTTAAATTATTCAGAAAAAGACAAAAGCTTAAATTATTTAAACTTTCTGGGAACGCTCGTATACGCGGATGTCTCGTGTTCAAATCTTCCGTATAATATTATTCTACTATTATATATAATGCACCTAACCTAACCTATACTCGCTACGTACATATACCGTCGATACACTGTATCCGTATTCGCGCAGAGTTACAGACTTTTAATAATTATACAACGCAACGGTGTGCTGTAGTCCAGTGGTTCTCAACCTTTAATTGTTGGCAGGAGCGCACGCAAAAAAATTATTTTAGTGTACGTTGTAAGGTTTTAAAGGGTTGCAATCATAATATAGTTTTTAAAAATTATTGCTAATAAACAGTGACGAAATTTTTGATTGAGCCCCATCTATAATATCCGCTTTTCCTACTAATTGTTATGTATGCACGCAAAAAAAATAAAATATAAATTATCTAAAAATACATTAGGCAAATTTTCCATTGCACATTTAATGCTTTCACTTAGATCATAATAGGACACGAGAAAAGAGTTATTTGTTTGTTCAGAGTTCAAAAATTTTGTCACACAGGGAAAAACATTTATTTTGAGTAGAAAGTCCCGCTTGCATTTCTACATTTTTCCCTGTAATTCGAAATGAAAAATTTTCAAAGCATTGTAATTGTACGTGATTTATGTGGAAATTCACGCTTTTCTTTCTATACCGAGTTCACTTACTATTTTTCGTTAATTTTGGACTCAGTATGATACATTTTTTATTTAGAAACCACAAGAGGACGTAACTGAAGAAAAACTAGTACACGCACATGTATTTTTACCAGGGGGAGGTAAGGAGGTATGATTTGACTTAAACGGCTATAAGAAAAAATGTTTGAACACGGAATACACATAAAAACTCTGCTCACGAGTTTAAATAGTGATCCGGTGAGGTCAACATTATTGTTAGTATGGTTATGACCGAGAATAACGCTGGTTCATTATTATTCGTGAATTATTGTACACGTACTATTCGTCCCTGATTTTGTCTCGTCGGTCTAATCGTGTACAATACATTATGTTACTCTGTCCAATTAAATCGCATATTATTGTAATACTTATACGTAGGTTTGTACAGTAAATAATAATAATAAGAACGCGGCACATATTTGCGTACGACGGGGTGCTAAAGGTCTGGTCGTGCTAGTCACCGGGAAAAACAAACGATCGCATACTGCCGCAGGTGGTGTTTTAACACGATGTACTCATACTAGTGATGCACAACGATATATTTTCCATTATCGATATCGAGTCATGTATATCGATATCGTATCGCGATATTCGAATTACAAACGATATCGATATCGATATACGATATACTCGTAATGATAGAAATATAATTTATAAAACTAAAAACATTAAATAATACCAATAATACTATTACCATACTGATTACTGGTACTACTTAGCCAGTAGTAAGTAGAAGTACTTACATAATTTACTGGCAAATATTGGAATTTGAAAAAATTTTGAAATTGTAGATAGTATGAAGAAGTTTTAAAAATAAGTATGTTATTAATAATATTTATTACTCATAATAATAATTTAAATTGAATAGTGAATAAAATACACCAAATAAATTCGAAAACCGACTACGACGACCGACGGAAATGACGAGACATATTATACAAATTCTTTCATGTTCATGTTTATGATGGGGGCCTTATCGTTATAGTATTGCTTATTATTTATTATATAGTGTTTATCGTTCTTTGACATTCATTATTTGTCAAAACTGAAATAAACAGAAATTATAATCTTTAATTAAATGATATAGAATTTCGATATCGAATAGCGATGTACTTTCGATAAATTTATCAAATCGATATCATAAAATTGGTTCGATATCGATATCGAAATACGATATCGTTGTGCATCACTAACTCATACTACTACGTTTCGCAACCCGAAGCCGCGACAGCCAACCCGTCACCGGGTTCGAGCAACGCGTCTTCGGTCGTATTGTTGTTTTTTTTTTTTCGGAACATCGTCATGACGTATATAGTCGTTCTGAAGGTGCGACTGCGTACCATATAAACGTATCATGATATCGTCACGGCGAGACTTACAGTCGGATACGATATTATGCATGTGCCGCGCCGTCAAACGATGAAGGGCATTTAACCAATCGTAATACGAGTGTCGCGAACGACTGCGATCGTCGAACAAAACCGCTAGCGACAGTAATATATGCGCGTTCGACGGGTCAGCAGAGTACGGTAATGCACAGTCGAACCTTTATTTAACCATCCTTACGGTCGTATAATAATAATAATTATAGTACTAATGTACTACGATATTAATAAAACATGCACCGTTTCCCTGACAAACATATTATGATCAAATCGATGACTCAGCCGATTTTACTTTTATTGAAACACGTATATGTTCGTGGGACGCCCTGCAGTGCGTATAAATTATAACTTGCGCGTTTTATATTTTATTCGTATTTAAGTAAATTTATCTTCGCTACATGCTGCGGATACATCGGTACAGGGCCAGTGCTTAATGTGGTAATAACCTTCCGTCGACCCCGTTACATTGTACTACATACAATACGTATGATACGTGTGGGTCTCGCGCGAAAAACGAGTGTTCGTAAAGATTCGATAACTTACATTAACATCGATACGCGATGTTCGTTTTCTTCTTTTCCCATAATGTTCAAGATCTCGTACGCTTGTACAACGGATAGCAGACAATCGTGTACGACAGTGTTTCTTTCACCGCATAGGTCCATGGACTCCTATAAGGGGTCGACGGATGCGGTTACCCGGGGCTGCGAGAAGTGCGGCTTATGATTTTTCCCCGGATAGGGGAATACGTACGACCGAAAACGATCTGTGATTTATTTTTGAAACATACTGATTACTTTGAATTTTACATATAAATACTTTTTCAACCGAGGTAAGCGTCATTTTCCCTACGATTTCCGTCGCAGGTGTAATGGTTTCGGGAAAAAAGCAATTTTCCACACTGTGTGCTCGCGTGTATGCGTAGTATGAATAATTCGCGCACACAATGCAAAGATTAAAATGTCACTGTGTTATTGGAAAGGTTCGACTTGGAGGAAAAATATTTATCACAGTACCCTTCATTCCACCATATAAAAGTGACGTTTACAAAAGTTACACTTTTTCCGAATTTTCCGTCTTTGGTCTCGCAATACAAGCGCGCCAATGTTTACGGCGTTAACTCTGTTTAACAAACTTGATAAGTTTTGGGAAAAATTCGTGAAAAAGCATTTTTTTTTTTTAAATAATCACAATTTTTTTCAATTAAAAAAAACGTGTTTTCACTCTAAGAATTGTAATGTACGCGCAAATAAATAATAATAATATATATGTAAATATGTAATATGGTGTCTTATAATAATGTAGGATTACATTACAATTGAATACAATTATAAGTAATAAATTATATTAATAATAGACAATATTTACTGACTGGTATGTTATAGTGATTAATTATGATGTCTGTACTTACGTAGGTTGAGTAAACGGGGCTTCACTCGATTGCACTGTTGTAATCATATAAATAATTTTTTATGCTTTTTTGTCGAAGAACTGTCCGAAACTTTTTGTTTTGTCACACTTTTCTTCGTTATAGACTTGCCTTGTATAAGAACAAAAAATCACTAATGTACGTTTCACTTTAAGTTTTTTCTCTTATATTTTTCGTTCGTCAGCTCGTATAAAACAATACACAGATATGTGCAATACCACGGAAACGTATAATATAAAATAATCGTATTCTATATAAATCCTATTTGTGGCCAGATTAAACAGATGGAAGAAAATCGCACGGTATAAAATATAAATACCGCTACCGCAGTAATTGCAGAGCTTGCGCTAACGTGCAGTTGTGCACAAAATGTGCAGTTCTAAATTAAAATGTGCAGTTCTTATTTAAATATTGTGCAGTTCGTAAAAAAAATAATATGATTTGATTGTAACATAGGTACTAGAGATGGACAAAATACATCGATTTTTTAAAAGCATGTTTTTGTCCGATACATCGATGTTTTTTTTTGATGTATCGAGAAAAATTTCGATTTTTTACCCCGATGATCGATGTTTTAAAAAAAAAGTATTTGTGTTATATGCCATAAATGTATAAACAAAAAGTAAAATTTTTATCACTTCTGTAAAACATACAGAATGTGCAGCTCTAATATTTCCTTAGCGCAAGCTCTAAGTAAAAGTACAGTAACCACATTACGGGCGATTGGATTTCACTGACATACCGATATGATATCACGATGAAAACCGTTTTACGATCTATAATATATCTTTTATAAATATTTTTTTTTGTCGCATATTCTTATGTTCTTATAATATTATAATCCACATAGGTTGACGTTTAAAAACTTTAATAGTAGGTTTGAAGAAAAAAGACTATAAGTATATTCGCGCTGCGAACTGATACTTTGTGTATTAGCGTTATCAATGTTTTTGTTATCGTTTTCGTGCGACGCATAGCGTTGCGTTACGCTGTTGCAACATCGGTCGGCGGTAAGCCTCCGTGTGCGACCGGTCAGCAGCGTGATTGCACGGTTATCATCCTGCGAACATGTTTGTTATTCGGTAGTTTTCGGTTATGTCATTGTAAGGTTTCAAATGTCATGCTCTCAGTGTCACAAAGTTTCATAAGTTCGTTTGTTTTATTCTATTGTGGTGACACTGAGAGGCGTTTTATCTTCATTACGGCGTTCGACGGCCATAGCCTTCGTGGTAAATGCCGTCGGCACCGAGTACCGACTCGCTCTCGTTTCCTGTTCGTCTTCGCGTGCACATGTCGATTTTTCTGTATCCATCGTCCGTCAGCAGCCATTTTCACAAACCACTTTTTTTTTGTCTCCTTTGTCGTATTCGTGTTTAAGCGTGGTTCGATTTGTCTGTATTGGTCAGGGCTGCAGATTTTATCGTTGTGACTTTCTCGTGGTGCGGTTAGCGGTGTCATTGTGTGTGTGTGCGGGATCACCCCTGTCTTTTTTATTGTTTTAATATCATTAGTATTACGGATCCCGACACCACATTGCACCATAGCCGCACAGGGTAAGTATTATTATCATTATTATTATTGTTCTTTTTGAATTGTTGTGCGCCGTCTGTTGGCCACGGCCCACATTATAATCATTAGTTGATTGCCTATATTAATGTGAATTTTTAAAGTGAACATTCAATGGATTGTAAAAAATAAAGATTTGAGTTAATGTTTTTTTTTTATTATCAGTTCGGCGATAAAAGTCTGCCACTTAATTTTAGTTTGGCAATTTTGGCGCCGAAAAAGTACCCATTACTCATTACTCATTAGCCATTGTAAAAATAGGAATAACTTAAGAAATACTTTTAAATATGAATTTTGAATACATTTTATCATCACGACTTATTCAAATAATATTATGATATAAATATTATTAATAACATATTGAGTAAACGGGTGTAGGTCTAACAAATATTGCTCTAAAAAAAAATTAAGTCATTTACTAATGTGTAAAAAGGATCAAGTCAAATTAAATACTGTCTACAAGTATTCAAGACATGTGCAAAGAGAATGAGTCCAAATAAATCCTGCCCAAAAGTAATAATAGTCGCTTATTCCAAGTTTGAAATATTGATCAAATATTTTGACTATCGAGAAAACTCATTTTTGAAGAAACAGTTGAAAAATATATATAAATACGATTTCTTAATTTAGCTATTGAATATTGTAGACTGCGTTTTTTTTAGTTTTCTTAAAATAGTGTTTTTGTACTAATTCCCTGTCACCCGGGCACCGTCCTATGTACTAGCACCGTACCCCTAACTTGTAATCACGCATTATGTTAATAAAGCAGTATTCTGTTTTCGAATTCCGTACAAGACGACCCTATATGCGTAGCGCGTGAACAACTAACACCACGGTAATATCGTCGTATACAATGTTTTGACGGAATTCCAAAACATTGTTTATGCGTTTTAAAACGGGCGTGATTTATATTCACTCGTCGTCTGCTGCGTACCGCTACATTTTTTTACGGCGTAAACAATATTTTCCGTTTTCCGCGCGCTCGTATATTACATTTTAAACGGGGACGCGGTGACTGGTGACGACGAGACTGCGTTGACGTCGCGCGAACGTCATCGGCAAAACGATTCAAGAATATTCCTCGAGACTTGAATTATGATCCAAATGTTAAACATGTTTTTTTCTCCTTCTTCCTCTCTTCCTCTATAATATATTATCTCTAGCTGCTTCTCTCTCTCTCTCTCTCTGTCTTTCTCTCTTTGTACGTCCCGCATTCTCGTTCGGAGTACGAGAACAGTTGAACAAATACGAAAACACGAAAACGAATCCTGTAAACATCGATGCTGTGGTTTTAAAATACGCCGGATGTACAATGTATTGTAATAATACATTTATATATATATTAGACGAGTTTCTGCAGCAGCAGATCAACGCGGTGATACTCGATATAATACGTGTACGTATATACACATACATTTGGGTCATATTATAATAACGTACACTTATATACATATTATGTTTGTTTGGGGACGCATTATTTGCAGTGCTTAAAGTGACATAAAATGGCGTATAGCTGAGCTGCTAGAGAGACAGAGAGAGAGAGAGAGACTGCTGCTGTAGTGGTGATCCGTATATATTATATATATAAAATATAAATATACACACAATTTCGCCCGAGTCCCGCGCAACGGCGTTCTCGGGGATTCCAAATGGTTTATTTCTGTGAAGACGGTAAAGGGGTTTGCGCATATCCGCACCGAATATCCGATTTTGACAAATTAATATTGATGCATGAATGTTTGCACTGACTGAGATGAAAAATAATTACTTAATATTATCGTACGACGTGCCCTCGCCCCTCATACGATGTGTGATCTACCACTATACGCAGCGTGCCTATAAAAACGAGGTGTAACGGAATACGTTACTATTTGCAAAGGGGAATTAATTTTTCACCACACCTACATTGCTAATCTACTATGATAGCTGTAGACGTTTATACGATGATAACATGATAACGAAAATTTGAAAAAATATACTATTCGGAGAGTAAATATAATTACGTAAACGGGTACCGCGATCGTTCAGATTTTGAGCGGTTGCGAAATAGAAAAAAAATCACTTATTACCAAGTTTCGATATAAGTATCGTCCCTCACGAGACTCGCCGTCCACTCTTGGTATGATGTATAGCGGTTCTAATCCGTATGTGACTATACGAGTGCCGTATATATTATATACTATTATATTTATATATAATATAATATATATATGTTTGAAAGTACATACGTCTGTCGCACACGTCGTGGGCAGAAAACATTCGATCCCGCTCAAAACCAGCAGCCGTACCGTGGTTTACTTCTCAAGCGGGGAGGATGGAGGGAAAGAGAGTGAGTGAAAAAGAGAGAGGGGAAAAGTGAAAATAAAAGCGTTGGGAGGGCGGGCAATGCTGCGTTTACGCTTGGTCGCCGGCGGCCGTAGCATATCCGAACGTATACCTGCGCCGCAACGTGTTACGACGATATAATGTGACGTTGATATTATAAATATACCCGTGACCCTGCCGTGACGTGTTTAAATATATAGCACGACTGGATTGATATTATTTCATCCCTCGAAAATATTCTTACGTTTTTTTTTTAAAGAAATTTTTACAAACGGAGAACAAATAAAACGAGTAATTTTCAGTACTAACTTGGATTTTTCCGTTTTATTTTTATATCGTAATGACGACACCGCTAGAAAAGTTTTGCTCACGTCGAATGTCGTTCGTATATTCCAGTGGGATTGCAAACCGCTGGTATAAAAAAGGCACTTTCTTTCTCTTTGAGAACAATTATTGTTTTCCTTTGTCATATTATAAAATCCGACGGAAACCAACTATATATAATATGTTAAACATGAACTAATATAAAATCGATTGTTCATAATAATAAATAACGTATAATTTAATTTATAATCTTAATACCATTCGTGATATCAACCGACTTATGTTAATAGTTGCTATAACTCATCGTTCGGCAGAATTCTAACCAATTACAATGATAATACTGTAAATCTAAACTTTTATTAGTCCACTCAACAAATATAAAACGAAATACATTGCAATACGATGATTATTGAGAGTAGTATGGAGTGATCCGAATTTCGTGTTAATAGCAATTTTATAATATTATAAACAATATGCAAAATACAGATACATTTTGAATAGTAATTTTTTATGAAGTATATGTTGTCGCACGAAATTTTGATCTCCCTGTTCAGGTGTACATGACGTTTTGTTTAGATGCGTAAACCAATTTACGGTCGGCTTACACACACACACACATTTTCACGTTTTTACTATTTCCATCACTGAATACGTCCAAGGTTTTTGATATAATATTCAGCGTATGTAAAATGATATCTTTTATAAAACAGGGGTACATCTGATTGGAAACTTTTCTGAAATCAGTTTACTTATGAATATTGACTCGTTTCGAAGCCAATCGATCCTACTGATCGAAATCAATAAGAATAGTTATTAATAATAGTTATATTGTTATAATACACACATTGAAATAAAATTGAATAACTGGAAATTAAAAAATCCTTCTTTCCTATAAAAACCGTTTTGTTGTTAAAATGATAAAATTAATATATGGTATTAACGTCGTATGGTTTTCATTTGTTTAAAAAATAAAATACAATTTTTATAGCGATGCAAACATATCCAAGAATTATTTTCGCACAACATTAACACTTGTAGTTGAAGACAGTATTCGTCCGGCATCGAGTTAGAAGTCAGAAGATTAGTACAAAAGTTAGAAGATCTGTATAGACGAGTCGTTATATTTTAGCCGTCGGTTGTCGTATTGCAGTGGCAGCTCATCATCATCTGATTTGAGTTCGAAAATATGCGGTTCGGGCTCGTCGATCTACTCGTATGCCCGTGGAGGATTCAGCTCGTCGATCATCCGATACGGCTTATTGATACATGGCATCGGCTCGTATGCCCGTGGATTCAGCTCATTGAATTGTCGATATAGCTCACTGATGAGTAAAATCGGCTCGATTATCTGTGGAATCGGCTCGTTTATTTTGTGGATTCGACTCGTCCGTCTTCGGCTCTTCTTCATCCATATTTGATCTTTGCGAAAATAATTTTCCTTCTACGCGAAAAGTTTTCTTCAAAACGACACATACACACGTACGCCCCCGAGTGAAATATTTTAACATTTTTTTTTTAACGCAGAAAACGCGGGACCGCGATCGTTAATCGTAATTATTACCGCCGCTGTCGTGCCGGTCGTTACAATATTATTTGCTGGTCGTATACACATGTATGAGCACATCATTATAATATAACACGTAAAATCGTACGGATTGTACCTACACACGCGTGATTACAAATATATATTTCTCGCGTTTTGCGTTTCGAATGGTTTTTTAAATCCCCCCCCCCAACTCCCTCCTACTCGTGCCCCACTAGTCGGTCGCGGGGCGGCGAGGGTCACACGTGCACACACGCGCTTCGTTACATGCTCACTCGCTGCAGGGTCCTATCGCATCGTTGATATCCGCTGGTGTACGTCCGAAACGGCCATAAATCAACGCCGCGGATCTCTATATTTCGTTTTCGATAATTTACGACCCGACCGGACGGCCGCGTCCGTTTTTCCGCGAGACTATATACTACGGAATACGTCCGTGCAGGAACGTGCGGGCGCGTGCATTTCACCGAGGACGCCCGTGAGCCGTATCGCTGCTATGTAATACGGTGTTCGCGTAGAACATTAATAACATTCGTAACAACGAATTTCTGAAACGAAAAAAAAACATTAAAAAAAAAAACGCAGTCTTCCTTCCACACCAACACATCGTCACTTTGACTATAATATTTTAAGACACCCGAAGTAGTCGTGTGATGACTGTTTTGATGCATGATTTATTACATCTTCCTCATATTATATTAAAAAAAAATCGAAAACAATGCGTTTTAATAAATTTATTTTTAAACTCCACGGAATGTCCTTGTTTTTTTTTTCACGGACATTTCGTACTAATTAATTTGTATGTTTATGTTCGATACGTAACTGCTCTTTGGCCATGTACGGTTGGTATACTGCGGATTCGTATTCTAGAAGAGAACAAACAAGGGCATGATATAAGGTTTAAATAAGCGATTCAGTTCGCATGTATATTGACCAAGACTGACCGTATCGAAAGCTTTTCTCAAATCTGTAGTGATGACACCTACCTGGTAACTGGCTTCGAGACTTTCAGCAGTGTGCATTGTAAAAATACAGCTACTGTAGCGTAATATGTCATTATAACGCTGGTATAGTAAAGACATGCCATGATAACAGTTCTGCTGCGGAGGACGAGTGCTATTGTCCTGCGGGAAAACGTAGATACGGCAAAATTTGTTTATACAATTTTTCCTACCCACTCAACACACCTATATGAAATGTTGGAATCGCAAGAGTATTCGATACTGCACTGCGGAATGAACTGAACAGTAATTCGAGGTCTCGTGTGATCCTGCCTTGGAAAGTTTTCATCGTACGTACAACCAAGTACATTATTTTATTGTAAAAACAAAAAAAAAAAATAAGAGAATAAGGTATTATTAGTGTACAAATAGCGATCGAGATATTTCACGTTATGTCGCATACACTTTAATGTATACAGATTACTGACGTAACACAAAAAAGTCAAAAAGTGAATAATGGTGAGTTGTCCAGCTATAGTAATGAAGTATCAAAGTCATCGCATTAACACACTCAATTATTTTTCCTTCTTTTTTTATAATATAAAACTTAGCCAATTCGAACATTTTGTCAAATTGTCATAAAATATTTTTTTTTAATTATATTTTTTCACCTACTGATGATTACTGATCAAGAGCATAGTTATAACAATATCGCATTGATTTATGACTATTGTATAGTGTTAATACAAATAGTGTTAACTTAAAATAATTTTAAACGTGATGCAAGTCGATTTTGATTTTCCATCTAAGAAATTTCTAGTAAATTTCTTAACTTTCCAGTTAATAAATTACACATTTTAACTGTTGACTATAATCGTCTCTAATATAACCTTACAAGTTATAACTATTCCTAATAAGCACCAATTAATTATGGTTGCAATAGTTGCACAATACAACATCATTGTAACCTACTATCGGGAAAGTTTCGAGGTCAAAGCGGTTTGAGAATGGATGAGGAGATACTGTATTATGCCGAATCGTAAATACGAATCGGTGTAAAGCTTACGTGAATATTGATATTTTTTGTATTATATATTATTTCCTTTTTCTGATGTACACTTGAGCACGTATTCACCATAGCACGACACTGTGAACATAATATCTATAATAAAGACGGGTCCAAAACGGTAGCAAACAACTGAATAGAAACACTTAAACATAATATAATATACTGTATATAATATCTACGTAGGTACCCAAAAAAAAAAAGAAGTACGATTTATAAATATATATTTTATCTCGAGCGTTAACCATGGTCGTATATTATATCGTTTAAGACGAACAGTGTTGACTTCTAGTTCATCGGACGGACGCGTTTTATTCAATGCAACCGATCGTCGATAAATAAACTAATAATATGTTATCGGGTCGGTTGATTTGAAAACTCAAAGGATTATGTATACTGTGATAGTGGTGCAGCACTGTCGTCCGTTTCTCGAGTATATTATTTATATATTATATTTATTTCCTTAGTATAATATATTGAATTATTTGTCTACTGACGTGATCACGGCCGGAATTGTAAAACAAACGATGTTTTCCGTTATGCCCATATTATGATATTATACGGTCTTCGGATGAATGTCGATTGGTCAACACGGAGGAAACTGTAAGGGAATAAAAGTAAAACTGCGACCCCCCCCCCCTATAGTATATAAGAAGTACACAGAAAACGTCTAACGGTTTTTCTCACGCCTAGTGGTGGATCTATAATTTTAATTGAAGGTCACATTTTTCAAAACAATATAAAATACATATTTAAATATATATTTAAAAAAAAAAACTTATGCCTATTATTATCAATACAATAATGCATATTACTAATAATACTATTATAATATTAGTATTATTATGAGTATAAATTAGCATAGTTAAATGGTGTATCATTGGATTACTTACAATTTAAGTATTAAATTCAAAATATTGGTAAAATATGAATAAAAAAAATTTTATTTAGTGAGTTTTAGTTATAAAAATAATTGTAAGAGCCTAGAAAGTTTTTTTTAGCAAAAATAACTATTTAGACTTTTTTTTACATCATTTAAATTCATATGATTATATAATTACTGTTTTATTATTTCCAAAAGTTTTTTTTTAAAATTATGTAAAACCCCTTTAAAGTTTCTTTAAGCCTCTTAAGGCCTGTCCTTCAATACCACCCACTATTTAGATCCCAAGTTACTCATAATTTGTAAGTCACAACTAGAATATTGATCTACTCGTAGTTGAGTATTTATCAACCTTTTTTTATTCACGATTCTCTCAACCTCCCACCACTACTTTTCGTACCAAAACCATTAATTTTTTTATTTTTTGTTAAAATTATCATTGTATAGGTACATTAAGTTTCTTTGATAGTATTATATACTTGTATACTATTACTACAAAAATCCGATTTTTATCTGAGTGAAAAAAATCATTAAATCATAAAATATTTCATAACAAACCTTTTCAAATATATGACATTTTACTTAATCCGCCATTACCCACTTTTTCTCCACGTTCCCTCATTTCTTTTCGAGTACACCCTAGTCGAGAAACGTTGGTCTAGTTTATCAACATGAGGCTTTAGGATAATGATGGGTAGTACCCTTTGCCCTTCCCTTAAATTCACCACTGCGCATGCCACCCGCGCAGCAGCGCTCATCTCTGAACAATGCGAAATCGGTTTCTTATGTTTTATAATACAGTCGTCTTCGCGAAAAAACCAACGCCGTTTGCTGCCCAGTCACCGGATTTCCGTGGTCGTTTTAATCGATTGGCCCAGTGCCTCCCAGTTCCCTCGCTGGCAGCAGTTGACGGGGGGCCGGTTTTAAAATTCCAAACTTTCTCGTCACGGGAACCGCCGATTACGCGGGCAATCGATCAAATGTATACGACCGAGAGGATCTTCGTCTCGTATCCGCGTAAATTCGTGTTGATAAATGTTCGTCGAGTCCCATTCCTTTTACGATGCGTCTTGTGCGTTCGCATACGCTCGTTGTGCTTTACCGGCTACACTGAGGCCGTGTCCGTTTCGGGATGAAAAAAATCGAGAAAAAACGAAACAGAAAACCGCCGTTTCAAGGGCACGTTAGTCATTAATTTTGGCTGCGCTTTCGTGATTTATTTTTTTCCGCCAAAATATTCAACATTGAAATGATGATCGATCGTACCCCGACATTCGTGTGTTGCTCATATAGTATAAACGCATATGCACCCATAAACGAGACTGACGCCGGCGCAGGCGGGTGGCCTGTAGAGACAAAAATGTATTTTAGAAATGTACAGGGTGTTTTACCAGGACTTACACAGAGCAATATTTCTCGTGTTAAAAGAGATAGTCGAGTTTTATATATATATATTTTTTTTTACGAGTATCCTTGGGCGAAGACAATTTTGTTGACTATTGTTTGGTAAATGTAAGTGAATTATTAAGGAAGTAAAAATATAAACTTTTTGTTTTATAACTTTTATAAATTTCAAGTATAGCTATTATACAGGGCTTATTTTTCTAAAAATAGCGAATGTTCAACTTTCAATTTTCATTAAATTCTTGATTTTAATAATTGTTCTAGTTTACAAGAAAATAGTGTAAATTATTATTGCCTCGTCATTTTTCCGATAAGGTTAGCTGATAAATGTTAATGTTATTATTATTTAAAATTGTGTAAATAGTACACTATTCTCTTGTAAACTTGTAGAATCATTAAAAATCAAGAAGTTAACGAAAACTGAAATTTGAGATTAAGAAGATCATAGAAGACATCAAGAAGATGCCTGCGCAAGCATATAATTATTATTTTATTTTAATTGTTGCTATTTTAGTTTGTTATATTGAAGCCACAAAAATTAAGATGATTGGTTTTTAGAATTACATAAATAACACGTGGAAATATTGAGCTGCTATAACATTTGGTGAAAAAGGGATAGTTTTAAAGATTATATATCTCACAATGTCGTTAATGGGTTAGCTTAAATTAAGTGTTACAATTGTATGCTTTTAAGAATAGTTGATGATTTTGTTGATGTTGGTTGTATCTGGGGCCTATAGTGCTTCGTGGAGATGTATAAATATTATTCACTGTAGTTGGGATAAATACACCATTTTCCCGTAGATACGCATCACGTGTCGGTCGAATGTTTTAATCTCTTATCGAAGGCGGTATACATATTGTATTATAGGTATACTCGCGTTGCCACTGAATTCTACCAACGATTCTGTCATCGAAAACGCGTTCCGAGTGTTTTAATCGTTTTAACGCAAAACAATATAGGTACGCTTAGAACGAAATTGTAAACACTTCAGGGGTTCCTTTTGAAACGCACCACATTTCCCGCGGTCCAAAACAATTTCAACCATTGTTTTCACATTGGAACAAATAACGAATACACGAATTTTATTTGTGTATAAAGATCTTTATTCGTTTACCAAATGAAAATTTCCAAAATAAACCGTTCAACTAGAAATTATTATGTACCTACGTTTTAATTAAGTAAAATTGCATGTTTCACTTTTTACGACCTTCTTAACACTCGGAGTTGAATAACTGCAACTGCACATGTTGTATACATATTTAATATTCTACGCGACCGGTGGCTAGAGTCCGTAAAAAATGTGACCGCGGTCTGGATGTGAACCGCGGTATGTTGGTAACGCCTGTCGTTTGTTTGATACAAAATATTCGACGAATGCGATGCGGTAGCCGAAATACCGACGGCTTTACGGGTACGATAACATAAATAGTTTATTTTAGTGTTTTATTAAAATAATAACTATCAAAATATGTCCGTGGTGCATACGTCCATCGCAACACTTATGACGCCACGTCCAGTGATTAATATCCCGTAGCATTTTCATCGCGTACAGCATAAAAGCGTGATTCTATACTTAACGGTACGAAAAACTGCGCTAAATTATAGAATAGGCTCTACCAGTCTACCTCCAACTCTCCACATCGGACTGAGATTTATTCACGAACGCAAAAGATCGTCTCGTTCGGACTCGATTCGATTAGTGAAAAATCCATATTCCATTGCGGATCGCACCTAACCGTTTCACGGCGAACATTATATTTTATCCGTTTCACCCCGGAACAAAGACATAATATTTTTAGGGCCGTATACATTTTATCGTTCCACGAGTCGACGCGCATAACATTATAAGTATACACCCGTCGGCGACGGAAAAGTTATAAACTTTAAGTTCGCGACCGTCGTACATTTGACGTTTAACCGTACGCACGAGTGTGCGAGAGTATTATTTGAGCGTATACGCTATATTATATTATTATGTCGTGCAGGGACGCATAATATAGTCAAATCAAACATTTTACTAAATGCCTATATGCAAATAGTCCGAGAGTTGAATTATTATTCAATTCTACTATACTAAATGCTATTATTACGAGCTAGGAAAATAATAAAAATGTAACATTTCTATAGTATTTGAAACTTTCATATTGATTATATTTTAAATTAGTTATATTTATTCTGATTTTAATATTACAAATATTAATAATCCAACAGTAAAGAAATGAAACACTCATAGACTTCTTACCTTTAAAAAGTAAAAGTAAGCGTTATACTGTACCTTATCTTTATTAAATACAAATGATAATGTAATTTCTAAGACTATAATAACATAAATAATAAGAAAATAAATATTCAAATATTATAAAAATGTTTTAATTAATCGCCCACCTCGTGATTGACTTTTAATTAAATGGTTAGGTGGATAGAATAGAGCCATAGTTAGGTGTGTGTTCACGGGCAGACTAGGGATCCTGTGCGGCCACTGGAGTTTTTGAAGGGCGCCGGTCAACCAAGTTATAAGGGAGGATGGATTGTGACCAGGGCCGTGAACGCACTAAAGTTTTATAAAATATGCATGCAATTAATATTGAAATATGCTCAAAAATCGAAATTTTTTTAAAACTACCAATAATTATTTATGACTTTTAATTTTGAAAAATGTCTGCTCATTAAGATAGTGCCGATCATTAAACCGCTGCGGGTTAAGACTATAGTCACGCAATCACGTCCATGTTAAATAGAACTGCGTATTATATAACAAAATGCCGTGACCATTTTCTTATAGGCATGTTGTATTTCATTGAATTTAGTGAACCGTCTCATTTTACGATTATACACCTACGGGCTGCCACACGTCGGCAAACATACGTAGAACAACGATTTTTACAACGTCAACGACGAGCCGAAACATAATCGGGAGTGAAAACAACGAAGGAAAAGTGGCACAGTGCGAGCGTCCATGCAGGGATGAGCGTATGGAACTGTCGCGCGGGGAAGAAGACGTGCGGGTCGCGTACGGGGTGACATTAAACGGCTTATAAATATATTACACGATAATTGTGTCCGGAAATCGTCTTGTCCGCACACGATACTCGAGTAGATTAATTACGGCGGGCGAATTATACCGTAGCGCGGTGGGTGGGTGTAATATGTGCACGCGGGCTGACGTTGATTTATTTTTCGTCGGATTCGTCGTCGAGGGTTGGAGAATGTTATAAAAAAAAAAATACACTCAGCTTTCCGCTTGCAGTGATACGTGCCGCGGATACGATATGGGCTCGATTAAAATAACGATTATTCACCTCCGCACCCGCGGTCCGTTACGTGCGCGCACGGCGATGCCATTACCACCCCGCGGTGTTGCGCGCACGAGGTGCATACGACCGCAGATGTCCGTCATAGTACCACTAAATCACGTCGTCGAATCGATCAGCTGTACGTTGTATTTTCCGTTGATAATATTAATAATATATTGGCGTTGTTTCCCGGGCACCGGCGGTGGTGGAAGTGGTGCACGTTTCTCACCCCCTATATTATACATACTAGCGCCTACACTCGCATTGTACCTCATTTTCATAATAATAATATAGTTTTCTTCGCCAAACGCGATTTTTTTTACCTATATGTTTTATACAACTATATAGGTTTATATGACCCGATTTACGTGTCTCCGTCAATGGGTAACTTACGAGTCCTGTTACCCCAAGGACTTGTTGTACAAATATAATTTAGTTGTTGTTAATTGAATGTCTTTGTTCTGAATGAGGATGAATTAAAATATAAAAGACCATGTTTCTCCAACTCCAATCATACGTTTTGGACTCTGAATAGCAGAACAAAATATCTAAGATATTTACGCGCTTAATGTGAAGACGAGAGATTTCCACAAACTTGCAGATCGCGATCGCGGAAGATCGTGGATAACTCAATTGTAGTGTGCGTTACATTTGTGCCGGGCATAGCAGACCAGGGTGCACTACACTCATCAGAGTACCTACCCAAAAAAAAGTATATATTTAAATAACTTATTGGGTATTTCTAACATCAAAGTTTATATTTGGGTGATTTTTATGATATTAAAAAAACCAAGGATCTGATACCCCTATGCAAATATAAACCTTGAGGCTTCAGTGCACTGCATCCCATGCATCCGGCATTGATCACATACGTTCATAGATCAGATATCAATCTATGTAGTATTATGTATAAGAACTGTTATACAATGACCACCACGGATCATTCAGATGACTCCTTTTTAAATTATCCCTGTTGACCAACGCAGACGCGATCAAATGAAAAAAAAAAAGTATCTGTTTTTTTATTTTTATAACACACTGAGTATACAATGAGTATAGTAACTCATCTATACACGGTGGACAGTTAAATTATAACTCTTTCACTCATTGATAAGCGTACAGCCAAAACTACCATATCGCTTCAATTGAATTGTTACTTATTGCTATTTATACGTGTGGTAAGAAAGGATTTTTCAAAAATCGCAGTTTAAGGATTAAATACATTTTGGGATCTAAGTTTTTTTTTTTATTACTTTGTAAGATATATATACTCGTATTATATTCTTTTAATATATGTTGATTTAAATAACTATCGATTGAGGTGTACGCAACTTAATTATGTAGTATTAATAAATTAAAAGAACTATTTTTATTGTTTGTGTATTTTTGAATTTTAAATAATTTAAAAATACAAGCGTGAATGGGCATTACGTACCACGGAATATCTCTGCGTGAATATGGTAAGTTACAGAACGGTATTACAATACATCGATATTGCACGCAGTTTAACGCGCAAACGCGCTACGAGTAAAAAATTACGTATTCTCAACACGCTCGACAGATTTATGGACACGCGGAGCCGTGAAGGTAATGTATATAACAGTGTGTACATCTGCATACGTGTTCTCGGAGGGTTATTAATTACACATTTTCAATAGGATGTTTCCCGTACACACATTATACGCTTATATAACGTGAATACGCCATATTTATTTTATATACAGGGTGCCCCGACGGGATTCACACAGAGCAGTTTCTTCAGATGTCTCGTGTTAATAGAGATAATCAAATCCTGTTTTTTTTTTTTTTTATAATCCTCGGGCCAAAACTATAACAATAGTTTGGTAAATATGTGTATTATAAATTTATAAAAGAAGTTAACAATTACATTTTAATCTTATAACTTTTATAAATTTCGAAGATTTTATAAAGCACATTTTTTCTGAAAACGTGGACGGTTCCACTTTCAATTTTTATGAACTTCCTGATATTTAATTTTTTTTTTAATTTACGAGAAAATAGTTCACTATTAACCCAATTTTAAATAATAATTACATTATCAGCAAAGCTTATCGGAAAAATGATGAGGTGATAATAATTTGCATTATTTCTTTGTAAACCAAAAAAAAATTATCAAAAATCACGAATCCGATGAAAACTGATAGTTGAACCGTTAAAATTTTCAGAAAAAAAACTCTACAATATACCCATCTTCGAATTTCACAAAAATTATGAAATAAAAAGTAAACTTTTGAACTTCTTTTAATACACTTATATTTACCAAACTTTTGTCTTAAAAATCACATTTGCCCCCTGGACTCTCATAAAAAAGAACGGACTCTGATCATCTCTATCACGATGGGGACATAAAAACCTGTGTAAATCTGTGCAAATCCCGGTGGGGCACCCTGTATGTAGACGAGAACGGCGCAGCACGTTTGTTGATGGTCGAACGTTCATTGGAATAATATGTACAGTGTACACGTAATAATATATGTTTATATATCCGTAATAGCCCGTACTGAAGCTGATTGATATCTCTGGCCGAATATAAAATTATCACACAGCGTTTCGTTATAAAACGGACATAATACATAATAATATGGTACTTCTATACGGTGTGCGAGCGGCGGTACACGCGTACGGTATTATTATCGTAATGTAAAATATCACATTCGCCACGAACCGTTCGGGGGACGACGTACCTATATAATAATATATGCATAATATTATTGTAATATGCGTAGCGTGTATGGGACTTTGTCCGTGACGTGTTTTCGTCGTTTCTGCGCAGCAAATCGGTATTAGATTTCACCGCTCGCGTAGTAATATTGTTATTTACACTCAGACACAACATTGTCCCGTCGCAGTGGAATGATTGTGAAAGATTTTTTCAGCTGGCGCATACCATTTGAAATGTCCAATTATCGAACACCCACCAGTTATTAAACCTTAGATAAGATTATTAGATAAAACCTTAAGTTAGATATTTGAACTATTGAACAATTTTAGTTTTCATGATATAACTAAACGGTCATAAACTGTACAACCAACATTTAATAGCTTACATACATACATGGGACCGTGATCTAGATCAATGCAGATTACAACTCAAAATGCGTAGTTTTGAGAAAATCAATTTGAAGTTTAAAAGTAATAAGATAGGTTTTATGATTTATATAAATGGTGTTTAACCTACGTACTAATTGAAACTAAAAGCTGAAATACTTCAAACATGGTTTACAATAGAGTACTTTCAAATATTATGAAATACCTACCTATTATAAGCGCATAATGTTGTGGCGTTTTACTATATTTTTCAAGTGAATGCAAGACTGCGCCTTATTTAAAGATTGTAAGATGTGGCTGTATATCTTACACTCGCATTGTTTACAAGAACACCGTGCACTAAAACGTGGCAGTATTGAATACAAATAATGAAATGTAATACCACTACAGCTCTAGATGCTGCTATTTCGCACTCAACACATAACACGCAAATACGTTTTTGTTCAACGTTTTTGTATCAGGCAGTCTTGTATTTTGTCCAAGTGATTAATTATACAATTTAAAATGTATTACTACCACTAAATATAGCTATATTTGCTGTATTGCTTTAATAATTGGCTAAACATTGAAAAACGTAATACTAAGAAACTATTTTTAATAAGGCGTTCACGCGTAGTATGCAGTTCCTTTTTACCACCCGAAAGCAGCGGTGTCTCAAAAATAACAAATTTTAAGATGTGGCAGCCTTGTTCTGGGTACCTATGCGATGTACATAATATTCTAGTACAACGCTCGAGCCATTGGAAGAGTATTTCATACGGACTTACCATATAGGTCAGATATCGATTTTTACGTATCGATTTAAAATCCACGGATTTTGGGATATTATAATCGAACACGTGTACGGTGTCTGCGACGGGGGTCGCCGCGGCCCACCCGCCCACTGACCTAGGGAAACGTCTGGTACCACTACACCCCGGGGCCCGATTGGTATGCCATAATTACACGGCGATACGACGATAATAACGCCACGTGTCGTATTACCTGTAAAATTACAATATCGAGCCATTATAGCTATACGCCGCCGTTTTCGTATTGTCGTGCTGTACGTTATACGGTATAATACTCGGACCACCCCGCGAGTGTGCTGCCGACACAATCTCCGCGGACGGTGTAATAATGTGCGCGTACAGGACGTATACCGCGGGCTCGCACCGATTCGATACAGCGCTTCGGGAGCGGAAAATCGTTTCGGACGCGCGTGTTACATTAGTATATTATAATAGCATCATGTAAACTATCGTAATAGCACGCGACACGCGTACACTTTTTGTGTGCACAACGCCGTGTCGAACAAATATTATGTTTAAATAATTATGCAGCATACCATATTAACACCGTTAAGATAATACAAATGAAGACCACACCAGCCGCGCGCTCGAAATAATGTTCTATTATATATATATATATATTATAATTTATAACAGCCAAAAATATCGATGCATTTGAAATGTTGATATACACCGACTGAGTAGGAATGCATGTGTTTAGAAGACACTGACTTTTAACAATTTCGAATGCGACATTTCACATGGAGAGAACCGAGTGAATTTTAAGTTTATTAAAAGCATGTTATTACTGCAAACTTGATCTATGCTTCCATATAACTCGAAATTTATAGGTACCATTGGCTCAACTGCAGTTTAAAGAAACAGTGCGCACCTTGTGTTCAACGGTTTTATGGAAAACCTGTAAACTAAAGGTGCTTAGCTCAGCCAAAAACCATATTCTATTTCATTATACTGATTAGAAGAAAACCGTACACTCCAATAATAATTAAATGTACAAGAAATTCATATTATTCACACATTAGTATAACTTATATAAGTGTAATATTCACGTAATATCTCTCTCTATCTGTGTATCTGTAAGGTAGCCAAATCGTCGAGACCCCACGTACCGTCGAAAAACGCTTTGCGGGATTCATGTATATTTATATATACACATAGGAATTATAATATTTTGTATTTTAATGACCCCTTACTCGGTAATTTACCGTTTTGGCTCGTGATCAAAATATTGCACTCCGAGGCTCTAGTGCTTTAATGGGTCGGGACGTCTGAAACGCGTGAAATTAATAATATTTTCATTTTTTTCTTCTGACCATTTTTTACTGTCCCCGCCAAAACTATCTCTACGGCAACACGGATAAAATGGCCTAAAATATACTCACACACACACACACGATTTGCATAAATCTCGGCGTATTCAGCGATAACGCGCGTGTACGCACATTCACCCCTACCGATTTGTGCACAAAATTATTTTGAACCTTATAAATCGTCATCATTAACCAAAATCGTTTTGTTCACACACACACACTAAGTTAATAAAAAATGCTGTATTTTTTTATTTTTGAGTACGCACCGAATAATATATGAAAAATCAATATAACCCAGAATCTTAGCAGCTAATAAGTGTTATTGTGCTCTGGAAAAATGTCAAGTCCAAACCGCTGTCCGTGGTTTAAGGTTCGAAACAAAGTGAAAAACAGTCGGTATAGCGATAGACGGTAAGAAAAAGTTGATTTCACCGGAGTAAAAGTACTCCGACGCATGTTGTTCAACACTTGGTTCTGCTACAGCATGCTGCGAGCATACCGAACGAGAAACAAGACGCACCGGAGATACCACAGATATACCAAAGTCCCGGTATAAAAGCATATTATGTAAAAAAAAAAAAATCGGGTTAGCTATAGTGCAGGTCGCGTACGGAGATTTAGTGGCGTATACTTGAAAAATCAATGACTGACAAAAAGTCGACGGGAAAAGTATTGTGCAGAGGCGTCCTTGGACAGATATGGGGATTGATACGGTTAAAATACAGATCTTGAGAAATGTGCGCGAGGAACAGGACCGGAAGAGAGAGTGAAGACGACCCAACACGGTGCTAAGTTGTGTGAAAACACCGCGACGGCTCTGAACTACAAGACTTAAAGAAGATATAAACATAATCACACGTTTGTGTTCGATTTCCGTCTAAAAACGAAATCGGAGCAACGATTGATTTTCATACGCCAAACCAACTCGAATCAAATACGTCAAAATATATTATTATAGTGTCCCGTGCAGCGCACGACGAAATATGAAGTAGACAAATGAAAAAGTCATAATACTGTACGTGTTTAATCATGAGAGAAAAATACCGATATTCGTATGAACAAGGGTGACAAAGCAGGAATGAATGAGTTTAAGTCATTGAGTTTAATAGTTTAAGTCAAGTTAAAAAGTTAATTTATTTCTAAGCAAGCTATTATTTTTTCAAAGTAACTTTTGACTTGTAATGAGTTAAATTTATTTCATATTGAAAGATGTGCATGTAAAAAATATTTTTTTGTTTTTAAGAAAAGGAATATAAAAATAAATAATTTATATTGAACCAATAGTCAAGCTACATTTTTTTCTGTTTAACTTGTAACTTTTACAAGAGGTCCTATACTCGCATTTGTTGAAAAATGTAAAAAATACGTGTCCAAGTTAAATCGTCGTCGTGAGCTTACTATTCGAACAGTTTAGTATCCTCCCTCCTCTATTCTATCGAGTCTTTTACGATGGAAGGCAAGAGTATATAAATTGCGTTTTGTTTTCGAATACGCTATCTCATCCGAGTATCGCTTACGCACATCACAGACGGATTCTAATAATACATCGCAAAACGTTATGTTTTTGTTATTACGTCTCATTATAATAATGTATAAACGTTTTTATTTGTTTGATTTAGATATAAAAGAGTAATCGTATTAACGCGCTGAATAACAGATATAGTTTATACCGCACGACAACGGACGTACTATACACATCGTCAATCCCGCAATCACCCGCAGCAGCTATAATCCTTGAAAATTACCTGCAGCCCACGCGTGTATTATCGCACACGTTTGAGTAACACGACTGCGTTGTATTATGTACTCCAGTGCTTCTCAAACTTCTTTGTAAAGTGTGGCCCGTGTAAAGGTCTAAAAGAATCCTAAGAATTTCCTGACGAGTGATTCGTGGACCCTTATCGGGGGTTTCGCGGATGGTAACTCGGCGGTCCATGAAATGGTTCTGAAAATTGTATTCAAATGGAAAAAAAATTATGTCTTACGAATAATTATCAAGCTACAATTAATCTGTAATTTGTATTAGTAATATAATGATAGTATAATACTATCTAAAATGAACATGGGTACAAATATTAAAAAATATCTAAAATCAAAGGTAATTATTTTTGAAGGGATTAGTGGGTCCGAGGCTGTGATTTGTATCTTAGAGTAGGTTTTGTCACTTCGAGTAAGATACTAAGGTAAGTTTTGGTAAATACTAGTTTGTAGACTAGATACTAGCAGATACTTGAACAAAAGTACACAATATGCAGTCCAATAACGAATCGAAGAGTCTTTATTTGTTTGAAACATTACATATTATTATTAACAATGCACAAGTCATTATATCGTTCTATACGTACATCGAAAATTCGTACTCTTTTAATTTTTTTCTTTTTGTTTCCATTTGGTTTTTTATTCGATCTATTACAGTATTACACTATGGAACAATAAGAATAATTGATGAAAAATGAAAAAATGAGTAACTAAAAAAATAATATACAGGTACGACAAATTATAGAGCTCTCCCATGTGGAGGTACTATGATAAGATATAAAATTAGTTGGTTAAGTTGGCAAGTCACGAAACCGCTTGATTATATTTTCATAGGTTGCCTGTAACAGTGTTGGACGAATAGTTGGTTTTCCATTTTAACATAATACATATTTTATAATATAATTCATTTTGAATTTTTATTAAGAACTTTATAACTTACTGCTTTTTTAATCGATAAAAATTCAAATACGGTTAGGTGAAAATAATATTTTTCCATTTGAAAATAAAATCATTAAAAACAATAAGATATTTTTATGTCCTTTAACCTATTGGGTACTAAAGATAAAAGGACTTATTTGTTCAATAAAAGAAAAATTCTATCCGCATAGAATAAATATACGTCTGGTCACCATTTATAATATATACGTAAAATTTAATAATAGGTTTGATGGACAATAAAGAATCATAATAGCGGGTTGAATAGGAACATTTTTGCACGCAACGCCGCGACTATCATTATGTTTATCGATCGAAAATAATACATTATATGATAATAAAATATAACACAGAAATATTATATTATTAAGTACCTATAGGATATATTTGTATGCATAAAACATCTTTATTCTTTCGGTACAATTCTAATTCCTATTTACGTGCCCAAAAGTAATATTATTTAATCAACGACATATACCTATATACTGTATATTCGCAGAAGAACGATATACATTTGCAGTTCATAAGCGCTAACCTAACCCCATACATATCATGTATATTTAAGTAATTGTTATGATTATAAATTATCATATTGTACTTACTAGCAATGTATTTTACTTATAAAGACCTTTAGTCGTTTAAATAAAAATTCCACAGGCAGTTAAGAAAAAAAAGAAAAATAGGCGCTTCAAGTTTGGCACCGAGCTTCAGCTTATACATATCTACCGCCATGTAGATACGCCGTCCCGTCATACGTGTTATGTTTTTCGCGGGGACCACTATGTATATATCTTTGCATACGGATATATGATAGGAAACACTTTTCAAACATGATTTCAGCCCGGTATTAAATTTTTCAGACGTGCGATCTTGTTTTTTTTCCCGTTTGACCGAATAAATACGACCGGTCTTCGAGACGACAACACTGTATTCTTGTTACGAACTTTATACCATGAGTTACAATCATAAACCATTTCCGTAACGTAATCGTGTCATAACCGTACCTAATAATACTAAATTGATGTGCGTAAGTACCCAATAAAAAATGTAAACGCGTAACTTACTCCATAATAGCTTATAATGGTATATGGTATCTATATATGCTTGATAAAATAAATTAAAAAATTACCCCTCGTTCAACCGAACGTGTTGTATTAAACTGCGATATAGGGAAAGGACGAACGGTACTTGGTCGCGGGATGATTGGGTGAGGACACGTCTTGGTCATGGATCACTGGGTACAGGATATTTGGGCGAAATACATAATACTATGTGGTTGCAAAAATATTTATTATTTAACTCCAGTAGCGGTACGTAACCAAAACACACGAGGAGACTGAACTCTTTTTGTGTAACAATAATACACTTATTGATTACACATTTATATTTATTAATTTATTAACAAATTATTATTCGGATATTAGTAATAATTGAGCACCTATAGAAATATGTATTGAAAATAATTATGACTTATGATCGATCTTCGATGTTACCAGACGACTATACTTGTTTTTTTTTTTTTTATTGATATTAAGGCTTCAACCCAAGGTCATTAGCCTGCGGAAAGTTTACATTTTGTTTACAATTAGTAAATAATTAAGTAAATAAATAAGGGTTACATGTTTATGGGTTAGTAGTTTTACAGTTTTATATAATATTTACAATATAGTTGTTAGTAGTGAGATTTTTTTTTTTAACATTAAATTTTGGTGTCAATTCCGATATATTTGAAGAAGCTAATGTATTAAGTGAGTATTGTGTTCTCCTAGGGCTTCCTCCATCGATGAGGGTTGGTTGAGGATTTTTCTTGCATTGACGTGCAGCGGGCAATCTAGGACTATGTGTTTGATTGAGAGCGGTACGTTGCATTGGCTAACTATACTTGTTATTATTGTGTGCTATCAGTGTTTTCAGTCACTTGATCTTTTTGGTACCTATACCCACGGCGTCAAATGTGATTTCCGTAATATGAAAAAACTGTTTCGTAGGAAAATAGGAACTTTTTCGTGGAACTTGACTGAAAGTTCCAAAAACATAACCGAATCGCCTTGCACCATAATACGTTTCTAGTAACTTGATATTATATACATTAATATAAACCATTCAGTGCGGGGAACTTTCCCTCAATTGTTTCTAGTTTATTGAAACGTTCAGATTACTTTACAAAATACTGTTCCACAGATAATTGTGGGACATCTGAAATGCTATTCCAATAATTCATTTTTGTTTACATCTCAGTTATATTTTTCACCTCCGATCGTCTCACGAACCGCAGCAGTAACAATCAGGATTCGCGAGTTCACGGGCTTTTGTTTAGACATGCGATTCGTGGCTGCACCTACACATTATTATGGTCACCGGTAAGGTGTGAAGAACCCAATATGAAGATAATACGGATTATTACTGCTACTGTTTTAGGTGAATATCTAAAAATACAATGATGCAACGCTAAAGTACAGAAGTTGAAAACGAGTACAAATACAAACACAAATCTCAAAACCATTCAACCGTAGTTCGCGTGTAGGGGAATTCGCGATACATTTTTAATATTATTCATTATATATTTTTCGAAAACTTCTAAAAACGATTTTCCCGGTAGGATTTCTTATTCGCATATTATAGTACCTGCCAAACATAATCTATCGAGGTTTCAGAGCTTGCATAATACTGTTGGTTTTCTCCCGAGGTTTTCTGACAGAAGATAATATATGCTTAATGCTTATGATATTATAATATTTACATACGCTCGGCGAGACTCGTGCTCGTTGTATACACAAAGTAAATGCAACAATTGTAGTGAACAGTAGATATTATATTTTATGGCCCAACCCGCAACGTATTGTACGTCTTAAATGCGGTAAACGATCGGTGAAATAAACATATTGTGCAAAAAGACGTGGAATCGTAGCTATACAAAATGAGTTACACAATACATATTTGAGTATATTCGATTAGTCTTCGAACCGGTTACGAAACCTATTAAGGAAATTGAACGATTGCAATAATATCGGATGAAGGATATAGAAAGCGATGACGTTTTAAAGATAATATACAGCAGATTAGATTTTGTACAAACGCACTCCTTAAAAATATAATAAAATTTAACATAATCTTATATTTAGCGAACAGACGCGTATGAAGAATATTTTCCGGTTTTCAACATACATGTTATGGTCAGAAACTTAGTGTTTTATTAAAGTTTTAAAGCAACTGTCGCTATCGATATGATATATTTTACTGGTTACATATTTTTTCACTCGATGACGACACGTTCAAAATTATTATACGATAATTTATTATATTTAATTACAATAATCTTTGTACACGAGCAGTAATACAGTGTCGTGATGTCGATAAAGTCATTTTATTTTACCAAACTGGTATTCAAAACTATTATTTGGCTTTACCCCACCCCACTCCATCCATCATCAGCTGTTAACGCGCACGCAGATCCGGGTCAAAGGATATTACGAAAATAGCTTATTATTCGATAAAAATAAACCACCAATAACAGCGTCGTGTATGCGGATTTCGGATTTCAATCAAACCGTCGGAAGAGCTTAAAGAGAGTTCAAGACTTCCGAAGGGAGTTTAGTTGGGTGAGATCAATAGGATTTTTATTATGTTTCATATACAACCACGCATTTAAGTCGTGGGTTTTTGTACCGAGTTTTATTTTAAAATAATGCTTCTGTCGTAACGCGACTTTTTGTTTGAACTTTTTGATCGTATTATAATAATTTATTACAAACATTGTTCGTCGTATTATTATTTGTGTACAACAAAGCTGTACAGCTTTACGCGTACAGAGCCGTCAAGAATGCGTGCACGGGAAAATCAGGGCCGCCGCTCGGCCCCCTTAGACTTAATCAGGAAAGAAAAAAAATCGGCTCGGCCTTATTCATTTTATATTGTGCATCAATATTGCGCGACGAACAAAACGATAAGGGTGGAACCGATGGCGGCACAATTAATGCGCCGACGGGAAACAATAGCGACGCGGCCGGAACGTGGCAACGGGCGGGCTAAACGTCGGAACACGAAATGAAGACGCATCGAAAAACGAAGTGTACATTTCGCATTTCAACTGTTGGAGGGAGAAACGAAAAATCCCTAAACTTTTCTCTAAGTACCTTTATTGAATCGACCATTACAGCACATCGCCTGAACGCGTACGGCGAAATGTATTCCACCGGCGTGTTTTCGGGACATGCGATGTAATACGTTGAATCGAATCAATTCATCAAAACTTCCGGACCGAACGATGTGTGCTCGTCGAATGGCGCAGACGGGCCCGAAACAATTTGCGGATTTTGTTCCAACAAAACGCGACCGGTGGAGATATTCTATAGCATTATATTTGCACACTAATAAATTCGGGAATCAAGACAATACCATCGCACCGCTGATATGTCACGTAAAGCGTATGTACACAATCGTAATATATTGTCAACGTTTTTTAACAAAAATTAAATCCAGCTCAAGTTCAGACGGATGTGGTGTGCATAAAGTTGAAAATAAATGTGCGTGGTATATCCTTGCAGGTGTTCTACGATACCGTATGGATTGCGCGACGGCCGAGAGAAAACGAGAAAGAGCAACTGGAAAAATGGAATAGGTTATATATTGACGCGTAACATAAAATTGTATTTCAAACTGATGCAGTGCACTATGAATATTTACGTATAATAAAGAAATGGGGTTTTAAATTTTAGGCGCGAATCACTGTTAAACGGTATGTCTTACTGCAGTTTTAAATAATTAACTATAGGTTTATTTTATGTTCTACATTATACTGTATGTTTTGTCGACTGCAGTCCAAATCGTCTTGGAATGTAAAAAATAAATAATATTGTATAACACATATCGTATCGTATCGACAAAAACCTCGTTGAATACAGGACAAAATACACTTTCGACGGGACAGGAAAAGGCATTATGGTAAACTTTTGGTGGAAACGTGTAATTATGCCCACATACCTACTTACCACAACCATTGTTCGAGAGTCATGGCCACGTGTATGATGTTATACGAAGTGCAGTAGACAGTCGCATAACGCGCAGCGAAAACAAAGATAGAGATTACAAGAAAGTGACATGCGCATTGTGTCGGTTAGGTTAGACGAAATGATCTTGGCAATCATGTTTTCCTTCTTTCACTGTCACGGAACAGACATGCAGTGTTCTTCTAGTGTTTTAAGTCCACCCGTCGGTCATTCGCGCATCTCACCAATACCATGTCGTCGTTGCGGTGATTAATCGGACGATGTGGAATAATAAGTTTTTCCCTTCGCACCCTAACTTTATCCCTCAACGCACTACCACAATTATTTCGCAGCTGCAGTCGTCGTGGGAAACAGAAAAATTAATAAAATAATAAGAGACAATAGAGTGTGCACTGCTACGCGAGCAAAGTCGTGGCAATGCAATATAATATTATGATACGATATTCTACTGCAAATTGCGATGCATTTACGAGTATATTATGTGTATTGTGAAAAGAAAAAAGAAAACCTATCGACACCAAAATATGTTGATATTATGCTGATTAGTCGACGGATGGAGTAATACTATCGCTTTCGTTAAACCGACACTTCCCCTCCTCTTCTGAATGTATACGGATAATTTCAGCAATACAAATAAGTCGTTTTTATTAGTACGTGTGAGTATTATAAGCACGCGTTAGTTTCTCAAGTTGTTAGCAAGAAATTACCTCAACACAACCGTTATACGGGATGCTGCAAGGAAACTACTTTATTTTAAAAATGAATAATACCTACATGTAGTATACGGGATATCGGTTTAATTTTTTTTTCATTTGTTTAGGGAGACATTTAAAATTTTTATTTACTATTCAAATCAAGTTATTGAGGTGGCCTCCGTTCTGTTCAATTCATATTGTGATGATCTGGTTTTAAAGTTTCTCTCCATTCTTTCCAGTATATCTACGGGTATTTTCTCGGTAGTAACTTGAATTTTATGCGATGACCACTGAAGATCGCCCCTATTAAGGATATGAGGTGTCTGTAGAAGAGTTCTGGCATGGTTCTCGACGTGTGGGCCGAAACATGAAAAAAAACGTAAGACCCAGATCTTTCGAACGGGTGCAACCTCAACCTTTCTCGGAATAATTAATTATCGCTAAAGGGTGCGCGTGTTCAATAAAGAAGTTCGCTTGCCACAACCTGCATGTGCAATGCAATGTTATGCATATGCAAGTTGTATACGATTTTTTAAAAATGTGTTATCTATTAAAATATATAAATTGCATATTGAAAGTATTTTCCATTGGTTATCTTCTGATCGGTGGTTAGCACATTGTTGCTTTTTGGTCTGGAACAAAACCATTGTACACCGGTATTTGCGTTATAATTACCGGAAAACGTATCTGTAAAATACCGTGCGATTGTTAAACGTAGAGCAAACGTATTAAATTAGTAATTTAATGTGCTTCGTCTTAAAAAATGTTGTCTCATATTATAGTATCTCTACTCAAACACTATATATAATCCTGCGTGTAATATTTATCACAAACCGTGAAAATAATAAGAACACGGGTTACCCAGTCGTGTCCAGACAGTCCTCATACGTGTACAATCGTGACTTGTGTTCGAATGCGTTTCACTTAAATATAATATCACGAATTATCGCTTAATTAGTGTATCTTAAACGTTCATCGTGGCAGCGTGTTCTGTCGATGGCTCTCACCTAGAACGGAAACCGAGAACATCCCAAATTAGATCTCCGCAAAAGTTGCATGTTATTATGAATTTATACTGTCTTTATCTGATTCGAAATGGATGCACCGCTCTCTGAATAAACCACAAGCCGATTGTATAAATGAGCGCCCGGGTTCACAGCAAATATTATGTACAAATCCGTCGTTTTTTGTATCAAATTTCCTAGTAAAGTCAGAAGTCGGTACGTTGTGTCTGTCTTCCAATCGTCAACAACTCATCCGCATTGGTGTGGGTCAACAACCGTACTGTCGATAATGTATGTCGGTAATGCCGTCACGTGACACCGCCGTGAACGTAAACCACATTTATATTGGATAGAAATTTGATTTCGTCCCCTTATTATAAACCATTTTTCCGGGTTAGGCTAAAACTCGGTGTCTAAAACGGAATATATACCATTGGTGACCATGTATTTTGGTCTCATTGCGAACTAAAACTTTCTTTTTTTTTCTGAAAGAGTTCTTCACAGCTAACGTATTTCGATTCGGATTTGTGTCTCGAATTTGCATCTGTGACGCGATACAAGTTAACGAGAATGGTTCGAAAAGGTTAACCACGGAGTGCCAACGGTAGTGTTGTGAACAACGCGCGCGGATTTTTTCCAACGGCTTCATGACGACGAAACTGGAACGGTTCAAACATGAATTGAATGGCGATAATCCAAAACGTGGTACTGCTAACAATTTTCAAATGGAGATAATAACAACTGATTTTAAAATACAAAAAAAAAAACAAGGAGCTCTTATACGGCATACAATTCGTTTTAAATTTCTACGAGGAATTACGTCATTCAATAATTCAAAACGTGTTATTGCCTCTTATTGTATCGATTGAAAACGAGCTCCTGGCTTATGTTCTACCCAAACTGTGTAGTATCGTCCGTGCTATTGGTATAGGTCATAGGATACCACTTCCCATGATAAACCATAAAAACTGTCAATCGTTTCATTCTTAGCATATGAATAAACCTCTACGTAAAATGTTTAATAAAAGTATAAAAGTTTATTTTTATTAAACAAAGACATCAATATATCCAATGCACATGCCGTAAAACGTGCCTTAGATTTTCTCAATTTGTGAACATTTTGATCGTTGTGAGTTAAACGTTTTGAGGAGATGATGTACCTATAGTTCCACAGTCGAAAAACCGAAACTCCTACTACGTGGCTCCGGTGCGAAGCAGGTACGAATTATTAATAATTATTATTATTATACGGGTGCATCGATTTCGTCCGGGGAAGGAAAATGACGTTTTCTGTGCAAGAAAATGATAATGCGTCATCGCGACGTTTAAACTTGTGCGGGGGGTACGTCGTGGTATGTCTCGCGCTCTAGGGTAATAATACATTATATGAAAGAAAAGGAAAAACCCATAAATCGTTCGGTTTTATCTGCTCGGGGGGCGCATTATCTGTACGTAATAATATTATACAGTCTTGGGACTTGCGCGTTTTATAGTTCGGACAACATTTTCCGACCGATTTCGCGCCCGAAAGCGCCGCGTGCGAGTGTATATCGTACACCGTAACCGAATCCTCCTGATTCGATAAGAAATAAAAACTTTACAAACTTTTTATATTAAAAACGGACGCGGAACCGCCCCGCTATGCCGTCGGTTTATGGTCGCGCGCGTGTTTCCAGAGGTTGCAATATTGCAGCGCGGTCCTCCGTACACGCGTTCGGTACGACCACAATGTTCATTTATTTATTTTATTTGTTCGGCGTATGCCGTGATGGGCATTTGTTTCGGACTTAATTACAGTAGTGTAGACTTTTACTCACTTGAAACTGTATAATATAATATTTAAATATCCTTTACGTATATATTTTTGTAAGATTGCAACGAGAAATGAGGTGGCGTGACATTGCGCGAAATGGGTGGTTGAACCCTTTTAAGAGGTACGGTTGTAGTGCGTTAAGTGAAAAAGGGAATGATTTCTACGTAGCAAACACGGAAAGAAATGAAAAAGATCATAGCACGCATTCACGTAATTACTCGAACGATTAATACCTTGCGCGTACGGTTTCTTATGACTGTGATAACATTAAATTAGGTAGCTTTTAAGACTTACAAGTACTGAAAAAATTACCGATTTACCGAATTTCATTCATTATGAATGCGTCCACCAATCAATAACTAATGGCCTATTTTATATTTCTAATGATACTTTCCATAAATATTTCTCCACCCCGATGCTACAAAACATTTTACAAACTCATAAATCCTACCCATCGCCTTGATTTAGAAACCATTCGCTGTGCACACTGTCCCAGACGCCTAAAACGAACCTGATGTCGTTACCTATTAAATTATTGATTCCTACACTGTCCCGGGCAATGAAGTTCAACTCAATGGTTCGTTCATTATTTACGTACATGACCTGTATATCCTCAATATGAAATTAGTAAACTGTTATTGTATTTTATTTTAACTAATTCTTTATACACGCAGCTTTAACTATAACTTGTGCGCATTGCAAAATTATATATATACACGTCACACAACCTTCTAATAAAAATTTTACTAAAACAAAATCACATATACACTTGTAAACCTCACATCTCTAACTATCTATGTTATAATACACGTTGACAAAACCGTGATGTGTACGCGACGACCGCGACACGCGAAACTTTCGTGCTTTTGCAACGCGACCGTTCGAAGGTTTCGCATATATATATACTTCGTACCAACAGGTCTGCAACAATAGGTGTGCTTCACGCACAACAATAATATTAATAATTTGTCGTCTTAGACGTTCACTCTCTCGCCGTCGTGTTTTACATAATAACATTATACCAATGCGGTAGCAGGTATGTTCGCTATTAATTGTGTATTGTACACACTGCAGTGTTACACATTATTATGTGCTGCGATAACCTTTTGTTTTCGGCACACGCGATCTCGTGGTGAACATTTTTTAATTAGTAAGTAACTGCTGCATACCCGAACTTTCATCGTACATCTCAAAAGTAATAATAACGATAGTGATAATAATTTACAGTAATAATAATAATAATAATAACAACGCGCGCATGGGGTGATAAATGTATCCATCATTTGCATGCGTATTCCAGATACTGGCCGCACGTCATTATATTATTAGCTAAGGATATTGTGCCTAGAATACGTATATGTACATTTATACCTATAAATCTATCGTGTACGAACGTGCGAGTTTCGATAAGAAGGACCGACATAATCGGCGGAAGGACGACTGTAATATTGTTTTGCGTACTTATATGACGGGTGGAAAATGCTGAATACTGCAATATATAATTAAGTATTTTTATTAAACAGAAACATAACGATGGTAACAATAATAACTGCGATACTTCGCGTTCTTCGTTTAAGTAGTACAACGTGTTCGTGTCGTTATTATTGTATTTGTTTTGTTTTCCACGCGTGAGCATACATACATATATATATATATATATATATATATATATATATATATATATATATATATATACCACCACCCGATTAGAATCATTTATGCGGCTTAATTCGATTTGATGATAAAACAATTAAATTATTAAACGCAGTGGAATATGATGTTTGCAGAAAAAAAAATACTTTAGCTGTTATTGTTCACCACCTGGCTTTCCGTGTGATTCGCACCATGAGTATAATACGAAATTATATACTGATTAACGTGTGCGTTCCGCGCGCAAGGTCCTTCGCCCAGTGAACACGCGTAGAATCTTATAAATCGTTTATCCTTGGATTTTTCGTTTCGAGTGAGAACATAAAGAGAAATATAGGATAGAGAGGGAGGGAAAACGAAAGAAAACGATAAGACACGCGTGTCCACACGATCGAGAGACGAAGATTGATGGATGGCGTTTTACTAATTTCACATAAATAACGCGCGCACAATAATATAAAACGATAAACCAGCTATACCTACGTGTGTGCACATTGTGAACGTGCAATATTAAAATTATACGCGTGCGCATAAGTAAACGAGCAGAGGCGAACAACTCCTCGTCGTCGGTGTGGGCTCCGCACGAGAAGTATTATCATTATTAATAGTATTATTATCATCATTATTATTATAAACCATCCTCGGGGAACGCGGCACACAAGGCGTCGGTGGCATCAACTGTAGCACTTCGCATCATCACGGAGACCGCAACACGTCGTCCGGAAGTTAACGCGGCTGCAGCTGGAACAGAAATTGATTGTTGTTTTATTATTATTATTTTTTTTTTCGACTACAGCATATTTATACATTTTATATTCGTGTCAAATGAAATGACCTTAGACTCGCGGACGACGCAGCAGTGTGTACAATATATTTCTAGTGTTTCGCGTAAAGCGGACGGTAGTGGTGCGGTGAAGGCAGGACAAGGCTCGCGGGCGTAAAAACACATCAATTACCATTCGACTACGACACACGCACGAAACACACACACACATACGTAATGGGTATCCCACGAGATTGCAGTATTTTCCATCGAGACGTTGTGTACACTTGTCGAGTAGAAACGAAACTGCTCGTTTTGGAATTTAGATTGAAAACACTACGGTCCAATAGTTTGTACAAAACCCGTAAAATCGTCTAAAAATTAAAATTTAGAACCAGCTATATTAGAGTGATAACGTACGAGTAACTTTGTTTTCGATTTACCGGAAACGAACGGTTCTCCGCATTGTCTAGTGAAAATTCGTAATTTCGTTTTCTAAACCTACTGTTCTAACCATCGTTCGACCGATCTTTATCGAAAGTAATGTTTATAATTAGTTCGTGTTCGACAAGTTTCTTTCGGTATATATGTGTGGACCGAGACGGATCGATATCGCTGCTGCAGATGCTGTTACGTTACCAACAATGTCGGAAAAGCGTTTTTCATCTTTCCGACCCGGAGTGCAAGAGTCCCGACTACCCGCGGCTACTTACACCAGTGTACAGTTTTCAAATACCCGACTTTTCTAAAAGTTTTTTTTTTCCAAAGACTCGGATTTTCTAGAATTCGGTTTTCTAAAAATTTACATTTTAAAACATGAATTCTAGCACATGCATCCAACGTGACAATAACAATGACTCATTGCACACATCTTGTTTCCACCGCTTTTGAGAAATGGCAGACCCGGGGGCAGAAAAAAAAGCAAAAACGACCGTACACACGGTACCTGTACGCTAATACTAGAATCTTATGAGATGAAAAGGTAGGCAATGAGTTGCGAGAATTATAATTGTTATAATCACATATTTTACTGTTGAATAATATAAAATATCATTGTTTCTACTTATATTTGATATCGTACCGTACATATTTTTTTATCGAACACTGCAATAATTATTCTCGTCCGGGATCTCTTAACTTCACGAAATGCGATGTAAATCGCCTCGTCGAGGAGGAGGAGCGCACCGTGGAATATATGTACACGTATTTATTATATTGTACATACGCGCGTACACGGGCCCACGACCGGCGCTGCGCCTTAATTGACACGTTTCCGAGATTATACGAACCGTGCGGCGGTGGCGGCGGCGCGGCGGCGTGATGGTTTTGTACATTACGGTGATGGGGAATTTTTTTTTTTTTTTTCGTCTCGTCCTCGTGATTATAGTGATTTGTCTCGGGCTTTTAGAAACGACTTTGGACGGCCGATTTCGGATCTTTTTCTTTCTCGACGTGTATAATTTGTCCGCAGCGGTTCCGAACCGATTTCAAGGACTCGTTCACACACACGCACCGCGCGCGGCTACAGGCATAGGCACCTCGTAAATCACGTGTACGTGTGTGTATATACGCGTGGCACACGTCGAAAGTATTGTCTCGTCACATCGCGTTCGCTATTTTTTTATTCGTATCCGACACAGTTTTCATATTTCGTTCGCTTTTCGAACGCATTATACTGTACCGCACGTATTTATCACTTCGCGAAATAGAACACCACCACCGCATCTATCCGTCGCATATTATGTACATTATTGGCTTTCGCGTAACTTTTTACGAGTCCATTGTATTGTTATTTAGTTTTCCGTTCTCGTTTCCGCGAATTGCGCAGGTATGCGCCGATAAGACTGCTGCGGTCTCTATTTTTATACGCCGCGACATTTTGAACGCTACGAAACCTCAATCGTAAGCTCGCGGACAGCACGGAAACATGTGCGTTATATTATAACGTAGTATAATATAAGATAGGTTGCAGTATACAGGTCGAAATTTCCAATCGATTCTTCCCGTTTGCCAGTCATCGGATCTTCGTGACAACATCGTGCGAAACACGAGTTTTAAAAGTTTGTACAGCGCATACGAGTTAGAAGATACGCGTTGTGATCGCCGATCAAATGGCATATATTCAAAAAGGAATATCAAATAAATTAATTGTGTGTGGGTACACACCGTATTTAATAATACCAAATAATGCTTCTATATGCGACTCATTGTGATCGTTTAAAAGATAAGTAAAACTGTGTGACCAAAAGAAAAACCGGAAAAATATTGGTACCACGTAATGCAGGCACCTCGCACCGGGATATGATATTATTATAATGCATCGCCGAGCTCAGAGTTGAGTCGTCCGAGGGCTACACGGGGAACAAACGAGATAGGAGAGGTGAAGCGAGGAGTGAGAGAGAGAGAGGACCACCTCCGTAGTAGGGTCATCGTAAAGATCAAGCCGCCGCTCGTGGACACGCGTATGTTTAATTATCGCCTATTATTTTCATAACCACGTAAATTAATATTAATTACCGGTACGTGACCGCACGACGCGATCGAATGGGCCGAACGAGGTGCGTTTAGGAGCGCGCGCGACCAGGCATTGGATTTGACGATGCAGCGTTCGGTCCCCGAAGGTCGAGCACGCGTACCCGTCGATCATAAATTACACGCGCCGTGGCCTATGCAAGTAGGTAGAAGGAGACGGACGGATAGAGGTAGAGAGATTGAGAGAGAGAGAGAGAGAGAGAGAGAAAATTTGAAGAAAAAAGAAAAAAAATTGTACAAGGACATGTGGATTGCGTCGTACAACTACAGCACGTTATCGAATGTATACATAATATTGTATAATCTTACAATATGTGTAGTACACTTGTAGTTATATGTACAAGACAAACCCTGAACAGAAAAAAACGACTTAGATTGGGGTTTTATCAGCGGTTTTATATATATTATATATTGTAACGAGTGAGCAGGAATTGGTTTGTAATAAAAATATTTTTTATTTCCAATCGCGAATGTGTTTGCAGGGCCCGTGTTTTACTCCTGTAGTCCTGTACCATAATCCTGTTGGGTAAATGTTACGTGTGTACCACAATATTACGGCATCATCAAATATTTAATACTTTGATAGCAACCCGCAAAAATATATAATTTTTCGGTTTCAAACTCTACGAAGGAATTCCGATCGATTCACGAATCAGACGTATTTTATAGTTGTGTTTTTAGTGCACCCGTGGATTCAGATATGGATTATAAATATAGACAGGACCGACTAACGACACGACTGTTCAAAGATATTTCATAACTGTAACTTAATTGTCTGTAAAGTTTAAATAGATTAAGAGTAATTGTGATATTTTAAAAATTTAAAAATTATTTGTTTAAATATGTAATAGTTAACAGTGTAAAGTCTAAATTATGTAACAGTAAATACTACTTTACTGATTTTGATGGGTGTGGTTTTGAATCATTTTTTTCTCATAACACGCGCGGCTAGTAAAGATTCTTCGTACCTGGAAGAGAATAATATATTATGTAGCCTTTGCGCATGTGCAGTGAGATAATGAGAGATTCACGGTAGTGTGACGATAGGTCGTCAACCTATAGTCACGAGTTATACTATCGGGTTGGTGAAACGTTGGGTGTACAAATTATAGGTATAAAAAAGCTCGGGCGCAAATCGTCCTTCCGTTGCCGCGGGGTTTCGACGAGATCGAACAGTACGGGAAATTCGTCAAGACTTGCGGTTCGCGTATTTGGTCGTAAACACGTTGCTGGTCTTCTGAACACGCTGAAGGATAACGCTATGCGTTCATGACAACCTAAACGAGTTTTTTCGCCTGCAAACAAACAAACTTTTTGCGTTTATCGCAAAAGCGGACTAAATGCAAACAAAATTTTTATCGAAACAAAATATTTCCTTTCGCACATAATATCACCGCCGTGTAAATACGCTGTCGGAAAATATATCGAACGCTTTTAAAAAACGTATACACTTCGAGAGGACCGTCCACTGGCGTCGAGCGGGTACGTATCCATTCGCGTCCACGCACGGGGTCATGCACCGTGCGCAGCGCGAGTCGTCGTCCGGGGACGAGACGAGGCGGCTGCGGTCGCGGGAGCAGCAGGATCAGCGCCGCGAGCAGGACCAGGAGCGCCACCGGCAGCGGATGCAGCACCGGAACAACCCGCAGCGGCCGACACCGCCGGCGCCGCCGCAACACCCGGCGCCGACGCAACACCCGCCGCCGCCGCCGCATTGCCTGCTGCAGCTGCACGAGCGGCCGCGCATAGTCGAGCTGTCCGATGGCGCGCTGTCCGCCACGTTGGCCGACCACGGTTACCGGGTGGGCTCGACCGTGGGCTACGGGTCGTACAGCAAGGTGCGCATCGGGTACAGGTCGCGGCCGGACGGCACGGTGCTGCGGTTCGCGTGCAAGGTCATCGACAAGAAGCGCGGCGGCACGTCGTACGTGGCCAAGTTCTTGCCGCGCGAGCTGCAGCTGCTGTGCGCGGTCCGGCACCCGAACGTGGTCAGGACCCACCAGATATACGCGACCCCGTCCACCGTCCACGTGTTCATGGACTACTGCGAGGTCGGCGACCTGCTCACGCAACTGCAGCGCAACAACGGCATACCGCGCCGGCAGGCGCACATGTTTTTCAAGTGAGAGCCCCGCGACAACCACCCCTCTTTTGCGGATCCCTTGGCCGGCCCCGAACTCGGGTCGGTACCTCCCCGCAACTATCAGTACCCGCGTGCGAGGCCACCCCCCTACGTACTCGTATGTGCCCCTATTTTCCGTACGAGGGTACGAGCTCCCAAGGGACAAGCATTTTTGCGCGAGTCGTTTTTCTTCAACCACCGTTTTCGCCCGCATCGATACAACGCGTCCCGTTTTCCACCCTTCATAACACGGTCGCGATGTCCCGTTACGATAGGATCCCACGTGAAAATCACTACCGTGGTTAGTAATGTGTTACCGTTTTTGCTGGCGATAGGCAGTTATGCGATGCCGTGGACTATCTGCACCGGAACGACATTGCGCACCGGGACATTAAGTGCGAGAACGTGCTGCTGGAGAGTATGGAGCACGTCAAGTTGACCGACTTCGGGTTCGCGAGGAAGTGCACGGACGAACGCGGTCGGCGCGTGCTGAGCCAGACGTTCTGCGGAAGTTTGTCGTACGCTGCGCCCGAAGTGCTCCAGGTATACACGTATACGGGGCGCGAATTCGCTCAAGTCGACCGTAATAATAACATACTCTAGGCATATGCTGAAACAGTCGAGTTCGTAAAATTATGTTTTCCCGGTGAACCAACCACATGGTTTAGGTTTACGGGCGAGTTAACACCCGACGACGTGCGATTGTGGGGAGAGAAATAAAACCGTTTATCTCGGATTGGGCTACTGCATAGATTGTGTATAACGTAAATTTTCTTCTTTTGCTTTTTTTTATTCGCGAACAGGGCTTACCATACGAGCCGAAGGCAAACGACGTGTGGGCGCTAGGCGTGGTCCTGTACATGATGCTGGCCGAGAACATGCCGTTCCCGCAGACCGACCGCCAGCGGATAGTTGCCAAGCAGATAACTAAAACGTTTAGCAGACCGAAGAAAATTGTGGGCCACGAAGCGATGAACCTCATCTCGTGAGTATTGGAAAATACACAGTGTGTTGAATATTATGTTTGTGGTAACGTGTATGATATTTTCTCGGTGTACGTATGATACGCATACGCTTTGGGCCTGCAAATATGAGAAATGCGCTTGATTTTTTTGTTGGGGGGGGGCAACCCAAAATTTGGGAACGTCATGCAGTACATGGTATATTATTTGGGCGTACAACATGGCTGTGCTGTTTAAAGTCATATAATCTATGTGAGTCTGAAAGTTCCGTTGGGTTTCAAGAATATAACTGATAAAGATATCCTGCGCGCTATCAATTTTATAATAAATTTAATAATTATTATGATTGAAAAATTACAAGATAGAAAATAAGTACATTCTCTTTTTAAACTTATGGATTTTGAATACAAAACTTATATAGTTATATTGGATTCTGGAAAAATATTTTAGTACATTTATATCAATTTCGTTGTTTGTTTGATAATACAAGGAATAATGATAAAAATTGAAATACATTTTTAAAATTCTTTTGAAAAGAAAACTTAAGTCGAGAGTTTTAAAATGTTATAATTATTAAGTGAGAATAGCACAGAATAATAAATTGAGATATAATATTTTTTTGTACCTCATACATTTCGCTACAACTTAAAATCTAAAGTCATTGCACAATATACGACCGTATAAGAATTTAACACAAGCTTTTAAAATACAATAGCTATTAGCTACACATAAGCGTGCAGTCTTCATTTTAAATTGTAGTTACAATCGTTCTATCCGTGTCTTATCGCAACAGTACAATTCTGGAACCGGACGTCATGAAAAGAATGACCATAGGTGAAGTAAAAAGTCATGGCTGGGTCAAACAATAATAAAACCCAAATGACCATGAAGATCGAACGGTACTTAAAAAATGACAACTTAAGACGAATAAAAAGAGTGAAAAGTATGAAAAACCAACAGCAAAAATAAAATTCAATAAATCCGTCGAAAATAGCCAATACATTATAAGGTAAGTGTATGAATGTTTGCAAAACATTCCCAAAACATTTCAAAAATAAATCTACTCGAACTTTTCGCAATATGTTAGAAAACTATAAAACAACTATAAAATTTTAAAATGTACGGTGCCTATGTACATGGCAAACATTATACATTCGAATAAAATATTAAGAAAACAGTTCCAATAATTCGTGCAGCTTTGTTGGAAATGGTGGTAAACATTAATAAGGTCTATAACAATTATAATGTATAGCGCTCGAAGTTAGTACCACAAAAATTAAAAAAATTAGGTTTCGGAATCTGAAAAGTTTTCAAAACTGTCTATCTTGGACGGTGGGAGCTTTTTTTTATAATGACATAGTAATTTCACGTGCACGTATATATTAGTTCTGTAATAAAAATCTTTTACAAACTATTTTTTGGACTAATATTGTTCCAAAAAATTTGGGGATTCCGAAGTTTAATTTTTTTTAAAGTTGTTTTTTTTTGGTTGTAGTGATCAAAAACCGCCGAACACGTTCGTCCAGGATCACTGGCGAATACAAAACCGATCAACTAGACGTCCCGGTACGAAATTTGTTGTCTACGACCAATCATCACCCGAAATATTATAATATTGTCCAACAAGACAGAGCAGAGTTTTTCGAAATGTTTTCGGAATGTTTTGCTTACTCTTTTCAGTACCGAACGATCGCATGCCTCACATCATGATCTTATATAATTACGAACCACACGTCGAGAACCGATAGACATACTCGTATTTTATTTTATTTTTTAAAATTTAAAATTAATATACTTAATGCTCAAGCATTTGTATTCAATTATTCGGCAACGATTACTCAATCATCGATTTATCGAACAAGTATCGATTAACTGTATTATGTGCAGGGCGAATAGAATTTCATGTTAAAAAATCTACGTGAAAACGCGGAAACTAATAACTTTAGAAAAATTCCATTTTAACGGTTTCTTCTGGGGTTCGCTTATTTATATCGACACCGCCCTCTGCGGGGATGGGCGTCTCTAATCGGTTTTATCTCCTGGTTCAGAAGAAACAAACGCTTCTCTCCCCCCCCGTCACTAGCTGGATCATGGTCTCATCGCTTCTGCCGGCCGGCCAAGTGAGAAAACCATCGTGAGAAAACCGCCGTAACACGAATTTCTGATCACCCTGTATATGCGTGCGCACGGCTCGAGGACCAAGGGCGATTAGAGACGTGTGTGGATGATCGGCAAACGTGTTGTAATAATGTGTACGATTAAAGACTCGTGCACCACGTGACCGCTATAATTCGATATTGTTGTGTGCGCGAATGAAAAACACCGTTGCGCAAGAACCGGGGAAAACCCAAGACATGCGGAGAATCTACGGGGGCAAAGGTACGGTGAAAAAAAGCGTACGTCATGCTACCATACGCGTCTGTTGGTCTGTAAATACGTGTTTTTCCGAGACGGAAAAAAAAAAATTCGACGTACGTAAAAAGCGAATATTGCGAAATTCGCGTGGCGAGGATAATAGTATTGTTATCACACCGTCGGGGCCGCGGATAGTCGACATATTGTCGTGTCCTCACGGGGTTTTTTTTTCGTTTTTTTTTTCATCCGCCAACGATATAAACCGTTGTCGGAGAACCGTTTCGAAACCGATTCGACCGGACCCCGTATTATTATTATTATTATTGGTAGCATGGTCATTCGCATTGATCACTATTCCCAGTCGTTTTGATCGGTGGCGTGTCTGCGACGACGGAATTGTGTCTGAACGATGACGGTGAATCTACCGTTTGATATTTAATTTTTTTGTCCGAAACAATGAGAATGTACGACCGCCCGGACCACAGCTAACGCGTCACCTACGTATCGGCTATACCTACCATGGGTGGCCAGCGATGATTAGAAAGTCGCTAGCACGGTATAATGAAAAACGTGTAATATTAGCCAACAGCTGTGGTTAAAGGTAGATTTAAAGGCTTAGAATTACTTGAACAGTAGTCGCAGTCGTTTGGATTTTCAGAGATGCTTTTGCAGTTGATGTTGAAAACGGATGCCCGATATTAAAACTTATTCTAACGGACACGGCAGCTTTAGGTATTTAACTCTTGGAAAGTTATAACTATTGGAAGATAAAGAAATTAAGCAGTTCAAATACAGTTGTCATTCTTTGTTGATATTTTAGAATAATGTGCTCGCTATAAAATAATATCTAATAATTACGCATTGCACTCAAAAATTAATTTTTGGAACAACATATTCTAGCGTATCTTTACACCAGCAATCGGCAACTGGTGGAAGGCAAAACTCTGGACCCCGTCAACACGCATTGTACTTGATTATGTTATACGATGTTTTGGTTCGACATACATTTGTGAGGCATCATTTTCAAAAATTAATTTTTTGAAAAAAGAGTATCGTACACAATTAACAGACTCTCACCTGTAATATGAATAAGCTGTTCCTTCTTGAGTTCCCAATTTCAAAATAACTGGCCAAGGAAAATAAATGCAATTTTTTGCATTAAATTACTTAGTAAATTATTATTATAGCTACTCGATACAATTATAATTTACCTAACATTGTAATTTTTTAATATAAATTAATTATTATAACTAGATGTATTTTTTTTTCATATACTACCATTTTAAAAGTATAAAGATTTGACAAAGATTTTTTTCACTGGACCTCATTTATTTATTATTTTAATCTTTAGGACTCCAATAGAAATTACTTGCCGACCCCTGCTATACACTATAGTCTTTGAAAATAATAAAATCTAAACATCGCTCAAATATAACGGATGATCGATCATCTAACATAATCGTAAAGGACTACATTGAAAACGCATGATCCAGACTTAATCCTAACCTAGATCCTAACCCTTACAAAAAAAATGAATGTGTAACAAATACGGTAAGTTCGGTTAGATATTATTTCAGAATGAAAAAATAACTTAAAAATTAATAATTGATTTTGTATTTAAATAGTAAATCAAAAACATTATATTTTTTTAAGAAATGTTATGGTATATCAACTTTTTCCATCCTACTTCAGGTTTACAGTTTATATTAATGATCCAATCGTTATAGAATTCGCTATTCAACCATTATTCTATTAGCGTTTTACCATCATGATTATTGGCGCTTTTAAGTTTAAACCGAATATTCTATGGAAATTCCGATACGTATTATACGTTTTATTTTCAAATATTTCTGTTTTTTTTTTTTAAATAAACTTCAACAGGCAAACGAAGCTCGTATTGTTGTCAAAAGGTATTAACAAGTTGAAAGGTGTATTATACTTTATCATACGAATAATACTATACGTGCTTATCAAAAGTCTAGGTTAAATTATTGTTTTGGGGTATTAAATAATGAAAATGGTAAAAAATATTTTCGACGGTTATGCGTATTATTAATCGTGACACGACCGCGTGTATATATTACGTAGTGATAGTTTGTTGTAAACAATAAATGAATATGAAATAGGTAAAATAAATAGCTCTCTGTTAAAAACGATATATCTCGACAAAAATATTTTCGATTATTACACAATACAGATACCTAATAATAATAATAATTATATTTGGTCTATGCGTTAGCAATTCACGTACAGTGCTGCAAATTGTGGTTTCGAATGAAAAAAACCACTCGAAACACTGGGATGCGTTAAAAATGTATTATTTTGAAAAATTACTAAAAAAAAACTAACAACAACATTTTGATAAAACGAAATCTTTTCGTTATAATATCTCCGCGGGTACAGTACACAAGCCATTAATCGCAGAATAAAAGTAGGTGCGTTTACACGCTAAGATACTCGATGAGCGATGCGTTAACTCGTAAATTACACAATACGTAAATATAGCATATACATTATACATATATATCCAACGTTTCTTTCAAAATAACCGGGACTTGAAAACATTATTATTACGGCGATATCGAAGGCCTCAAGACCAGAATTGTACGACTGCAGGACGTTTGATATAATGCGTGGCCTACGGGGGAACAACAAGCGTATGAAAACTTGGAACAGCACGGAACCCCCCGCGGTTTAGCAAATTATACGCCACCTCCGAGCACGACACTGGTCTGAAATGTGTCTTTAGGCTTTAGCTAACATCAAATATAAATTTTAATGTAAGATAAAATTTTATCTAAATAATACATTTGTATCACATGTTACCCGTACAAGTCTATGCAACTGATAGTTTGATAAAAAAAAAACTATCATAATTATATTATCAAAGTCGATTTATTTCTAAAAATATAGAGAAATACGTCTGAACTGTTTCGCCCTCCTGAACATTTATTTATTTCGTGTTCGACCGCATTTGGAAGCAGATTGGTTGATATAAAAATGTTTTTTCTATCGAAATACATAAATGGCATGGACACTGTAGAATGTAGACGGAGGTGAGTAAGAATATAATTATTTCAATATCAACGTTTCAATAAACATTTATATTCTAAAACGTAAACAATCTCAATAATAACTGAGTTTTGTGTAGTAAAACTACTATAACTTAGAAGTAACAAATAGTAACACTTGTACAACATATATTTCTTTCAACATACATATAAATTAATTAATTCCAATAACTTTCGTTTGCCTTTATGTGCCTATTTAGTTTTAATTTGACTTATAGCGTGTTCCAGTAGTGATATGCAAACAATCAATTTCGCATACGAAGAGCTGTTTAATTTGCCACGTGGAAAATACGCCTTAAATCCTCTATATGTTAGATCGAAAACACCTTATTTAATACAATTTGTAAAAAAAATAACAAATGGATGACATAGAGATTTAGAATACGAAGACCGAATTTTGGCATTGGTACCTTTTTATGTATTATTAAATAAAAAAAGGTAGATTTATATCGAAAATAGTCTCAATTCAATATTAAAAAAAAAAACACTCTTAATTAGCAACAAAAATAATTTATTCTACTTAAATATGAGTCAATAAAATTCAGTTATTATGATGGCTGTCATAAAAAAGATTTCAACGCTTATTCTCAAATAGTTAAGAACAAAAAGTACAGGAAATTGTAAAAACTTATGTTACTCCGGAATTAAAACATGCTGTAACATCTAAATTATTTGAATCTCGAAATAGAAGTGCAGCATCAACTCCTAAAGATGATAAGAAAAATCTGAAATCTTATATTTATCCACCACGTGAAATAGATTTTATAACTGAAAAACCATGTTATCCTGAAAATAATATTATTAACAGAACAAAGCGCAGAAATACACCTCCAGGATTTGTTGAGTTACACTGTTGAACGCATTTTAGAAATTTCAACTTTAAAAAATATCAATATAGGCATAAACGAATACGAAATGGTGGATAAATGGGGTGTAATGGGAGTAGTGGCCAGGCCCAGTGTAGGATTAATTTTTCCATGTAACAATCGGTAGCAGACATTTGATAAATGTATGTTTTCATTTGTGCCACTGCAAATGTACCTACTGCACGACTAATGATTGAAAAATCATAAACTAGCAAAATCCACGGCCATCATCAACAACATTTCGTAGACCGGTAAATGACGTGTTCAAAAAAGAAACCGTTGAAAGTACACGATATGAAATGGATGGTATTAAAATTCGAACGAAACAATCGAATACTACCAATGTGATACACGATAATGAAGTGTTGAAAGTTCATAATTACACACTTCAATTTTTTTAACGGTCGATGGGAAGGTAATTGTTTTATAACAATACTATGAAATAATTTTAAAAAAACAGTTTTTTCAATTGACCAAAGACGTATACATTACGTATACATTCAATGACCAAAACTTAGAGTTAAAAATGTTATATCTGTGATTGCAAGCCAAAATATTTTAATAATATTAACAAAATGAAACAGTTCAGAGCGAATCTTGATCATTTTACATTCAGATTGTCAACTCTACATGCATGGATCAGGTTTTTTGATTGTATTTTGCATATTTCATGTCATTTGGAAATTAAAACGCGTCATGTTAGAATTGTTGTACTATGATAGATTAATTATTTGATGTTTTAACTATATATTATTTGAACAATATTTAGAACTAAAATTATAACACAAAAAAAATAGGTGATGTCTGTTGACAGTAAGTTAAGGTTTAAATTAAAAAAACAATATAATTTTCGTTCCGAAATAAGTTTGTTGTTCAATGTGATTTTACAAGGTGTGTTATCTTAGTATTAAGCGCATACTTATAATTATTTGAATTAAAATCCATAATCTATCAACAATTAAATTAGTACGCCATGGTACCACAAACAACGGAAACACTGCTAGGAAGTTATTTTTTTTTAAATTATCTAAACATCGGCCGATAAAACCAGTTTGAATATGGATTTTTGCAAAACGATTTGGCACGATCTTAACAGTTGCAGAAAGGGGGTGTGAAATGCATTTGATGCTTTTGAGTTTCGAATTATATGGTACTGAAACTGCAACGCTTCGGACAAGGATCCGATGTTATACGTTATGCAATCGGTAAATGCGAATGTACTTACGGTATTAGCTTACGTACTGTAAATGCGTTTGATATTATAAGAATTTATTCTGTATTTACCACTCGATTTGAGGTCAACTATCAGAGGAAGCACGAGAATCCCGTAACAATGGGATTGCAAAAGATATGGGGAATTTATCGTACAATGAAAATATCTCGAACAAAATTAAACGAAGATCTGATGAAAGTGTCGTTAGTATCGCGTCTGATCCGTTAATTTCATCAATTAGAGCAGTGGTTCCCTACTGAACAATAGGCACGGACCATTTTTATAAATTTTTTACCGTCACGGACCACTACCTGATTTAAATTCCCCCCCCTCTTTATATCACTTATTTTTTTATACTTTTTTAGTTTTAAAGGTTTATAGCTTATAATTTCTAGGTACCTAAGTACCATCGATCGCGAAAGTGTATTATCTGACTGTTAGGTGCTAAGCCGTTAATAACAAAAAATATAAAGTATAATTTCTTTTATTTTTTTAAATTTAAATTTTTTCATTCACGGACCACCAGTTGGAAACCACTGAATTAGAGCATTCCCTCTGAAGAAATCCAAAAATTTTCAGGCGACGTTCAAAGTTTAACGATAATGGAAAAAATATTCCATGTACAACTGATGGTCGAAGCGTAACGGAGTCGGAATCCGATTGTGATTTAGAATATAACGATTTTTTTTTTACTCTTTTATTACTACAACTTGATACAATGTACACGGTCTTCATTATTTTTCACCAGTGTTTATTATTGTGTCAGTCATAACCGTAATCATAGCGCAGAAAAAATAGCTGTTAGCTAAGTGTAACGTTTCAGACCACTGTGGCGCGCGCGCTCCGGAGGTGCGGTTATTACCACGGCAGCGGTTAACACTAATAAATTATCGTTGTCGCGCGCGCAACAACATAACACCGGGCCGGTTTGATAATTAGAACTGTTTGTTAAACACATCGCGTGTTGTTGCGGTTCAAGAGTATGTGCGCGTTTGTATAATAATAATAATAATAATAATAATAATAAGATAAATTCATCCGGCTGTTTGCGCCGCAGCGTCGAGTCGTCATTAGTATTAAACTAATATCTCGTATAATTCGGGCCTCCGCCTCGTCCACGGTCTCGATGACCCGCTAGAACGTCGACGAAACTTTGCCCGCAAAAGGGACCCGAGGAAAAGCTAACGTTGAAAACGGAACGCGTTCGTTTCCGTTGCAGCGCTTAACGTAACGTAAATAAAATTAATAACATATATACTTTGACCAACAGTATTCATAGTCGCGTATAAAACACAAACAATTATTTTGTGCAGTAAAAATGTTAACGTAAAACGTTATCCGTATCGTTCCGCGTCGTGATGTCTAACATCGAATTTAAAAAGAGTATTGTAGCATACGTTGGGAAGAGGACACCGTGACCGTATATCGCAAGTGATTTTCAAATGAAAAACAGTACGACCCGTGTGGAAAACTGCGGAACAACCAATGCTTTTTGAGACCCTACAAATTATCTAAATCACCGAAAACACCCCTTGACGTGGGAAAAATGTGCTCGACGCCGAAGGATGCGGCAAAAAAATGACTTAAGGTGGATTATGCACGAACCGTTCGCAGCAGCACGTCTCTCCGTCTGCGCACCGTAAAGGCAATGTGTAAGCTCATATTATATGGTTCATCAGTTTCTGGTGTCGGCGGACAAGGGTAGTGCGCGCGGGTTTTAAGACAAGTCCGTTCGCCTGTTAGCACTAATCGGAACGTTCGAGTGCGCGTAGTCTTCCGATATACCCGAGGTAAGGTGTTTCTTCCCTCTCCTATTTTAGGTGTTTAACACGTTCATTGCCGACGTTATTTTGGTGTATCGCGCTACACGCCAAGCCAATATTTGAAAAACATGGACGCCGTCGGATACGTGACGACGCTTCATATGGCCGACGACGTCGGCACTTATCCGACGTAATTTAATTTTTCGCACTAAATTATTTAATTTTAGAAATCTAAATAAACAATGTATTAGAAAACGTATTATCACATTTCAGTAATTAACGTTCGTCTTGTAACACGTGGTGTAAAAACATATGATACGTATCATAGGATAATATGAACATAGGAACAATTATTATTGTGGAAATATTGATTGTTTTGTGTTTTGTTGATAACTACCTAAATTGTTTACTATAATACAACTACTAATATGACATAATATATTAAAAACAAATGACAATAGCATTAAACCATAATCAAAACTATAAAAATAACCTAACTACAATCACAAAAATGGCGGAAACTAAAAACCAACTGTACCAACTTATTTTAAAACACTGAAAATACATATAACCATCGTCGGATACCCATCCGACGTCGGCATTGAACGAGTTAAACATAATTTCAGAACACCTTATATTATCCCCGTTGAGTACAACTCTCCGTCCGTCCGTTGGTTACCACGTGTACACGAAAGATTGCGGAATGTTTAATAATTGTACAATTACATTGCAAAATGTCAATTCACAATAGCTAGTGTTGAAAATTATCTGAATACGAGTATTTAATGTCGTACTATCCGATATTAAAAAACATGTATAAATTCCTTATTCACAAATCAGGAAATTTTATTTTTTTTATAATTTTCCACACGTGAGGCATGTAGTTTTACAAAGTTTGTCTGTACAATGACAACGTTTTGAATTATATTCCGAACAAATAAATATAATAAATCAATATCTCTTATGTTAATTCACCGTGGCGTGGCCGGTACATACACACTTATAATGCAGTACCATGTTCAGTACATATTATTGTACGGGCGTTTGAAAAAAAACAACGGCAACCGTACAACGAGCACTCAGCGTCGATGGAACAATTTGTTTTAGGGTGAAAAAAAAAAAATTAAAACATAATATTATTTTTATCCCGCGAGCGTTTTAAAACGCACCGCACACGACATACTCGTAATATTATATAATAACCCTCCGAGAGATGAAGTGCAGTCACTACGAGTCGGCCACCTAAAGTGCGCTCGTAACGTTATAATTATATAGACCTTATTATTATTATTATTGTTATGTGCGGCACGCATTGTACGCGCGGATTGCGTGCCCGTGCGTTATGATTGCTGCAGGAGCGCGTCAATATTGTTTTGTCCGCGGTGAAAGAAAACGTTTTCTATTTTTTTTCTTTCCTCCTTCTTTTTGAAAACTACTCCACTATATCCACCGCTTTTCCCGTCGCCGCACGACCCCGAAACATTTTTCCAAGTATCGCAGGGAACATTTATTCCGAGTATCCGCGGGACCGCGGTGAGCGCGGGGCACTATAACACTTCGATTGCTCATTAAAATTCGTACCTTCCGGCAATAGCTTTCGACGTTTACGTTTATATGTTATATTACATAATACGCGCGCTAAGACCGACGCTTTGAAATTGGTGGAAGCAATTATGTTTGGTACGGTCGGTATGCAGTCGCAGGATTTCTTATTGGTATACTTGGCAGGATCGCGTTTTTCCGGCGAAACGCGCGTTGATTTCAATTCGAATGCGGAACGATTGAATCCGAAAAACGATTTCGATCGCGAACGGAGCTTATCGTTTCATCCGGAAACGTTCAAGATTTCTTTGATATTTTGTTCGCCGGTTTTTTTCCTTCTTTTTTCATTTTCCCGATTACTCTACTAAGGATTTCTCAATTCTATTTTTACGCGGTACACTAACTTTATTCGCCTCTCGCTTTTCGTTATTTCTCTCTCAAAAGTGTCAACCGAAAAATAAAAAATAAATAAAAAAAGGAAAACGTTATATCGAAAAATCAATAGAGCTCCTTTTCGCCGTACACTTTTTGTACCTTTAGAATGTACATAAAATCCCGCTTAAGCTCTATAGCGTAGCATAATTATTAATTAGCGTCAAATTATAATTTAAATTTTAAATGGTTTCACGTTTATACGCGTCGCGTTCGGGTAAATTGACACGGTATATAATGATGAATCGATAAATTATGAGATCGCAGCGGGCTGTTGAAAATCAGAACTTCGCACTTCTTCATCCGGAATATATTCGTGTATAATATATACGTATATGGTATACCTTGTTTGCCGCAGTATAATACAGTGCGCGCTTTTCTTTTCTACCCATCAATTACTGTCTGTTATAAAACCGTGTAAAGCTTAAGAAAAAATGAAGAAAAAAAATGAAACCGCGCCCGAATTCTCCGACCAATTAAAGGTGTTTTAGCGTCAAAAATATGGTATAACCGTTTGCAGACTGTTTGAGTACTCACTGCTATGCACCAAACTCGTGTGTCCCGGCGAATTAGCAGAAATAATTTATTGTAATTATCACCATAATATTCGGTGTAGCCTCGAAAAGAACGGGGTGGAAAAAACGCTTTACTTTTGGAATTTCGGTGCAGACCGTTGATCACGCGAACTTGTGATGCTTCGATTTTTTTCAGTTGCTTGAGGCGAGCGGAAGGGGGCTTGGTAAGTTACCGCATAAACATAGCAGTTAAGCGAATACCTAACAACTAGGTACCGACCAGAACGAAAATATTATGCCGGCACGTAAGTTCCGATGAAAATAAAAAATACGAAATTTCCTACGCGGCGATAAGATCAAACGGAATATTACTTTCTGAAGTGCACAATCAATAATACAATTTGATTTTAAGTATAACTATTATTTTATAGAACGCGATATATTCAAATTCAATACCGTATATGCAAATGTAATCAAAAATTTGGATTAGACGTTATAGACTTTATGAATTACAAAAAAAATAATCATTTTAACCACTCCACTAAATTTAACCCGACAGTCCTAAGTGGTAATCAAGTGGGAAGGATATAACTATATAAGTATTTGTTTTGCACTTTATTCGTATCGAAATTGACATAATTCATTATATTAGACGAGCTGAATAACCCGTGGCTCGTACGGAGCAGTCTTATCCCAAACCAACAATTACGAACATTTACGAATGAGATAATATTCCGAACACAACAAAAATAATCAGCGGTCAAACAGTTCTCAAGTTATGATCATGCGTTAGTTTAAATAATTGTTGTGATATTAGCAAAAGTCAAAAAGTATTTTTAACTCTACACTTAGTCTAATTACCCAATCAAAATAAAACGGGATATTATCACTATGGTAATGGTAATGATAATTTTATGGTTTTTCTGATATACACCAATATTCGACGGTGTGAAGTGACAACAATTATGTCAAAACGGAATGAGGCCAGTTGAAGCGTAAACCGGAATTTTTCCGTTGCCAATGTTTAATGATTGCTTGGAAAGTACTTCCGCCAGTTCGTCATTTTGAAAAGCGAATCTCATATTCGTTGATAACTTGAGATAACTTTTGACGTACGTCCACAAATTCGATGACCTCAAGCGTATAGATGTATTTTATACGTGTCGGAACGTACGTATGGCCATTCCCATGGATGAGTTTTTTTAGTAAACATTTTTTACCTCCTAAATCTCGCGTGGAAACTCACAACTAATGACCATTGCTAATCGTATTTCCTATTGCGAACATCGATCGTAAGTTAAGTCAGCCAGTTTACAACACACCCGTTACATGGGTGGGCCGGATCCCGTACACATGAAACGATCGAATTCCACGTATCGCGGCCGATTAACAGATCGCGTTCGTTTATTACAAGAAGTCGAACGATTTGTGGTATGCACAAAAAGCGTACACTGACGGCGACGGCTTGACATTTTCCCCATAACCTGCAGTGCCGAGTGATCGATGTACTACGTAGCAGTGGTTTATTTATGACAAGGGTTATTGGGGGACAAAATATCCTTGAGCCCCGCGTTTTTTTGTTCAAGTATTTTTCAACTACAACAATTTTACTAGTTTTATCTTTCGATTTCACAAGGCGTGTATTTCCGGCGTATCGTTCGTTTTTTATTCATTAAAAATACGTCCGGAATCAATGGTCGAAAGAAATATTGTTAATTATGATGATATAAAAACACCGACGAAACGATGCGGTATCGTATAATATACAGGGTGTGATTTTGTCGTAATTTTCGATAAAAAAACATGTTATTATACTCGTACGCTTATACTTGTATATGAATCGAGATAAATATTTGTGATATATCAAGTCGGTATTTTCTACCGTTTTCCAAACATCAATGTCAGTTTTGTAACTTTTTAATTCGACATTAAAACTTTTCAATTATTGCTTTTTTCTGAATATGTATGTTCAAATATATTCGCAGTGTTAGACTCGTACGTATTGTTCACGAACTATTAGAATAAAGGGCATATAGAAGGAGTTGTGTGTGGGGGATGGCAATAGGGGAAACTGTCCCACCCCGTTCACAAAAAAAATAACTTTTTAAAATGGTTTAATTGATACATTTTAAAACAATAAGAACCATCACTAGTATTTCTGTCAACAGTATGACAGATTTCTGTACACAAATAATTTTTATGTCGATTTATAATAGCACAACAATTCCTATGCCTATTTATATTAATTACTGTATCCACTCTTGATAACAAATGGTTTTAAAATAAATGAAAGTATTAGCTTTATTAATCATTAACTTTTAATTTTTCATCATTTAAACTAAACACATATATTTTTCAAAATACGTTCCTGCCGAAAACGTAAGACTCTCTAGCTCTTTCCAAAAATAAATCTGGCGTTGATATTATTTGAAACGAATACATCGAATATATTGTGATACCATGTGGGTCCAATTTGCAGGTCGTATAATCACTTATATTTATCCGGTCGGTACATAATATACCATGGTATTAGCATAGATATAATACGCTTTGAAACGAAATAATACCAACCTGTACAACGTCCCGTGACGCAGTACAACGCCGCTCTTCCTGTGCGATTTCTTAGCGTAAACAAATTTGACTACTCCCCGTCTGGTATAGCCCAGATGTTGTAGTATTAGTTTAGGGTACTAATTGTTTTTTTAGTAAAACAATTACGAATTTTAGTTGATTAAACGCTCCGCAGCAGTGTTGTCTCAAGAACGTACGGTAATGCGCGCCAATCGGCAGACGGAAAACGTTTACACTCATCGCGAATACATTTTGCTCAAGACGATAATATAACATACGAATTACAGACCGTGAAAACAACATCATATTATTCGCTAATAACACTACGATTGTGTGTACGGTTAAGTGCGATTAACACCGCGGAGAGAGAGAGAGAGAGCGTTTTGGAAATGACAGCGTGCAACTAAATATTTATCGTTTCGCGTTATCAAAGTGTACAAAACTATAAAACATAATGTTGGGCTGGCGTTGTCGGCGAAAATCAATTTTTTATTAGTTATGGTACGCTGCGCGTTCGGGTACAAGTCATTTACACAATAACCAGTACTAAATCATCGTGAAATACCGTTTCGGGGTTAATGTAACAATATATTTTATTATTATGTAATATAAAAACGTATATACAAAATTAACTGCAGCAGTCGGATTCGGAAACTTTATATTATTTTATATCGAAGAACCACCCCGCGGCAGGCGCGAAATTATTTTTGACAATCTATTATACATTATGCACGCGCGTTTTCCTCGAGAAAAACGTAATTTTTCCCAAATCGTCTTTAATGTTTAATTTGCAAAGTTTTAACTGCACGGACTTCGTGGAGCAATAATACTGTGAAAACAGTATAGCAACAACAAAACAGCGTTCAAACGTAGAACCTATAAATATATTACACATGCTTGTAAATTTTTATTATTTATTACATTATTTACATTTGTTTATGGAAACGTGACGTACATTATTATTTTTTTAATAAGAAAAAATACAATCGCAACTATTTATACTATAATGGTATTCGGGATGTATTTTTTTAGTTCGTAACACGAATATTATTATCGGGCAAGTCTTTACATGAAGAAAACGCGACGCGATTGCGTTACTTGATACATCATACATATGTGTAGTCCTTTCAATAAGCTTACAATAGACTATTTTCAAATGTTAATATAGGTACGAAATAATACATTCACAATGATGATACAGTAGAACCTCGATTATCCGAACCTCCGTTATACGAACCCTCTATTATCCGAACTATAATTAGCGTATCCGAACATGAAAACTCGTATCCGGCTGCAGAAAAGCGCGTTGCAGCTCATCGTCAAATTAAAATTGATAATTATGTCAAAAAATTATAATAAATAATATAAATGAAATGTATTTAATTATGCATTTATTTATTTATAATAATGTATGTATGTACCTAATGTATTTCTAATAATGTAATGTATTTCTGATAATGTAATGTAATAATGTCATTCTAATAAAATATTAATAATAATAATAAATATTTTTATTTTATATTTCCAATATCCGAACTTTTGCGTAGCTAACTAGGTGCGGTCCCAATTAGTTCGGATAATCGAGGTTCTACTGTAATAATAATAAACCTTTTTCATATACTTTTTTTTTTTTATAAAAGTGTTTTCCCAACATGTATAAAATTATAGCTTGTAATTTCATTGAGTATTCTTATATCTCATATTATAAAACAATTTTTAACCAAGCCAAAAACTTGATCTTGTTATCAGTATTAAGTCTGTAACGTCGGAAGGGTGAATCATTAAAAGGACAACACCCATATTTAATGGAGAACGTGATCGTGTTGCGTTCTTTGCAAGGTACAAAGGTAAAACGTACACAATAATTTTGAAGCGCACCCGTTGAAGGTATAATAAGTAACAACCAACGTGGCCACGTACAGTTAGATTGGGTAATCTAGGTGTAAAAGTGGATTTTTATTTTGATATAATGAACACATCATATTAATATCATTTTAACGAATACTGTATCGAAAGAGTACGCATTGATTGGAAACTAGCAAGTAAAAATTATTGCTCGTCGATTACATTTTTTGATTACGATTTTTACAAATCGTAAACAATAATGCAATTATAATCGTCGCCAAGGACGCGTGTCAAACGCAATATTTATTCACGCGAATGACAACTCGGCGTACAACATTGTTCAATTAATAAGGTTAACTGGACGAGAATGGACTTACGAGATCACTTCATGTCTCTGAAAATATTCAGTGGATTTGTTCGAGGACGACGGCGGCAGCATGTACGTTTGTGAATTTGTTTCTCTTCGCAATTCGCGCCCCTGACGTGGGAGGCACGGTTCGCTATAGTAGTATATGCTATTGTACTAAGCTACACCACTGATTATACAACACGTCTATGATATCCGCGGGGTTCCCGCATGCGAAACTATCGAGGTGAAAACGTCGTAACGTTTCCTGCGATTTTCCGTGTTGACGTGCTCCCGTGGTAGGGTAGGGTTAGAAAATCGGTACCTTTACGTCACTACGCAAAGTCTTCTCATTTTGACACGAACGAAAAAAAAAAAGATGTTAAACGTATTCGGGCGCATTTCATCTATATAAGATTTTTGATGCGTTCCTCATAATTCAATAAAATACAGATATATGATTTTGGTATTTTATTTTAATTTGTTATTAAGTCTATACTACTTTTTCACTGTTTTAATCACTTACATTTAAAAATCAAACAGTCAACTTTTTTAGAACTTTAGATTAAACAATTTGAAAAAGTGAAAAAGTGTTTCTCTAGTAGGCTAGATGACGTATCTAAATCAGTTTTTAAATCCTAATCTCATCTATAGATCGATCGATCGTGGTACGTTGGGAAAAACGTATTAATTTCTGTGTTGCGCACAAGTGCTTCTCGCTAAGGATACGTCACCGTCGCAGTCGTCGCGTTCGAAAGTACTTCTTGTACAAACGATTAAAGTTCTTAAACAGCTTATATATGCGGACCGTCTCTAATACGTCTTCTATACGTCCGCTTCTTGTGTTTTGAAAAAGTTTCAATTTCTTTCGATAATACGGCAACGGCAAAGACGCGGCAAAGACCCAGAACGCTTCCACCGCGGGTGTTTTATCGTAGATTTTACATTTTTCTCTCTTGTTAGCAGCCATCGAACTTACTTAAACTTATTGACTTGGACAGTGATGACGGCGTCGACGGGTTCTCAGTTCACGTATTATATTTCGATTACGATCAAATAAATGCACGATTTCTTCTATTGAAGAGTTTTGGCATTCGTGTACACGGATATTGTATACGCGTGCGCAGGAACAATACGGTAAGCACAATATTATTCGGCGTACGTACCCACGTATTGTACGCTTGCAATATCATATTGTCACGTTCGCGGACGCGTCACTTTTTGTGATTTTTTCGCGACCCGTGTACATATTATCATCATTTATTATTATTGTAATTTATATGAAGCATACCACCCAAATAGTATTAGAATGTATGAATAAATGTTGTGTAAATAACGTCGTGTGCGCGTGCACACGTGATAATAATGAAAATACTGTCGTCGTGACAATTCGGTCGAAACCCGTTGCCTAGTACAATATCAATATTATACGATAAACATTTGTACTGGCCGGGAGTCGACGATAATGTGGTGTCCGATATCGTTATCATCCGAGTTGCGCCGGTTCGGTCGTAGCATCTCCGGTTTCATTTTCCGCCCCAAAACGTATTATAACGTGCACACGCGCTATGTAGGTACACTGCACGTACGTACTCATCTAAGGGTGGGGGCAATGAATTCCCGCGGGGTAAATCACTTAAAACGCTTTATCTCTCGGACACAGTCGTTCTACTTTTCCGTCGACATCGGCTTGAAAATCAAAATGGACTATACGAAATCGGCCCTTGTGACCGTGGTAAGTCGAGTACAAGTATTCGTCCGAGGAAAACTAACGAATCGTTTGTTATCGTCGATGCCTCTTCAAACACTCCGCGTTCGTCATTGCAACCCCATGCGTATCGCGCATCGCGCCGTAATACGTTCATGAATACGACAGGTTCACCCCGCTGTCCACCACCCATTTTGAACTTATGGTCCAATCCCGCCCCGACCGTTTGTGCTTCGTTAGTGCTTGGTTCGTTCAGTACCTTAATATAATGTGTCGCCTCTGACGACGGTCGGTGACGGTAATCAGCGTGTGGAAAAACTGTACGCTAAGTTTTTGAAACGATTCAGAGTACTGGTAAAAATAGTTAAGTTATAAAACTGATAGTATACTTTATTGATCGTCGATCGTTTTTCAGACACCAAGACACCATTAAATTAGCATGTAACAAGTTATAACGATCTTGTTATACCGCGTTCATGAAAAATATAACATATTATATATTGTGTTTACAGTCCTGAATCTTGATGCAGTCGTTTCGTGTAGCTGATTTTGTCACATTTACATCTTGTTCAAATCCATCTGCGGGACCAGGGCATGGGAGGGATATGCTTGGCGGGTCATTAGCCTACTCTTATGCAGCTTATACCACTGTATTCATGACTGAGCTTACACGTTTGTGTATGATCTTATACCGTAATAAATGAGTACTCAAATGCCAATCAAAAGCTACATCGTTTTTCATTTATGGTATTATTCTTCTTTCCATATTATTGTTATATTATAGACTTCTCCACGGTGTACTTTAGTGTATTATTATACGCAATCACTGGAGGAGCTACAGGGTACCACCCCCTCGATCAAAATTTATGTACAAATATGCATAGCTGCTGCACCAACGCGATGGTCCTATTGCACATAATGTATGTACTCGCAACATAACATGTAGATTGTAGATGATATATATGTGCATATGCAATAAATGTCAGAATTCGGATCGGGAATATGCAGATGTTGCTCATCACTAGGGCCCGGATTTAAATGCACTTCAAACCATACAGATATGCTCTAAAAAATAGCCAAAAATTCCTTTAAAAAATGCATTTTACCACAAAAATGACCTTAAAAATGCCCTTAAAAAATACAATTTACCACAAAAATTACCTATTTCACATTAAAAACACAATCACACGTAATACGAGCAACGACTGCGATATAACACGTACTGACTAATTATTTGTTATTTGACCGAATACGGGTGAAGATCTACAGTCAATAATAAATTAAGATAAGATAAAAACTAAATCGAAAAAAAAAATTGACAATGTGTATGGAAAATTTATCTTAAGATAATTTTTTTAACAGTCCAAGTTTTATATCTATATTGAACAAATATGCATTAAAAACCAACAAATTGATCCAATAATGTTAAAAATGCTCTAAAAATGAAAAAAAGTCGAAATATGCAAAAAAATGCAAAATACAATTTGTAGCTTCCAAACCCTCGTTACATAAAACGAATTATGTACTTAGAAAGCATTGTGTATGATCAACCAAAAAAATATGCACTTTGCATTGAAATCCGGGCCCTACTCATCACCAATACATGAACGGTCCATCGTGCGGGGACTTAAACGTTTAAGTGTAGGGAAAAAAATTGCTCGCGATCATAATATAATAGTATAAACTACACGTGTACTCGCTACAGCTCTGCGTTTACAGTCTACACGAAACGCGTGTACGTTGTACTCGTATGACATATTATCATTGTTATTATTATCATTGCAGTACGTGGGATATGAAAAACACACCGACCGCCGGAAAACGCATTATTATATCATATATATATATTTTATTGTATTACACACATTAGTTACACCCACACGTGTTGTATTCTTATGTTATTATAAATGTGATCGCGTAAAGGACGCGCGTCCTCGACTATCGGCGCAACCTAAAAACTCACACCGGCAGATCGACGTGCAATGGAAACGCGTAAAAGTTTCGAAAATGTTTGATGTGACTAATGATGGCCGTCAAACGAAACCGGGTGGGCGGTGAACTATGCGTGCGTTTGCTGTTCAGCTTGTTCAGCTCCCGTCCTTTATCTGATTATACACGCGCACACGCACACGCACATTGTTACCGGTCGGCATTAAAGAACGCATTTATAACAGTTGACATTTTACCGAACCGTTCAGAATCCACGTGCAGCGCTTTCGATCACAACGCCCAACGATAATAATATTAAAATGTCCGTATAATATGTTATTACGCGCCATAGTCGGGCGCGCACGTACGTATACATTTGTGTACGAGCTTGTAACGTGGTCGAGGACGACCTGTTAAATATAAGATATTCAGGGAAGAAGTTAGGCTCTTGAGGTTAGTTAGCTCTGGAGCATAAATGGTATATAGAATCTTAATACAGTGGTCGCCGCTTAATGTGATCACTTTGGTACGAGACATAACTGATACCATAATCCGATTGATAACACTAAACGAAGTAAATCTATCATATTTTTAGGTCGACAAAATATTCCCTTTCGGGGCCACCGCGACCATGGTAATTTTTTTGAAAATAATCTTGAATAAAATTCCACAGTCAATAAAGGTAATTTTCGTGAACTTCTTCATTACCGAATCAATTCAGGAGATTCAATCCTAGAAAATCATTTGAAAACTACACATTCTAAAGCTACATACATCAGTCATGTTGTTCAGAATGAACTAATTGATTGTTGTACTTGTAGAATACTTATAACAGAAATCATTCTAAAATAAATAAAAGAATCAAAATTCTATTCTGTTATTTTTGATGAAACTACTGATATTAGTCATTCATCTCAAATGAGTTTAGTTTTACGATACATTCATAAAGCAGTTGTAAAAGAAAATGTTATTGCGTTTATTGATTGTCATGCATATGTTTACAATACAGATACTACTAATGAAAACAACTTAGAACCAAAATTAAATGGTGAAATTTTGGGTGACACAGTTATTTCATTATTACAAAAATTTGATTTAGACCTTAAATACTGCGTGGGCATTGGAACAGACGGTTGTTCAGTAATGGTATCCTTAGTGCGAGGAGTTGTGCAAAAAATTCAGTCATATGCCAAAAATTCTATTCATTGTCCGTGTGCAAACCATGCATTGAATCTCTCTATATCTAAATCATCATCTGTCCAAAGCATTAGGGGTAGGTTTAATGAAATAAATAATAGTGTTTTTCAATTGTTCACCTAAAAGAAGGTTTGTCTTAAAAACTGTCCTGGATGGTCAGCCTTGTTTACAAAGCTTATGTGAGACCCGCTGGATAGAACGTCATGACAGTGTCATGTTATTTAAAAAATCTATACCTTATACGATTGATGCTTTAACAAAAATTTATGAATGGAATGAACTTGTCTCTTTCTCTAAAGCTCAAAGTTTATTAACAGCCTTGTGCAGTTGCGAATTTATAATCCCAATTCAATGTTTATCAAATATTTTATGTGTGACAGCTCCAATACTAGAACTACTACTATATTCACTGCAGTTTGACACACACTCTTGGTAGACATTTTTCATATTATGCCTATTGCCCACGTATCGAGTGTTAAATGTAAAATGTATGCTGGCCCGTATAAGTTATGTAATTTATAAATTGCAATCAGAGCTGATGTTACTAAACAACCGTTTCTATCAAGGCTATAAATAAACCATACCTCGTCGGTTTGAATTCTGAGTCATCGAAAGCGATAGTTTTGTTTTAACAGTAGTTAATTTTAATATTTTATTTTATTCTTTAAATCAAAATTAATAATGAACTCCATGAAGGGTACAGTGGAAGACGTTTTTGTCCACCAACACGACATAGACGTTCCGTGCCAATACCCAGAGTTGAGCGATGGTTCGGAAAGCGAAGCGAGCGTGGGGAGCGCCAACTCGAGAAGAACCCAAGCCCATGAGCTTAAAAATATCAACGCCGAGATCGCGAAGCTCAAGCTTCTCGTGCCCGATGGACCGAGGTCCGTGATGGACCAGTTGCGGCGCGACCAGTTGTTCCGTGATCGGAGCGACATTATAATATATCCGGTGAACAGCCCGCCCCAGACGCCACCAGTGGTAAAGAAGATCTGTGCCACAAAAACGGCGCCCAAGGCCAAGGCCGTCCCGGTGACCAAGGCCGTCCCGTTGGCCAAGGCCGTTCCGTTGGCCAAGACCGTTCCGGTGGTCGAGAAGATGCCGGTGGCCAACGTGATGCCGGCGATTCGGTCTGAAGCCGGGACGAAGGTCCGTCACGGCAAAAGTATTCCGGTGCAGGCCACGAAAGTGTCTACTGCGGTCAGCCGTCAATGCGAAGAACTGATGGCGTCGGACGACGAGGGGTACGACCGTCGCGAACCACCGGCGGTCGCAGCTCGACAGCGGCTCGAAGCGAAGCGGCCGCCGACGTCCGTGGACGAGACGCGATCGGTGGCGATATTTCAGGACTGCGGCGACGGCTGGATGTCGAGCGACGAGTCAATGTGCGAATCGTATCCATGCGGGCCGGCGGTGCTGGCCGAGCGGACGATGGTGGTGCGGGCCAAGGAGACGCCGGTGGTGGTGCGGGCCAAGGAGACGCCGCCGGTGGTGCGGGCCAAGGAGACGCCGCCGGTGGTGCGGGCCAAGGAGACGCCGCCGGTGGTGCGGGCCAAGGAGACGCCGCCGGTGGTGCGGGCCAAGGGGATGCCGGCGATGGTGCAGGCCAAGACGGGTACTGGCGACGGTATCATGATCAAGAAATATAAATCGATGATCGCGACGGTGACGGCGTTCTCGGGCCGCGACAACAACGGTGTGCAAAAGGTCACGTCGGGGTTCGACACCGTGGAGCCGCTGGCTCAGGACGCCAAGACGAGATTCACAAGGGTGAAAAACGCTTATGAGGTGCCGAAGATGCGCGCGAGAGCGGCGGACCCTATGAGAGTGCCTTCGTCGTTCATAAACTACAAGGCGAGACATGCAGAGGTGGCCAGGATGAACAGGATCATTATGAAAAAAATTTTGAACGTCAAGTCCACACTGCCCAAGTGCCGATAAAGGTCTCGCCGACCGTCGCCACATCCTGCGCCTTAAGTTCCGTCCCGCCCGGTACAAATGAGTACGCTCTCTATTCGGCGAGTGTTTACGAACACCCCCGTAATCGTTTTTATTATTCAACGCGTTTATTTTACTTTCATCCATATCCCTATTTGTAACTCTTCGTTCGTGGTACATTTTTACGTTATGTAAATTACTAGGCACGTACTTAAACGGGTACCTACGGGAAGCTTAGATGATTTCAAGGTCTAGGAAAAAAGATCGAATTGATAATTATGCAACTATAATGAAAATATTATGGGAAACAATCAATAAAGCATTAATTTTAATTATTTTTTTAAGCCGTATACAATGTGATCACGGTTTCATGTAGCAAAAAATATCTTGGCCAGGTGACAATGTATTGAAGCTTTTAGTCTTTGAGGTGGTCATGGGGGGTACCCTACCATCACTACACATTTTTAGAACATTTTCTACATTTTAACTCTTTCATTTCGTACGCGTGCAGTACAACATTTTTGACAGTAGCCACCTATTTTTAGCACTATATTAAGATTGGTTTATTTTTCTATAGTGTTTTTGACTTATATTTATTGTCCTAAACCCAAAATTTAACGGACAACAGGCATTTCATACTTACAGCATCTTTTTTTTTGCGTATTTTGGCAGTACGATTTTTACATGTATATTTATATCATACTTTTACAACCATAGTTTTTCTTACACCTTTGGACAGATCCGGTAAATGTTGGTTTTAGAACAATAAATATAAGTCAAAAACACTGTAGAAAAATAAACCAATCTTAATATAGTGCTAAAAATACGTGTATACGTTTAGAAAACCATCATTTGTACTGTGCATGTGTGGAACGATGTAGTAAATATTTTTAAATTGTTCGAAAAATCTGTAGGTACTCCTCATAAGCCCACCCCTATGCTTATTTCAATACACTGCCTCTGGCTAAGGTATTTATCGTTATCTGAAATGGCCATCACATATACTGTACAAAAATATATAATTTAAATTTAATACTTTGTAAAAGTGTAAGTTGTATTTGGTATAATATTTTCATTATGAGGTATACATACCAAATTTACTCACTTTTCCTAGACCTTAAAATCGTAATAAAAATTAAAAAAATCCAAACTCTCCAAAATAAATTCCTTAGAATTTGCCTTAAAGCACCTTGGTATAGAGGAATCGCCAAATACACAACGATACTGGAATATCTCTAATAAATATTTGGATTAAAACCCAACTTAAAAACTTTCACACCAAGCTGAAAGACTCGGAAGGAGCCCGCCATTACCAACTAGGAGAGAAAACCCAAAATAGGCGACTGCGACCCCGACTACCCCAAGACATTGTCACATCAGACACTGGAGAGCTCGCATCGGAAGATGAAGAATAACCAATAAATGATATCAAACCTAACTATGAACTATTAAACCATTGTAATCACTAACATAAATGTAAATTATAAATTTTAAATTGTAAACTTAATGTAATGTATCATACTTGTAATAGCACCTAATGTGCTGAAACATTTTAAAATAATAAATAAAAAAAAAAGAAAGACTTACTGACATATTTAACAATCATAGGGCTGTTTCGTAGTTACATGGAGTTCAAGTTAGCGTGATGGTAATCGCGGAGAACTGACTTCCTCTTGTACATACCGATTGTCGACAATAGACCTTAAAATATAAACTGTTGAGGGGGAGAACTTAATGTATAGTCAGCTTATATTATGTTTCTATAATAGGAATAGTAAAAGAAATATATATAAATATATGTTACAGCTAAAACCCGAAATTCCTCAAAACTAGTTTTGACTAGTTAAAACTATAATTAACCAGGATTTCAATGTCGATACTAGTATATTTGTATTGATTGTTTGACAAGGCTATAAAACTATCGTGGTATTAAGAGTTCTGTAGCATTTGTACTTTTTCTTTACACAATCAGCGATTTGTTTCACACCTTGATTATTATTTGTATTTTCCATACAGCCGTTTATTATCACCTCCTCATCCACTAAATATTATAAAATAAGTAATTTTGTAGTAAATAATAAAATTATTTCAGGTCTGAATTTAGTTGTTGTAAAGAAGTATTTATTACTGTCAAACAAGTTCCTGACAATCAAATTACTCTTCGCGCGGCCGCAACAAAATCATCAACGGGATCAGGGCAAAGATTTATAAGGTGTACTTGTAAAAAGTCGTGTGAGACAAATCGCTGTTTTTGTGAAAAAAAAATATATATAATGTATACAATAGTAACGATCGTTACAAGCAGGATAGGCACACGCGGTGTTATTATTGTACACGTATTATTGCATGCGTAGTCGTACACGTTTCGTACAGTTTACGCGTTTGAGTGAGTGCAAGCGACAATCACGATATGATTTAACGTTATTGATCAGGACAATGCAAATCGCGCGTACCCGGCACAACGAATAAACCGTGTACGCTAGTATCGCGATCTTGGATTTAAATATCTTATCATTGCGTCAACACGTATAGTATACCTGTAGAACTTACACAGTTTTTATGATCGTCCGAAGAACGATTTAAATTTCATTAAATGAAATACAATTATTATCGTTAACAGGTTGACTGCCACGCTAAGACTACGAAACTTGCTATTATCGCCGTGTGGGATCTAATAACCCTACAGTATATTTTACTGTCAGGCTTTGTAGGGTCTGAAGACCCTACAGTTCAAATTGATTTCTAGGTCACGTAGGGTTCTGAATACCGTCGTAATACATAGTTTTATATGGAAAAATACTTTGATGTGGCCTCGTTGGAAGTTCTATGAAATGGTTTTGAAATTTATCGTCTCTTTATGAAATAAAATCTATTTTTATTTTAACGACCGTGTTTTCCAAATAAACAGCATATTCTTATCGATTATTAGTATTTAAAGCGATGTTCCTTTGTTGCGTACGCGTTGCATATTATGTTTGACGGCGAGTGATGTTCGATTTTTCAAGACGTTATAAAATTGCGGTAGTGACCAAGAAGATTCCGAAACCTGGCGGCTATCGTTCGCGACGGGTCAGCACATTGCAGCGGGCCACCCCGTACGTTCTTCATACGAATACGTTATGCGAATCGCCACAATGTTTTGATTAGTCGGATTTTGATTTCGTACAAAAAAATTAATAATAATAACCACTAGCAAGAAAAGAAAAAAAAAACGTTAAACAAATTATGTCAATACGAAAACAAAAGCAAACGAGTTGTGGTCGGATGACGCGTATTTATATCGTGGTACCTGAAATCGGGTGATTATAAACTCTTCCGATTTTAAAGACCCCGGTAAACTCTTCTAGGTCTACCTCAGAAAATTGTCGAGCTACAATATTTTATAAGTATACCTACTATAAAAATAAGAATCAACAGTTAAATAATTGAATATCCATTAAAATGTAATGCTTATAATATTATAATGGTGAATAGTAAAAAAATAAATAAAACTAAAATTAAAAATGAACATTTAAATTACATTTTTATAATAATGTAAAGATAGGTACGCGTTATAAAAACTTATTTAGAGGTCTATTTTTTGGTCTTCAAAAATCTGTTTTTTTTGTTGCATTATTCATTTGATTGTTTAGAAAACATTTACAAAGTTTTCATATTTTCTTCAGATAATATAATGTTGACCCAGGAGATTTTACCATCGGGCGAGTTTACCAATGCCTCTGAAATCCATTTCTTATTTCGTTAACTGTACGCAGTACATATGATTGGCAGATAGTGATGATAGTTGATAAAATGTATACTTACGTGCTTACACGGATACGTAACCTTTCGGCTTTTGAATACCAATTTGAAAATCATCGAATTTTTTTTTCAAAAACCCAGACTGGTCCTTTTTAAAAATAAATAAATAAGAAGAGATTTAGGGCAGGTATGACACATATTTCTCAACGGTAAATTGTTGTCAGGACATGTGAGCGTCAGTATCAACTCGCAATAGTATTGTATTTGTGGGATTAGTATCCCATAAGGGTTTATTCGTCCCATTCGTAATTATAATTATTGATATTTGTATACCAAAAAATATGATCCCGTTCCTATGACCCCGCGATATATATATACCACTATAATCAGAAAAACAATATAGTTCCGAAGCCATCGAGTAAAATAATAGTGAATAACAGTTTAATCGTTTTCACTACTAATTAGCTTACAGGCTGAAATACCCGACTTCGTCCGTGTACAGTTTTACTGAAATTAGACAAAAGTTGCAATTGAACTGATGAACTTATATTTATGTTTACAAGTTAAGTGTACATTTATTTGTATATATTTGTGTATTGCCATCGTGAAGGCCAATCGAGTTGGAAGCATGCAGTCTTCTAAAATAGAATGGCATGCTGGCAATATGAGAATGCATGTGTGCTTACATCCATTATTTTGTTCACTTTTCTATTTGCTTTCTATATCGAAAGTGCAATGTTGTATCATTTGTATCCTTAGTGACCACAAATACTCATGGTAACCATGGATACCTGCATTTTATCAAGACCGTAATCAGAAACCATTCCATGTGGTCAAAATCTTGTAGAAAGGTATAGAATTAATATAAATTGAAAAAAAACACATACATCGTCGCAAGACCAACACATTTCTCGACTTATTTGGAGTTTAAAAGATTGAAATTGTCCATTCCGATTTATTTTCAGATCATAAAAAAACCCTGCAAGAGTAATAATTAAATAACCAGCTTGAGCTATAGTAAAAAAATGTAAGACTATAGTGGTATTCGAATTTTATTTTTTTTAACGCCTCGCATACAATTGTTGGCTTAAATGCGGCCATCACGCGGGACACCTGCAGGATTTTCCCAGTGGGCCCGTACCTTTCTATTAGCTTAAATATTGTCCTTTTAAACCCTACGTTTATGATTCGCATATTATATATGTGGTCTCTGACCCGATGAAAGTTAAAAGTTGCTTTTATTAGCTTACTAAAAGTGACAACGATTTTAAATAATGTTTGAATATTATAAATGGGTCGCAGCTAATGGTCAATTTTATTTTTTTTTAATCCGATTCTGTAGACTGTGGGCTTATTAAATACTAGGTAAAAATAATACACTATCGATTAATATGTGTTGCATTAATATTATTCGAATCCGACATCCAAATATCCCTTATAATACAATACAATAATTTACGTTTTGTAAGATTTCAATTCGTGATATAATGTTTACTCAAACCGTTTGAATTCAATACCTTTCATAAAATTTGCACTTGGAGTGAATAATTGAACTTGGTGGTGAATACCTTATCAATAATCATGTTCTCTACGTCTAGCAAATAACGTACAGCGCCATCCCGTTAATTTAAAATTATATTTTTATCAGAAGTAGGTATATATATTATCACTAAAAATTGAATTTAAACTGTAGTCGGGCCGGATTAAAATTGAAATGAGGCAACGAAAAATGTCAACGGATTGAATTAAATGAATAAGAAAATAAATATTGTAAGAACGATACGGTTATTGTGGTTAGACCGTGAATGGATAGCGTAACAATTATCCTGCCTGCGTCGAGACTATCAGCGTTTTCCGACGAAAACTCAGTCCTTCGTAGTGAACTCGACTTCTTTATAAGTATGCGATTCGTAGATAGCTTATGAGCAGCGCTTGAGGAAGAAATAATCGATTTGCTACGACTGAAATCGACAAGTTAGTCATTACGATATTTGTACACTCACGATACTTCACATCGTATATGCATCGCCTTCCCACAGTGCGACTCGAACAACGACGTATTTACTGTAAAACCTATTTTAAATCGTATGCGCGCACACCACGTCTCCGCTGCAGTACGACCGTGCGTTCATTCTCTCACTCTCTCTCTTTCTCTCTTCCTTTACTTATTTCTCCCGAGATCTCAAGGCGTCCCGTGTGCAGCTTTCCCCATATGATTAGTGTCCAGCGGACGGACTCTAAAAATACGCGATACACACGCGGACAATGAATAATAGTCGTCGTCGTCGTACACGCGCCCGGTAACGCCCTGCGAATAAAAAAAAAACCATCACGTCCGTCACAGTTCGGTACGGAAAAGAAATCTTTAGCCCGCAGAGATGCTATTTATTATCGTTTCTTGTCAACGAAATACCGGCGCATTGTTCCGTGGTAAATACCTAAAAGGTTTGTCATAAATCATGTTACCTGGTCGAAATCATTTATCGAAATGAATATTAAACAAATTAAATGACAGATACAATTGCTAACAACACCTATGTAACACATGGACGAACATCATACTATTTAGATGGTTCGTAAAAATAATCTCGGAACCAATTATTCGGATATACCCTTCGTACAGCTGCGAACCAATTCGGACGTTTCGGAACCAATGCGAATACTATAATACTCTCTAATAGACGTACCTTCGTAGAATGTGTGCACGCAGGGATTGTTGCAGCTGTACTGCGTGCAAGCGTATGCGATCTAATTTTTTTTCAACCCCTTAAAGCTGTAGAAAAACGAATATATTTGAGGAAAAAAAGAACGGCAAGTGCACAACCCCGTGCAGCCGATTGGCGCAAAGGATTCAATAACAGATTACAGAGTTACACTACTACACAGCGGTGCATTGTTATCATGTAAAGTAAGTATCTAAAATCTGCAGTTACCTAGACTGTACACTTGATTTATCTTTCAAACCCTCTTCTCACAGCAGTTTTCGGAAAAAAAATTCAAGAATTTTTGGAAAGTTTTAACAACAGTCCGTAGTTTCAATTTGATAATTGTACCTCTATGCCTTTTAAATATTCCGGATATCAAGGATAGGAAGATATGAAGGCGTTTATGATTCAAACGAAAAATAAGTAATAATTTCAAAGAAATGTAATAGAACGATGCTGATTTCGAGATCATAACGCATTTCATTTTTCCCGTGTTTGTCGTTGTCATATCAACTGATCGCGAGAACTGTCGACTGGTTTTTTTCGCCAACTATTATAGTTTTATCATCAAGAGCGTTTTCGGTACGATCTTATTTGCGTCCCAACGGTTCGAACGGCAGCCGCCTATGACCACGGAATATGCGTTACGGAAATCGCTGAACAACAACACTGTATGGCGTATGCGCTATAAGTACACAGAAGTCCCATGGCTCGTGTTGTACTACTGCGAATCAAGCACGTATTCAGAATCAATTTTCGGGGGAGGGTTTAAATATTTTTAATACATAAACTAAAAATAAATGATTACATTATTATTTTAATGTTAATATTATACACTACAAAATATAATATTATAATGTATACAGACTATATAGTATAAATACGAGTAGTTAATGAAAAATTATAAAACAAAGTCAACCTTGCGTGGCATTCAAATCATTTCGATAACATAATTAGTACGTAGTTTGTCATTTTTAGATAATTTTAAAATTAAAGATAACGAGACTAATGACGAATGGGAAATTGGGAAATGTATAAATACAAATTGTACATAAAGTTTGTAATTAGTCTTAATTATATTATAAATACATACCTACTTTAAAAATGTCAGTGGGGGGGTTGAACCCCTAACCCCCCCCTGGATTCGGGCTTGCTGCGAATCGACTGTAACGGGAACATAAGATAATTTCCCAACTGCTCCATGAACAATAATCGGCGTGCATGAGTACTGAGAGAACGTTAGCGGATGGAACGCGAAGCATGCCGACGAAACATCTCGCGTTCGACGCGCGTTTTGATCAAATCGAATCCTACGTACGTTCTATAGTACGGTATGTCTATTATAATGTACGCGTAGCACGGTTTAAGACCTTGTAAACGAAACATATTCTGCACTACATTCGGGTTGAGAGAATTGCACGTCGTTCCGTTTTTATTTATTTATTTTTCGTACGCACTCGGAGCCAATGTAAAATTCGAACAGTACGTCGAATCGAAACGCCGCCGCGCCGCTGTACGCCGAGAAGATAAAAGTTTATTTCAGTCACCGCGGCGGCGTTCCTTGACGTTTTCGACAACAACAACTACGTATCCGACTCAATACATCAGCCAAATCTATTTAAAGAACCGCTGATTACATATAGGTATCTTATCAAAGAATATTTGCAATATTATGGAACATCCTTGGTCGTCCGCGGTAAAACAGGATTTCCGTTCGCGGCAATCCTGTTGGAAACAAATCCTGGTAATTCTATATTATTATAACGATATTAATTTTACAACCCCCCCCCCCCGTTGTTATTATCATCATCCAAGGTTTTCTGTCGTTTTCCGATACTGCCGTTCTCCATCGGCGCGTTTACGCCACCGAACATGAGACGTTGAACACGGATAAGTTACAGAATCGCGATACCTAATGAAACAAAATCCCGGTTCGGAACTGGCTGACAGTATAGATTAAAAAGTTGAAAACCAATTGGATCATCAAATCACTTAGGTTATTCGAAATTATGGATCTATTGGGGTATGTTGATCTGGTACTACAAAGGCTGCAAAACAATCCAAAAACATTCTTACAAAGTCTAGTTAAAAAATCGGATCCAACAATATTCAGAATAAATAAATACAGATTTGTCAGACATTGTTGGAACTTTGTTGGAAAATGCTGGTCAAAATTATAAGTTCTATAAAAAATATAAAATTTAGTGTTGCACTGCCAAAACAATTAGGTTTGGGAATCCCAACAACTTTTGGAAATGGTCCAAAAAATATGTAATTTTAGGCTTTTCGTAGACAAAATTCAGCCTAACAACTTTTATCCGCTTTTATCAGCCACTGTCACTACAATGTATTCAATATATGGTAGAAACATGGAAAAAAAATTCTCATTTAAACATTTTAAATGAAAAAAAATGAAAACCTTACCAATAAAATTTTTCTACTTTTTATAAGCCTTTTTACTCAATGTATATACTTAGAAAAATTACTAACACTTGTTGAATAAATTTTAGTGCTCGAATAAAAAAGAGGATAAAAGTTGTTGGACTGATTTATTTTTTTTGAAAGGGTTTCAACGAAGTTTGTTGAACTGTTTCCAAAAGTTCTTGGAAGTCTAAATGTAGAAGTTTTTTACTCTTTCATTTTTTTCCGTGTTCCTACTATAGGTATTATATTGAATTATTCATGTATTTCATTAATTATAATATAATTTATTCAAGAACCACTCATTTGAATTTTGGTTTCGGTACGTCAAAATTCACAGAAAAATGACCCCAATGAAACACCGCCATGAGAATAGGGAGTTCCGGTTTGAAAAAAAATTGTTCGTATCGCCACAATACACACTTAAGGTGGCGTGGTAAGAAATAGTGGATAACACGGTTTACATGGTAACTCGAACACCGAAAAAAAACGTAAATTTTAGCATTTCGAGCATTTTTACGGCCCAAAAAGGGGGTTAGCATGTCTGAAAAACTACCTCGTACGTATAATTTTTACTCCGCGACCGGCATGTCAAATGAATACGGATTGGCCGTCTCGCTCGGCGGCGGTTTCCATTTAGTAATAACTCGGTAATTTTCAGACAATATAACGTGGTATCAGATTAGTTTTCTCTCGCGCGCGCAGTGCTATACGATATTTGACGTCGTTTGAACTAACTTTTAAGAGCTCTCTTGATAAAGCTGATCAAGATTAATGAGTGCGCAAAGTTTGGAGTGCACGCGCGTTTTCTCCACCGACTTTTATCACTAATGGCACGCTCGTTTTTAGTTAATAGAAGTTCAATTTTCAACTTTAATACGTTTTATCTTGTTAACATAAAACGCATTACAGATTTCTGCCAATCCCGCGGTGATTCATCACTTTTTTGATATTTCACGCGAGTCGCGACATGGTGGCGGCGGCGCCCGAAACCCTTTCGGTCTCGCTGCGCTACACCTCATATAATAATACAATGACGTCATCGGTTGTCCTCTTGTTTGTTTTTCTATGGAAGTTGCCCGTAATGTACTGCACTCCACGTACGGTGGAAACTATTCATATTGTATGATATTGACGGTATACGATCGTAATATTATTATAGTAAAACCTCGATTAGACTTCGGTAAGACGGAAACCCAAGTATTACGGAATATTTTTTTGGTCCCGTTTCAAATTACATATAATTTCATCAAGCCAAAACGTAAACCTCGCCAAGCCGGAAATGGACACGTTTTTGTAATAAAAGTTGATGAAAACCCTCGCTAAGACGGAAATATAATATACTTAACATGACATTTATTTTCGTATTGTCGATACCCATAGATAATCGATTTACGATTTAAATATAAATAAATAAGTACAAATAAATATAAAATTAAATAAAAAATATAAATTGTATGTATTATGTATCAACTGGTTTAAAATAAATATATAATCTTTAATTTAATTCAATTTCTTTTTTTCGAACCCCGTTAACACGGAAAAATGTCATGGTCATGTAATGGTCACAAGTGATTCCGTTTTATCGAGGTTTTACTGTATTATGAACACGAGCTGGTGTACGTTTATCCGTTGTATGAAAAAATAATAATTACAAAACAATATAATGTATCGATTGGAAAATGGTTTACACTACAATTACACGTTTGGACGGTGCCCGAATCAAAAGGAATAAGAACAAAAACACACTATTTTGAGAAAAATACAATATTCAATTGTTAATATCTAGTTTTTTTTTCGAAATTAATTGTTCTTCAATCGATTCTTCAAACATACGGATTATCTTGGAACTTAAAATATTTGATACACTAACAAAATAGTTCAAACTTATTAAAATAAAAGTAAATTATTCCTTTTGGGAATTATTTACTTGGACTTATTCCCTTTTATATACAAATGTCTTAATACATTTGGGTGGTATTTAATTTGACTCTTGATCTCACACTAACATATTCCTACGAGCAACATTTTTTTAACCTACACGCTTTTACTCAATATAGTATTAATATTATTAGTATTATATTATATGTAATACGTTATGATGAGCAAATGTGTTAAAACTTAAAAGTATGATTTATTTACTATTCTATCTAGTTACTCCTATTTGTACATTGGCTAAAAACTTATTCCATTTTTCTCAAAGGCTTTACGAAAAAAATAACCAAATAACCTACAAATTTTTCGTTTTTTTTTTTTTGTGAATCGATATGGATTATAATTTATAGCAATTTATAAGAATATGAAAAAAAAAATTCATATATAAAGGGATATATGGTATATAATTCATCATAAACATACACACGCACTTTTAAACCAATTCGATTTCGATCAGATGCACAATGTAATATTGTGTACCTCCTGTATAGTTCTGAATGGAATGGCAACATGCGTTGTGTGAAAATTCTTAAAATATAATTTATCCTCGTCGCGTTTATTTTGCTATCAATATTACGTACACCTTTGCGCACGGAACGTTATGGCCGTTAGAGTTATTCTTATTCTACGACTCCTGATTTATTACTTCTACATAATAATATAATACGTATGCTCTCGACCTTTTCACGGGCTAAATGCCGTCGGGACGATAATTATAATTTTAGGAACACGAACCGATTTTTTCACTACATGTGCAATATTATTATTTTTATTTTATCTGAACACGCGTATCACACGATATGATAACCATTATTTTTTTTTTGTATTTTTTTTTTTTTATATTTTTCGATAAAACGGCAACGTTCACAGCGAGATCAGTGATCATAAACCGTATGTACAGGTCATATCGGTTAACATGTACATAGTTATATACATATATATATTTGTAGACATTTATTTTGGAACGGATTGGACACGTTTTCGCGACTATGCACTGAATTCCTGGTAATTTTTTTCGAAATTATTGCTGTGCATTGTATCACGAAACAATATCGAGTATACCGTGTTTCTTTAACATTTTTCACATCAAATATCACACGGGTCCAACGAACACGTTAAATCACGCGTATATTTGCGTTCAAAGCGGGTAAGAAAAGCTTAGCTTTCGGAACGTGACGATGAAGAATAATATGCGCGAGAACACGGAACGGCCATCGTGAGATCGGCAAGGATATTAGTGTCCTTTTCGTATAGAATAGCCATCGTGATTCAACACGTTTTTCCGGTTAAATATTGTACAGACTCTGCGAACACACTCGTCCCGTGCACTATTGATCCATAATGTATGTATAATATGTATGTATGAATTATAATTTATCTAGAATCGATATAACACGCGCACGCGTGTACATTATTTAACTGGCAATGTAATTGCGATATAAGCGTTATCAGCCAATAAAGTTATCACGAATATATTATTTGAGACGCATTAGGTGCCTGTAGTACCTATATACTTATATCTACCGCCTTTGTATTTTAATGTCTATTATTAGTAAAGATATTACAGTCGTTCGGCTCGTTAATACACTCACGTGCGCGATAAGATTACAGAGCGCAAATTATTGCAGCGGATTCAGATGGGCTTGTTAGAGATGTGTAAAGAGAACAATACGAGTATTAAAAAGGTTAAAAATTCACCTAGCACTTACTAGAAATTTCGGTTAAAGTATAAGAGCTTTTTCTCGTGTTGTAAGTCCTGATGCACGGCACGGATAATGTTTCTAATGAAGGTCCTGAATACCCCTCGGAATTTTCAAAACCAAAACTTTATTTTAATTCTAAAATTCCGAGAGCTCTAGGCCCTAGGGAAACGCATATAATATGCGATCGATCGTCCTTCATACAGTTGTCACTTAAAGAAAAAATCGATTTCGATAGGTGGCGATTTCATACTACCATAATGATTTTTTTTATTTAATAAGCAGGGCTGGGATTTATATATGCTGATAAAAATAATAATATATGCATTTTTATTTTTTAAATATGTAAAAATATTACGATATTTTAATATTTTAAAGATATATATACAAACATAGAAAATAATTATTTATTATTTGATATAAATCAGTAAATACCTATCAAATATTTCGATACAAATTAAAAATGAATTATTTGTTCATTAATTTTTTTCATTCATCTAATAGTATAATTACGTATATATTAATATAATATGACATGCGAAGACGAAATATTTTATCAAATTGTTGAAAATAAATGATTGGAACATATTATCCGATTCATCATTTTTTATATTACTTTTTGCTTGAAGAGTGTACAATCTTTTTTATCATCGTAGAACTAAGCCTACTTTATTTCTACTGTACTCGCAACGGCCGCAACTTATCTTTTACTCTCATAAGTCGATCATTAGCATTTGTAACAATTGCTAGACTGTGGTAAAGTGTTAACTTCTGTTCTAACTCTGCAGTAGCCAGTAGATTACCACTAGGGGTAAAATTCAAAAATGGCTACTCTCTAAATTTTTACTAAAACTCCATTTCGACGTTGCAAAAAAAAAATATAGTGTTGCATACGATTTAACCCTGATAATAAGAATATGAAAATTTGAATATTTATTTGAAACATTTTTAAATGGCGCGACTATCCAAAACGGTTATTTTGATTAATGGACATAATATCTACATAACCTCTACCTATATAACATCAAACATAACTATGATAATATTATACTTATACCTTATAATTAAACTGTAACACTCTATTGCGAATAGATACATTTTAAAACATTCCCAATCTTTCGTATAACTCTATATGAGTTATAGGTACTATAAAATATAAATATAACTATTCAGGCAGTTTGATTCATGCAGAAGTATTTGCTTTCCAATTAATGTATTTGTAAAAGTATGATCTTTGAGAACTGTTTTTTTGAACTATCATTGTTATCATCTAAAACCACATTTTTCCGGTCAAATTGTAATATATATATTATATAATATTTTAATTTTAAATACAAATAAATATAAAATAAATTACTACAGTACTACTTAACTCGCGTGTCTTGGCGCACGTATGCACACCAAGATAAGCATAATAAATTTATCTTTCGCGCTAAAAGGTCAGGCGCGCGTACCTATATTATATTATAATATACCAACTGGCATACTTTTAGAACTTATAAACAATAGGGATTTTTTTTTTATTCACACGCACAAACCAAAGACGGATAAAGGACGAAAAAATATATTAAGATGTCTGGTTGTTGCCACCTAAATCTTCAAGTGTACTTTATTGTTATCGCGTGTTGGCATATATATATATATATATATATATATATATATATGTAGGTATACGCTGCGTATATAAATAAAAGTAATCTGTAACTGTCAACCATTCGGGGGCCACTTACAAATTAAGGTCTAAAAGCCATAATTTATCAAAATAAAGAAGGCAAAAGCCCACTGGGAAAATGACACGCGGTTCTATCTGCCTCCTCGTTATAATACAACATGTAATGTATAAGACCGGTGGTGGTAGTTTTGACAATCGCTCGCACCCTCTTCTTGATTTCTTTTCACCCCTGCAGCGTAAATCACGTAAAATAACCCGTGTAATTATAATATTATTAATCAACAATAACTATCTGTGCTCGTGGACCGGGCGATAAGAGCTGCCGGATGAACGTTTTGAAATCCATCGCCCCCATTATTATTGCGCTATATAGGGTACAGCGAATTCGCATGCGCACGCGCGCATTACTGCAACTGCACTCTTCCGGCACGATGCAGCACATGCAACGCACGCAAAAGAAAAGAATATTATAAGGTAGGCACGCGTGTGTTATAATACTAAACTGCACTGGGTATCGAGGCAACGTGAGCAATTAAAAATAAAAAAATAATTCGAAACCGTCCGGACGTTGTATACGTACCGCGTGATGCTGCTATTACCTGAATATTGCAAAGCCCACCGATGGTTGTTGTTATTATTATTATTATTATTGTGCGCACGCGGAATTTGCATACAATCCGCGCACGTCCGAGCGTATAATATTAAATACCATTGTGAATATTATTATAATGAATTAGACGAGATAGTCGTAAATTTTGCCGGCCCACCTAACGATGGCGTGAAAAATCGCGTGATTACCGGTCCGCAAGTACGATAGTACAATATAAATGACGGTAATGATAATAATAGTAATAATAAGAATGATAATAATAATAATAATACAATCATGTACGATAACCGTGCGTGTACCTACGGATTCGCGTGCGATCAGATTGAGCGTCGCGAAAACAATACGTGGTCTGCCCACTGCGTCTGTTGCAAATAATCGCTAGTATGCAGTCAGTACCGAGTCTTGATAATCCAGCGCATATATGGCACCGCATGTATTATTACTGCCGGATTATCGAACAAAAAAATAAAATAAAATAAGAAACTTAACCGCGAATCGGGTGAAAATTGACACGTATTTATTTCCAATAAAGTCTTATTCACGCTACGAACTAAAAACTCCAACGCCAAAGTATAAAACACGAACGTTCAAGAAAACGCGTGTGTAGATGGACAGTCCAAAAATAAAGTCAAAGCAGGATGTGACTAAAATATGCCGGATTGTACTGAGTGAGCTGGACTGATGCACTGCCGGATTATTAAAACTCTACTGCAGTGACCCCTACTGTACTAACGATTTTGATGGTTGGAAATGTCTACATCGTATAACTTAGGGGGTCATAACGTTTCAATTTCACAAACAAGTTTGCGAAGCGCTACCAGTCAAGATAAGTCGCCGAAACAGTCGATATGGGTAATGACGAATTCAAGTTCTGAAAACGGAATATTGTAGAATTCGTTCTTACGAACGACATAATATAAGCGTATAGTGTTCACAGTTGTAACCACAATTATTATTCTCGCGGAACATCAAATTTCAAAGTACGCTCTTTACATATTATCATATTATTGATATCGGTATAACCTAACAATTGACATGAGAAAACCACTGCAATTCTATAACAGTATAATTATCACGTACAAAAATGTATTGTAGATTTCGGTTTTTCTTTCCTTGTCTGCGGCACGGTTAAAATGCATCTATTGGCCACCATTTGGGGACCCCGGAATCAAATGCAAATATCGTCGATCATCGTAAACTCCACCTCGTTTTGGGTATGATGAGAATGAAATGCATATGACGTGTGAATCGTACGAGAAACGTAAGGCGGCGAACAAAGGCCGGGCGTTAGCATTGCGTCGAAGGTCGGAACCTTTCCGTATAATATGATTTGTATAACGACGCTAAATGTACGAGTAATGATCTAGCGCTTTAAGTAGCGTTTCTTCGTTTTGCGTCACTAGAATAGTCGTTTCAAAAACTACGGGAATGATGCCGATATATGACCAATACAAGACTGTAGATAAAAACGACAAAAGGTCTGAAAAAAACAATTCAACCCTAGTTTTAAAATGTCGAGTCGGTAATGCACTTGGTAACGGTAATGAGATCGAGAGTTAGCGCCGTTAATGTTCGAATAGAACTGCAACATCGGCATTGCAATAATTAATATAGAGAGTGCCCCAACGGGATTTACACAGAACGATATCCCCCGTGTTAATAGAAATAATTAAATTCTGTTTTTTTTTTCCAAGCATCCCTGGGCAAAGGCAATTTAGTTGAATATAGTTTGCTTAACATAAACGTATTATTAAAAAAGTTAAAATATTATTTTTTTTATTTTATAATTTTTATAAATTTTGAAGAAAACCATTTTATTGGTCTTATTTTTTTGAAAAATAAAAATTTTATCTTTGAACTTCTTTCAGAATACACTTATATTTACCAAACTATTGTCAACAAAATATCCTTTGCCCAGGGATGAAAAAGAAACAGAATTTGATTATCTCTATAAACACGGGGTCCTCGGTCCGTGAAAATCTCGGTAGGACACGCTGTATGCTACGGTGAAACAACGTATCGTATACATTACGTAGAACGTCCGTAACTTTAGTTTTTTCTCTTTGGCCCGCTTGATTTTAAATAGGTCTAAAAACGGATGCAACTTGTTTGCGCACAATCTACAATTTTTACCTGAAATAACGTAACTCGTTTGCGCACATGATAAAGTTAAATCAACAACTAGTTTGCGCTCAATCTAATATTTTTATTTTATTTTTACCTGAAACTTTCCGTTGGGACTTCGCTTGGTTATAAGTTATAACTTATAACTATCTTTCAATATATCAGGCTATTATCACAACGCAAAATTAGTCTAACGTGACAATTTTCAGTGAGCGGAACGTATTGTACGACTTAACATTTATAATTGTTATCATGGATTTCGTATTAAGTGAAGTGTTTGAATCGCGTCGTGGTAAATAAATATATAAGTATAAACAATTTTATGTATTCAAAAACTCTTAAAGTATTTCTTAAAGTAGCTTAAAGTTGTCATAGTAAATATTATGTGCCTTATATTTATTTATATTAAGGTACTTTTGTGCGCAAACGAGTGGTACTTATGTGCGCAAACTAGTTGTCTTTTTGGTATTTGTGCGCAAACCAGGACCGCCCCTAAAAACTTGAGTGACTTAAAGTCGTCCATGCCTAGGTACTTGTTTCAGCAAGTATATGAATCCGACTGCGGCTTACCGTGCAACGCAACTGTGCACCTACATCACGTGGGAATGTTGTTTGAAAAAACGACGAACAAGCGACTATCGGCATTTTCATCGGACAACACGACGACGCGTGTGCCAGTTTGTATTGGTTTCGTTAACTATACGTTTAAGTGCGATCACGTGGCCGTTTATTCCCACGGGGCGACACGCGATCGAAGATTTTTCCATGCCGTCGACGTGCGAAAAGATGGTCACAACTCAATGTTGTATAATATCCCGTCGGAAGTAATAATAATCCGCCCATGCTGATGCGGAGGCGGTAGGTGGCGAGGGTCGGAGGCCGAGAGAGAGAGAGAAATCTCGTTTGCGGTGCGTCGGACCTCTGCTATAACCTCTCGTGCCTGCCGATCACGTCCGAAAACGTGTATTGTAATAAAGTGATAAATATTCGAAACGTCGGTGAACATAAACGACAGGTACACCTATGGTGAAATGAGAAAGAAAATCGAAAATCAAACACGTACGATCGATAATAATAATATTATACCGTGAGCGAGCGCACGCACGCGTCGGTGAGGGGGGGGGGGGTTTGGAGAGGTTCTTGAAACGTACAAAGTCGTATATACGATTGATGACCGCGCGCTAAAAATACGTGATTTGAAATAATATAAACGGGCGCGTGCAGCAATAGTATAATTTGTCCGTTCGTCGGTCATCCGCGCACGTGGGATTCCGTACGATGCACATTTACACGTCTGCGGATGCTGGAAAGAAAAAATACAATAGTTATCGTACAAAAAGCGATGAAAATAAAAAAGAAAATGTATGAAATCTCCAAAAACGTACCTACTTAGAGTAACCGGATTCGCTTTACACCGAGCCTTGCGTCTTGCGTTCTTACCCGCGCGTACCGTGTACTTTTTAAATTGTGCATGATGCGATACCGATATCACCAATGCATGTACCGGCCGTAATGTGTTCTTTATTTACTTAACGGCTATCAAATCTTGGTCACGTATTAGTACGTATTACATCATGGTATCGTATAATATAATCATGTAGTAACCGTTCGAATCAGTAACCACACTTTCAAAAGTTTGATAAACCAATTTTGCGGTTACGTACGGTTAACGTGTTGTAACGTGAGACGAAATACGTACAAAACATTGTGGTACATGTACCTATTATTTGGTACAACACGACACGGTGCTGCGCGTGGACTGTAGAGCGTAAACTCGTCTTTACTCGTACGATTTGAAATATTATTCGAGATAACCGCGGTTAGGTTTGGACGGTGAGCATACTATGTAATATAGCTGTATCGCGGACCCCCAGGGGTCCACGGACCACAGTTTAATAACTGCTGTACTACATACCTGTAGGGACGTCACATTTTACACATATCATATACTCGTGTTTGAAAACAACATTTAATGTTCAGCTGTTACAATTAAGTGATATTATTATTATAGTATACTCATGACCCTCGATAATTCGAAATCAGAGGACTTCATTGAAAATCCGATTTAAAAAGATTTTCTATTCAGTGAAAGTTCAAAATATCCAGGGAAAACGGGAATAAAACTCGAATTAACGAGAGTTGAATATTTTTAATACAATACACAATTATTAATTGATTTAATTAAAGTTAGTATTAAAAGTGGGTACGACACTACAAGTACACATTAAATAATATTTTATAAATATATAAATATTTAAGGCTTATATATGTGTAATTAATTTAAAAAAATCAGTCATTTTCTTCAGAGTATACATTTTTGGCGACAATTTGGTCCATAGCGCGAAGCCACAGCGACAACTGTTCACTTATTGTTGAAGCTACTCATATTATGTAACGTACATTTCCCTATCTCTAGCCATTTCAATTTTTAATTTTTTCTAACGCTAATGTTTAGTGATGCCTGTTGATTCCTGTCGGCTTCCCTCGCCCCTGCAAAAATTAAAAAACTAAGAGTGTTAAAATATTGAAATGGATGGAAGTTGGGAAATGTACGTCATGATATAGTGATGATAAATAATAAATTATAAATGATACGATTAGTTGATTACAGCAATTTATAAGAGATTATAAGATACATTTAAGAACAGAAAACTACGATAAAACCAAACGATAGTATATTATCCATCACTTTCACTATTTTTGTTATGCTAAAATTACATAATATTATATGTTCTTATTGAATACGAGAACGGAAGTTGAACCGCACTTATAATTACATCTTTTGAGTTTTTATCAAATAAGTTAATTCGAATTATAGAGGATCTGGCCAAAAATATTTGAATTTTAAAATATTTACAGCCGTCTCACTCTTCATTTTTTTCGATTTTTCCAGAGAACCTATATACATGTGTTTTGAGTATAGTGATTTCCTTGGTGTTTAGTTCGATATATAGAGATTTTCGAACCATTGAGAGTCTACTTTATTATTATAATTGTTATTATTATTATTATAAACATTATAATTTATTATTATTTGTATTATCACTCTTAATGTTCTATTCACATCTGGATTGGGTGAAAACCGTGAAAAGGCAACACAATTACTGCACGGGTGACGAACAATACTGCGAGCGGCAAGCTGCAGGTATTCGCGGAAAGCGACAAAGCAACAAAACAAAAGTTTAAAAACTCGATTGGTACTTTGACTGTGTCCACGATTGCTTTGTACTAAGAAAACCGAGCGTACGTGTGTTACAGTCAAACGAGTAAAAATCTTTGATGTAAGTACAACACGTTAGCGTACAGCTCTGTACAATAATGCCATGGTACTTACGTTTTTAGTGCAACTACGTCATAATATAGTTATAAATTGTATTATGTAGTCGTGAAGCAATATCTTGAGCGACTCGTCGAGTCAATTATAGAGTATAGATGGGTATGGTGGGAGTTTATTTTTATTTTTAAGTTAGCTTACGATTAAACGGAAATCGAATTGCAAAAAGGTCGATATTGGTTTAATCATATATATATATATATATATATATATATGTAGGTCTCCTGAAAAGAGAAAAAGATTAAAGTACGATAGATGAAAAATATAATAATGTTTAGTATTACGGAAATTCGCAGAAATTAACAAAAAGCGCAAAACAAAAGTTTTAAAACTTAGTACACTCTGGACGTGTCCACGATACCTTTATATCGAGAATCACCGTGTGTTACAATCAAACGTGAACAAAATACCTATGGTGATGGCACGTTCGCAGCTCTGCAATAATGTCATGATTGTGCCCCGGCTTTCAACGAAAAGTACTTAAGTGCATAATATATTTTTTGGGCGATCTTAGACAATAATGCTTTCCAAACGGTACATAATTCTTTTCACGTAATATATAGTTCCAATGTGAAATAATTTTTGAATTTTTTGGTCGCTTTATTGGCTGTATATTTGTACATATTATACGGCATAATAATTTAAATTTAACAAACTCATTATACTACCTCCTAAAGACAATTCAATATTTTGTTTCTAAATCTTTAGTTTAATTAGCATCAAGAAGTCAAATTTATGATATTTTCTTTTTTTATACCACATTCATGATATTCACGTTTTAAGTGCAAAGGAGCAAAGACGAAGTGTTAAATATAAAAATATTAAGATATCCGAAAACTAAGCCGTGGGTACCACTGAAAGATCTTTTTGTACATACTACGCAACGTCTGGTACAAGTGCAGGCCAATGTAATACTCCAAAACATTTCAGGATACTGAGATACTATTAAGATGTATTAAGATAAAAGGGCTATATTTGGGTGCGATGGACATAGTATATATAAACCAAATTTCACGAATAATTCAGTATATGCGGGTTCCAAAATAATTGTACATATCAATTGTTCCATTACAAATGTGCAAATAAAATTAAAACAACATAAAAATATTTTGGAAAAACAGGGTACCGTCATTGACAAGGTTTTGTAGTCCAATATTGAATTAAAATAAATATGAAAAATGTCCAAAACGTGAAAGAATTGTATAACGAAGTACAAACACAAATATCACCAAGACTGGAACCCATAATAATTGCCCTAGGCACCGAAGAAATAAAATTTAAACATTTTCCTATTTGTACAATGCTGGATGGAAAGACTGTAAACATTTTGACTCATACTTTAAGTTCCTAAGCATGCAATGTTTGTAAGGCTACTTCTAAAGGTTTAAACGACTTAGGAAAACTGAAGAATAGAGTTTGTAATAAAGACACCTTCAAACATGGTATTTTTATATTACATGCACGTCTAAGATGATTTGAATATTAACTTCATATGGCAAATAAATTAGAATTACAACAGTGGCAAGCTAGAGGGGAATATGCAAAAGAAAAAACTAAAGGAAAGACATATTAAATGAACATTTTTTTTTTTAGAACATTATTAGCATTTGTCCCCAAATAACACTAACTACCTATTTTTTCAAAGATTATTATGAAACGGTGTCTTGCTAAGCATTCTTAATGAAAATATCAAAAAAGATTACGTCGTAAATTGACAATTTAGCCTCGCGTGCTACGGTGCAAATGCGATAGTAGCATTAAGAAACATCGCGTCGGCTCGTGTACGGGTAATGCGCGCGTGTGTACCGCTAGTTACCTAATTAATCAACGTTTTTATTTTTTCGTTTGATTTACGGGTTACCGTTAGCGGTCGAAGCGTGCGTGGTACATTTAATTGCCGTCTTATGGTCGTGGAGACGACCACGTGAAAATAAAAAATAATCTCGAAACAATAAAATCATGAATTATCGGAGAACGTGACAGCTAACATTATTGTAATAACGAGACGGCGCTGGCTTTGAAAGTTTGAACTCCCCCGTCACGGTGCTATATCCCATGTCAGGTTGGCCCACTGCTGCTTCGATTCCCCCCTCGCGCGTTCATCGTAACGACGAGAAAAAATTCGTTGACACATTATGAGGACGCCATTAGAGGTATTTTCGTTCATCATTTCAAATGAAGTGTTCTTAGCTTTAACAACAGGGTAAACCATCTTATTATCAACCAGTAGTGAAGAACGTTACCTATATGTTTTGTTGGTCGTCTTTTTTGGTTTTTCAACAAGTTACGTGTACGTGAAATATCGTGGTTGAAAAACCCACGACTCGTTTTCTAAATTGAAATATCGGAAATATCATATAATGGTCTACTACGCTTCAAACTCGATAGTCCGTCGGTGTACTTAAATATTAACAACACTATATTATAGTACAGTACTACTAAGCGTGAAGACAGTACCGACTCCCTAAATTATCATGTTAAACTCCTATAATTGTCATCACACGCATAGTATTGTTTTATGTTTAACACGTCGTCACACATCCTGGTCAAGAACGTCGTAACAATCATTTAAACATATCTAGTTAACGATTGTCAAATTATTGTTTCTACATTTGAACTACCGAACGCAAATTTCCTATGTTGTACGTTTGTGAGACGGAGACAAAACATAGAATGCGAGTGTGCGGCCGCGTCCTTTTTATAATAATCATTTTACACGTGATTAATATTCGGTTGATAAAAATGTAATACAACAACAACAACGACGACAAAAGAAACAAAATATTATTTTTTTGCTATATTTAACATTACTGTAACGAATCCCGACGACGTGATTATTATATTCGTCATTAACTCGTTGTTTGCATTTTAATTGACAATATTATATATTATTACGTAAACCGTTGGCTAATAATCAAATAATTTACTGCAACGACCGAGCGACCAACTAGAAACAAACATATATTTAGGAATTGGAATGACCCGAAAAGTACTGTATATTATTTTCATTGCGGGAGTTTTTTGTTTTTTTTTTTTTGTTCTGGTAGTACATAATATTCTTTTGAAAGGACAAATAAATTATATTTTTTTCTTTATTATTATTATTAATGACACACGCATAAAAAAACCTCAAACAATTCGAATAACGAACCGACAATAATAATTATTACATTTAATATATAATGTTGCGTTATGACGTGGTAAAAACATTTACGTCCTGGATGACGGTTCCGTACGATTTTATGTTTTTCATTCGATTAAAATAATATTGTGCAAACCCGCGCTAGCTATTTAATAAAAAATGATTTCACACGTTGGAATTTTGTCAGCATTTTAAGCATAATATTTTTCTTGTACCCGGCCACCGGAATCGTGTTAGTTTTTTTTTTTTTTTTTCGTAAATATTTTAAGTATTTATATTATTAATACTGGTTGATCGCAATATTTTATACTTTTCCGCGTACCGTGTTCGCGTGTATACACACATTATACATAATAATTATAGAAACAATATTTCGGTATAGGAGCGTTTGACATTTTGCGCAATAATTTTAACGATATAGATTAATTTTCGTACACGCCAAGTTTTGGCATTTCTTCAAAAACTAAACTAAAACAACAATTGATCGATCGTCTACTCACGGCGTGCGGGTATGTACCTGTGTACCAACGATAATATGCTGTAAACTCGTTGTTTACATGGAATATCAAATAAGTGGTATCGCCCATAGTGTTATAATATTTCTCGAACAACACTACAGTGCCCGTTACGTCGTGAATTCCGAAACAACTATTACAACGTTCCTAGTCATCTCGTCTCGTAACGGTTTCTCTTTGAATGAACGAAGTATCGTCGATGCTTCCACTTGGTCTTTGGACGTCCAGCTCAAATTAAGATGTTTTTTTTTTCCATTTACTCCACCGACACGCCCATCCGACCGCCCGCGATATAGAATGTTCTCAACCGTTAACCGGTCACTCGATTGTCCGATCCTATATCGTGTACGCTCGATCGATCATTGATAAATAGCTTTATAATATACGCGGTAAATCGTATACATTATCTCGCAAACGGTTAATCGCCCATCTCCTGTCCCGCGCGAAATAACCATTGTTCGCGCGTTTGTCGGGAAAACGTTGGCGCATCACACACGGTAGACGTTGTGTCGCTAAGGTGTTCTCGGCAGAGGATAACAATTAATCGGTAAAACATATGAATGAAGCCGCGAGGAAAACACCAAAGGATAATATCCGAAGCTCCGGCAATGTAGCATCATTTGTTCATAGGCGGATATTCGGTCAAAACGGGAGGAGGGGGGGGGGGCACTTGAAATTTTTATCGCATCCATCAGTATATTCAACCTACTAGCTAAAGTGATTACTCATGCTGTATTTTAGCTAAATAAAATTAACAAAAAATAAGTATTTTTTTTATTTTAATATTTTAAATCTATTTTTTTTGTATCGTTACCAATAAATTTAGATATTATATTTTCTTGGTAGAGAATATAGTGTTATTGAACCACTCCTGTAACATAGACAGTTGATAAAAAACGTACATTTATAAAATATCGATAAAAATAAATTCTAACGAAAAAATTTTGGATAAATTCATTTAAAAAATTTTGATTATTTTCTAAAATTTTATATTATAAATTTAGTAAAGAGACTAAAACCTTTCGGAGGGCGCATTTTGATAACGTTATGTGAGTCTTTAGCCTCTCCCAGTCCCCCCAATAACCGCCTATGGCCTTTTTCTTCTTAGCGTTGTTTATACAATTATCACAATTGATTTACTGAACTCATTGTATCATGCTACAATTGCTTAGTTTTTTGCTTAAACTACGCGGGGCTTATTTCTCAATAAAACGTACGCGGCTGAAAAAAAAACTGAGAAAGTGCTCGGAAAATAGTCCTAGCGTTTCGTGATTCTATCTCTTCAATCCAAAATTCGGATCGTTTGTGGTCTTTTGTTGTATTCGTATGGTCAGAGTCTGATAAGTAAAAAAAAATAAATGAAATGCACAATCCAGACGTGTTCGAGCGTGTCATACCGCCTTGCCACTGAAATGCAAGTGTTGGGATTTGGGTGATTGACTAGCGAGTTTAATAGCTCGGTAATTTGTTGCAGTTATATGTTATTTAATAATTATACGAACACAATCTCGCCACCTTTAAGAACTGTTCCGGTGGCGATCTCAGTTTTCCCAACTTTTCCAGAGGAACAAAAAACTGTTTCGTGATAGAAATTTTTAAGTGTTACTTAAAACGTAATTTTAGTTTAGTTTTCACAGCGAACCTATCGACGTAACTTTAAAACTCATATCTAGAATGGTCTTATACGCGTCTCGCAGCCGAGAATCCATTGATATAACAATATAAGTATAAAATGTTTAATCGATTTAAATATATATATATCCACCGTGATGGTTCTTAAGTGACTATTTTATAATTTAACCAGGAAACATTTCTGGAACTCTATTCCACGTGCACTCACGAAACAAGTTATATGAATACGTCTTAAATCGTGATGTATAACCGCAGTTTTGTTTAAAAAAAACGATAATTACGAATCATTACAAACCAAGAGCCCATTATTGGTGCACAATTTGTGAAAATAAAAAAACATCAGAAAAAATACTGCATCATCGCATCTGTAATTAAAAAAAGTGATCTTAAAAATGTTTCGGAGTTATAATCCGTTCTTATCCGTATATCTATTAGGAGCACCGCATTATACGTTATTTATATAAGCGCCAGTGGGAAACCTTTTCGCGATTACTTCGAGTCTTGATCACACGCAAATCTGTTGGTGAAAAACGAATATTATTCTCGTTTCTTCGCCGCTAATGCCCGGTGGGATTCTAACGGCAATAATGAAGCCTATACGCTGCAAATAGCGTTTTGATTATGGTAATATTGTACTGCACTTAAATACTAATTATTGGGTAACAGTATAATTTATGCTTAACAATAATAATTATTATAGCTCTACAACCGCCTGTATCGCCATTAATCGTATTAATTATAATATAGGTAGTTATGCACGATATCTAGCTTGAAATATTGGCTTTATATTGGTATTATTTCGCGCACGTGTAGTGGCCACGTAATAAGATTTAAAACCCATCATATACAAAACTCGGTACACGTCCAACCCTTTAAAATTTAATAATAACCCTGGGAATTGATCGATTTTTAATTTATAGCTAATGTGATTTGATAGTGTCGCACAACAACCCGCCCGCGGCCGTAGGGTATGAAATATTAATGTACGTAACACTTGTATTATATTTTATCGTGAATATCCTGTATAAAGATTTCGACAAGTTTTTAGGACTCAATGAAACCCGATGGATCTCGTAACTTAGTTCGAGGACATTTTTTTCGCGTACCACCATTGATAAAATATAAAAGTTTAACCCTCAAGATGGCATTTTTTTTTATAAATTTGGTGAATATAGAGATCGCTGAGAGGAAATAGTGTTTTGGCCGCTGCACTTTGTCTTATGTACACTAAAACTTTATTATAATTATTGTGCGCATTTTAACACTGATATAGAATAATACAATTGTACTGTTACGCATGTTAGAAGAAAGCCAAGATGAAATGATAAAACATCTATTCTTTGCTAAATTCAATCTTTAACATTTTTCCAACTGCACGTAAATATAATTAATGATTATAGATGTAGTTTCTTGATCAAAACGTTTCCCAGTTGCACATTGCAGTGATTACGTACGATAGGTAGGTATTCCAGAACACGGGTTTCATCAATTTTAGCACGAGTATTTAAGACTTGTTGATTGCTCAAGTTGCTGTAGTCAAGAGTTTTTTTTTCCAATCGATGGTTCACAAAATGTATACATTGTCAAGTGCTGTATACAATTTTTTTTAGCAGCGTTGTTCAAGTTCATGTTTATCTATTAAAATATCAACAGCTCACAATAAAATTCATTGTGTATACTTCCCATTCAATGCCGGCTTGTCGGTATTGTCAGGCCGGTTTGCGCCTTCTCGGTCTAGAGCAGAACACAATACCGCGGTTGTTATCTGCGGTCTGTCTAAGTCTTCCGCTGAAATGTGTTATCGCTAAACCCTATCTACAAAAGACCGGGCAGTGATCGCCATCGGACGGCAGTCCCTGATTCGTCTCCAAGATGATAAGACACAACTACCTGAATGCCCGTCAATGGACCAAAAGACTACCGGCCATTTGATACGTATTGTGACTCAGCGCAACAAGTCGTGGTGCAACAAACTTTCAATCGTCAACCCACCCACGGTATCATAAAGAAAATCGTCCACTAATAATCTATATATAAAAAAGAAGAATTCCTGATTGACTGACTGATTCATAACTTGCTCTGATAGTTAATGACTTAACGTTTTCAGGATATGTTTGTATTATAGTCTGGGCGATTTATAAAACAGGATTTTGAAAAAAAAAATTTTTAAGGGGCAAAAAATATAAAAAATGATTTTGGAAAAAAAATTATTTATTCGTTGATTGGTGGGTTACCTTGGTGACAGAAAATTTTTAAGGGGCAAAAAATATCAAAAATGATTTTGGGAAAAAAATTATTTATTTGTTGATTAGTGGGTTACCTTGGTGACTTAGAAAAAATACAAGGCAATAGAATGGATCTAAAGGTTACCAATTTGAATGAAAAAAAAAATGTGACGTTTCCACAACAACAATAAATGTATTGATATTTTGCACTGGCGTTAGTTGCAAACATCCCATATTTCCATGTATTTGATGAGAAATTGAACGAGGCAATACGACAAAATATCAGGAATGAAGAAAGTACTGCTGAATTGCAAAATAATGATTTATGATGAATCTACGATGGAGCACAAACAAGCATTGAAGGTACGCTAAAAGATTTGCGAAATTATTAAAAGGTCTTTGGAGGTACGATGAGTCTGCTGGCTGGTGATTTTCATCAAAAGCTGCTGGTAATTCCATGATAAACTGATGATGATGGAATTAACGCTTGCTGGAAAGTCATCGAATTTGTGAACATACGTGAAAACCCTAAAGTTATCAACGAATAGTCGCGTTTTAAAATTGGATGGAGTACCTACTTTCCAAGCAATTAATAGACATTGGCAACGGGAAAATTCCGGTTGACGCATCCACTAGCCTCATTCCGTTTTCACATATTTCTTGTCAATTCACATCGTTGTAGGAAGAGGAAGATCAGCATGAAAATTTGGTGCAAATTAAAAAAAAACATTTTAATTATCATTGCTATTACCATAGAGTGACCACAGTGACCGCATACCGTTTTATGTTGATTGTGTAATAAGCTTTGGTGTAGCGTTCAAAATACTCTTTACTGTAATTTAAATATTTTAAACAAATTAATGTAACAACAATTATTCAAACTGACATGGCAGTGACGGGTAACGATAAATATATTAGATTGCTGCATACAAAATTTTCGTAAATAAAAATCGTATTTACATAGTTATAGTACAAAATTTGTTATACCTAAATTACCATTGTTTTTAACATAGATATGTTTTTGGACCGGATAAAACTTTTTTTTTTCTGACCAATCTCGCGTAACCAATTCAGCGTAACCCTATAGAATTATTGCAATAGAAAGTCAAATCAACAACTAAGAAGTTTTAATAATTTCTGCATACACTTAAAAACATATCTACGATTCCAAGTTCGTTTTCCTTACAATGCCTACGTGAGCACATCTACCATCTTAAGGCTCATAATGTCTTATCGTCTTAAAACTGTTGCCGCAACGCAATAATTATATTTTGTACCTACCGATGAACAAAGATTTTTACATTAAATCTACTTTATTAAATTAACTTTTAATCCATATTTTACACGGTAAACATAATAAATATCAATATTCTTATAACGTTTTACTAATAAATTTGGCCTGAGCCGTACTTTTGCCGACACGAGTGTAATATATTATATATGATAAAGGTAATTATTATACATCGTAATGTAGTATGTACACTGCAGGTATAATATGTACCTATATATGCATACTCCCGTGTGGTACAAACTTTGCTTCCGGTGACCTACTCACATGAGTGCAAACGATATAAGTTCTTTATTGATAAGTTCTAATTTAAAGTAAACAATTTCACGACCGTGATTTATTAACTTACCGTGCACTATTGTTGTTTTAGTGTTGTTACACTCAGTAAATGTTTGCCTTTTAAACGCCAATGGCCTTGTGCGTATTATATAGTATTATGTATGTGCGGTAGATTTAGAACGTTTTTCAACCGGTGCTGAGAATGAAAAAATACTTTGAAAAAAAAAAACGCAAAATAAAATACAAAAACCCTAAATTATAACGTTTAGCGCGCGCGGGTAAAAAACAATCGGAATTTATTTTAAACCCGCAGGCTTATCCCAAGGAATCAAATGTATTATATGATATGACGCAGTACTGCGCAGAGATTATACGCGCAATACTATTACCATTATTATCATTATTATTATTTTTATGTTATTATATTCTATACGGTTTTCGGTATTTTCGCCATTTCGTACAATGCGATATGAACTCTACGGGGAATAATGCGCTCGGTGGTGCTTTGAAATTTAGCACACATAGTATATTGTACAGAAGTGAATATCCGTACGAAATATGCATACACCTAAGTACGCGTATAATAATGCTATTAAATTTTAAACTCGCCGCGCGGTATAGCTGCCGGTAAGTATTCACTATGTATAATCAATAGTTATATTATACAACTATATATATATAATATTAAATATACCTATGGGATAATTTTTTGACCATCACCTTATTTGGTCGTAAAAATGCTTCAATTTAGATTTTTTTTTATTAAATGTTCGAGATACCGTAAAAGCTATGATTTCCATAACTTAATTTTCATGCCAACTTAAGTGTGTCATGTGGTAATAGAAACTTTTATTTTTTAAATGAAAACACCCCGTTTTCACTGTAATATTGAGGGTATTTTTCTGAGAATTTTGATGAATTAAAATTAAAATTCAAACAGATAGCTTTTAAATTATGCTAATGTATCCTGAACCACAGGACACCTTTAGGTTGGCGTGAAAAAAAAGTTATAGAAAACATAGAAAACTTGAAAATTTAACAAAAAAAATCCGACACCGAATCGCATAACCGCGTAGTTGTAAGAACACAACCGCGCAATGAGCTTATATTCGCATTGAAGGTGTCTGGACCGTGTAGGTAGTCAATTTTTAAATTATGGAACACGGATTTTAGCAATATATGACGTTTATTTAATTATAAATATGTGAAGGTGTCTCGTCAACCACTCACACACGACTCTCCGAACACTCGCCGGCGGCAACCACCTTTGCCACCGGCCCCACCGGTTTCCCGGACGCGTCACCGCGGACGTCGAGCGAGCCGCCGCGGTCGTGGTAATTACGACCGCGACATACTCCCCCCCGAGTCCGCGGGACGCGGCCGAAAAACCGATGGTCACTCCGGGGTGGCCGAACCGAGGTCGACCTCCATCTCGGAGATGAACATCTCCGCCATGGCCAGTTCGGATGACGGAGATGGGCCCCCCCGCGATGGAGGCCCGGCCACCTCAGGCGTGGGCGGTGCGGGCGATTGCTGTTGTTGCGGCTGCGGCTGTTGCGGCTGCTGCTGTTGCGGCTGCGGCTGCTGCGGCTGCTGCTGTTGCGGCTGCGGCTGCTGCGGCTGCTGCTGTTGCGGCTGCTGCTGTTGCGGCTGCGGCTGCCGCGGCTGCTGCTGTTGCGGCTGCTGTGGCTGTTGCTGCTGCTGCTGGCGCGGCCGGAAACGGCCCCGCGTGTCCCGGGCTTCATGCCGTTGGTACGGAGTCCGGGTACTCGGGGGCTGGCGTGGCGGTAGTTCCCTTCGGGGGGTTATGGGTCGGGTGGTCTTCCGCCCCTCCTCAAAACCCCTCTCGAACAGGGCCCACGCGACCGGGTCTGCCCGGACTCGCCCGAACGATGCGGTGGCCGCGCGTTCCACGGTCCATCCATGGACAGGCGTCGCGGCTCCCGGCCCATCGCCCGCCAGACGTCCCGCCCCGCGGAGTAGCTGGGCCGCCATGGACCGAAGTTTGGTCACATGGGCGGCCACTGCCCCGCGTGACGGACGGTTCTGCCGGGAGATTGTAGTTGCCATCTGAAACAAATAGTGGTTAATTATGACGTTCTGACGGTTCTACCGCTCGCTTCATCGCTGAGACATGTAGTTTATTTGAGGGTTTGCCCTCCGTCAAGAACACTCCGGTTCCCAGGTATTTCCCTAACCTAACCGGACCTAACCACTTAGGGGCGAACCCCGCATGAAATCGCTTCTCCGCACTTGACAGTGGGTGCGATTTATAGTACACCCAATCCCCTACCGCTAAACGCGTTTTACCCGGGGTTTCTGGGTGGGACTTGGTTTGGGCGGTTTTGTGGTCGGCCTCCGACACCCGCACTTCCGATTTCACCGAAGGTTCGTCGGTTTCCGCCGACGGATTCCGGTCTGCTCCGGACAACTCGAGCTGCCAATCTCCGGGGGCCTTGATCTCCCGCCCGAACATCATCTTGGCCGGCGATTGTCCGGTGTTTCGGTTCTCCCGATTCCTGATGGAGAACAGAACGCGTGGCAGGTAGGCGTCCCACCTGTAGTGAGGCTTATCGAGGAGTAGGGTTCGCAACCCTTTCTTCAACTCCTGATTTTGCCTTTCTACCGGATTTGCACGTGGATGGTATATCGGAGTCGTCCATCCTTCTGCTCCCCACCTCTCCAGAGCTTCACGCATGGCCTTGGACACGAATTGTGGGCCATTGTCCGACAGTATCGCTCTCGGATAGCCGAACCGTGGGAACAACTCCCGTTCAAATGTGTCCACGATCGATTTGGTAGTCGCCTTTCCCAGTGGGTAAGCCTCCACCCAGCGACTGTAACAGTCCGTTACTACCAAAATCGTCGTCCTACCTCGCTGTGAACGTGGGTACGGACCCATCAGATCGATACTGAGTACCTCCCACGGTTGACGTGGAACTCGAGTATGCATCTGATCCTCTGGCTTGCGGTTTAGTGGCTTCACACTCGCACAGACGTGGCACGCTCGTACGTAGTTCCGTACTGCGTCTCGCATACCGGCCCAGAAGAAACGACTCTTGATACTTCGGTACGTTTCTTTCCACCCGGGGTGATTCGCCGTTTCGCTGTCGTGAAACCGCTGTAGTAGGGTTTGGGCCCTTTCCGCTGGGACAACCACCCCCTCTTCTCCATACGCAATGGATCGAGGGTGGCGGTGTAACACCTTGTCCCGAATCTCGTACAGCTTACGTACACGACCGAACCTTGCACCGTCACCGGAGAGTTTTCCGACAATCTCCCGAATGTTCGGGTCGCTCTGTTGCCACTCTCGGATCACCTCCATGGTGATATTTCCGTTGACCTTGTCCGGTTGGATCGCTCCACATTGATTGTGTGTTGGATCGTGTCGGGTCACCGGAGGATCGTGGATTTGGTTTTCCAACAACTCCTCGTCTACGGTGTTTGGCCCTACCGGACAGCGGGATAGGGCATCGGCAGCTTCGTTTTCTACTCCGGGCACGTGCCGGATTTCGAAATCAAAAGCCCCGAGTTGTAGTGCCCACCTCGTCAGCTTGCTATTTGTACAGCGAGCTTGTTGTAACCAACGGAGTGCCGCGTTATCCGTAAACAGCATGAACTTCCCGGACTCGAGGTACGGCCTGAAACGGTTTACTGCCCATACTATGGCCAGACACTCCCGTTCGACTGCCGAGTATCGTCCCTGGGCTGGATTCAGCTTTCGGCTGGCGTACGAGATTATTTTTCTCTCGCCACTCTCCCCCCGTTGGAAGAGCACGGCACCAACTCCGACTTCGCTTGCGTCCGTCTGTAAATTATAGGGGCTACCCTTCAGAGGTGGACAAAGTCGTGGTGCAGACACCAAGGACTCCTTCAGCTTCCGGAATGCCTCTTGCTCGTGCGTCGTCCAACGCCATTTCGTACCTTTGGCTAAGAGGCTCGTGAGTGGTGCTGTGATCTCGGCGTAATGCGGTACGAATTGACTGTACCAACCGCATACACCCAACACTCGCATTACGTCCTTTGGTTTTTTTGGAACCGGCAATTCCTGAATCGCCGTCAGCTTTTCCGGTTCACGGTCTATTCCCTCACCGTGTACGATGTGTCCCAGGAATTTGATTTGCGTCACGCCGAATGTGCATTTCTTCGGTTGACACGTTAGACCGTATGACTGGAGCCGCTCCAGGACTCTCTGTAGGTGGTTTAGATGTTGGTCGGGGCTCCCCGAGTAAACCACAATGTCATCTAAATAAACCAAAACAAATTTACCAACTAACCCACGGAAAACTTCGCTTACCAAGCGACAGAAAGTGGCGGGCGCATTTTTCAGTCCAAACGGCATTACTCTGAACTGGAATAATCCTCTTTGGGTTCTGAACGCCGTCAGTGGACGTGTCTCTGGGGAGAGACCCACCTGCCAATAACCTGATTTCAAGTCCATGGTGCTGTAAATTTTTGCTCCACCCATTCCTCGGACCATATCATGTAGGTCCGGCATTGGGTGTGCGTCCGATTCCGTCTGCATGTTGAGACGGCGATAGTCCACACAAAACCTGCGTGAGCCATCCTTTTTCTTAACGAGAACTACCGGTGCGGCCCATGGGGATATGCTGGGTTCGACGAAGCCCTGTTCTTCCATGTCTCGCACCATTTCGGCAATTGTTTCGTTTTTTTCTCGGGAGTACCCGTACGCGTTTAAAGCCACCGGATTTGGATCCTTGAGACGGATCTGGTGCTCTATTACCCGCGTTCTGCCTACTTCTCCGGAGAAGACCTCCGGATATCGGCTTAGGACCTGTTCCACCCGCTTACCGTACTCGCCTTCGGGTAATCCTGCGGTTGACAGGTCCACTGCTATGGTCACCGGAGTTACTGGATTTCTCCAACTCACGGAGACCCGTTTTTCTTTTCCCAAGTGGATTATGCAACCGTTATAGTCCCATGCGACTTGTTGCTCCACGAGGAAGTCATGGCCCAGGAAGACATCTCCTATAAGGTCGTCAAACACTGCGGCCCTGAAACACACTTCCAGATCCATTATTCTGGCTCGAAATTCGGAAAACTCCGTAATTTCCCGTGTTCTTCCGTCCGCCATCCGGACGATTTCTGGTTTTCCCGTAAAACTTCGACCAAACTTCTTTGCCACCCCCGGTTTGACATACGTCCTCGCCGCTTGCGAGTCCAGTAGTGCTATTACCGTCCCGGATGCAAACTCCAGTTCTATGGCCGGTAACGGAATATCCGATACTCTTGTTTTACCCGTTAAAACCGTTGCAATGGTTGAAGACTCCAACATTCCGGTCCGCAGATCCGCGAATTGTTGTCGCAACTCAAACAATGAGTCCGTATCTGAGTCCCTCCTCTTGCATTTTTCCCGTTGGTTAGGACTAAACTCCTCGGAAAAATTTTCGGACGTGATCGGACAAGTCAACAACTGCTGTGTTAACTCCTCTTGTTCCGCATCACCTGAAACGTTGTCCGCGACATGGTTATTGGGAAGATCGCTTACCTCGGTAACGCTTCCACTTTTGTCCGGAACAGTTTCTGTCCTACTAATTTCTAAAAGGTCAGACCCTTTCTCCGTTGGTCCGTCGTTCACCCGTCCCATTGTCACGAACTGTGGTTCTTGTGCCAGAACGTCGCTTTCAATGGGTTTTTCCGGTTGATTGACGGTTTTCACCGGACAAATCCGAGGTCTGCATCTTTTTTCCGACGGAATTCCGTTTTTACCCGGAGGATCAACGGTTTTCACCGGACAACTCCGGTCTCCGGAGCTCTTTTCCGGTGGGTTTCCGTTTTTACCCGGAGGATCGACGGTTTTCACCGGACAACTCCGGGCTACGGAGCTTTTCTTCGGGTGGTTTCCGGAGTCTCCGGCTTGTAAGGCTCCCAAGTTCCGGTTTACCCGGTCAGTTTTAGTAACGTATGTTTTCTGTACCGAAAAGTTACTTACTGTACCAGTTGAAACCCGTAGCTTACTTGCCCTCGGCCGACTCGTTAACCTGTTGCCAATTACCTCCTGACCGGACGGGACCCGCCGGTTCCGCCGGTCGTCCTGGCATTTCCCGACTCCGACTTCTTGTTCGGACATGCAGCTTGCCAGTGGTCTAGATCACCACACAGCCTGCATCCTGGTCCGGCGGATAGTCGGTGACTTGAAGTCGGTCCCTTTGACTTCTCCGCAACCTCTGGCTTTTTCTTCTCCCTCCAGTTCGGGGTTGACTCCGACCTTCCCGGAGCTACGGTTATGCAACCGTCCAGAACGTACGACAGGTCTCTCAGTTCCGCGAACGACCTCGGTCGTTGGATGCATGCATGCACGCGGAACTCTTCCCGCATGAGGCCGATTACCGTTCGGACCACCGCTTGTTCCGCCAAGCCCTCGCTCACCCTCAGGTACAACTGGTATTTCATTAGGATAAACTCCTCCAGTGTTTCGGACCTGGTTTGTGAAATACTCAGCAACTCTGATTGGAGACCAGATTGCAGGTCGTCTCCGTTGAACTTCCTTAGGAGTTCGTCTTTGAACTGTACCCATGGTAAGTCCAACGATCGCAATCTGCCCCACCATGTACCTGCTTTACCTTTTAGTTGAGGTGCTAGTACAGTTACCCATCGAGCCCTGTTGATGCCGGTCTCTACCAAGATTTCCTCGGCCTGCAGGAGAAACCGCTCCGGGTCTTCCTCCTTCTTACCGGCGAACTCGGGGATGCTTGTTCGGGCCAAACTCAACTCGTGCTGGGGAATGAGTAGACTTTCCGCGAAGTGTACTCGTTTTCCACCGGAGATTCCACCGGAAACTCCGGATACCCCGGACAGGTTACCGAAAACTCCGGACATTTCACCGGAAGCTCCGGGCGTTTCACCGGAAACTCCGGACGAAACTCGTCTTGGTGGGTTACCACCGGACAGCCTGTTCCGAATATTGGACCACCGGTCCTCAGCGGTCGCCTGGAGGTTTTTGTCCGGACAATTTTGCATTGTGCCGGACAAAACGTTGTTGTATGGTCGGGTGCGGTTTTCTTGGGTGGTTTCCACCACTCGTTCGGCTGACTTCCGCTTTTCTTCGGACAGTTCCCGCTCCAAGCGTTCTACGCTCTCGCTGAGAACTCCGATCGTCCGTTGTTGCTCGTCAACCGTCACTTCCAAGTTCTCCAGCCGGTCCAAAACTTGCTCCATGTACGTATGCATCAGGTTGTTATCGGTATTCACCGCACCCGTATCGTACAGAGCATCGTGCGTGACCGCCGGTATTTCCGTAGACGACCTTTCGTCGTCCGTCTCGAAAATTACCGTCCCCGGGTCACGGTTTTCCCGCGTACGGATATACTCTTCGAGAATTAAAATCTTATCCGCCTTGGTCCCCCCGGTCTCGATGCCACGTGCCGATAACTCCCTATTAAGCCCTACTATATTTAATTCGGTTATCTTCTTTCCGGACATATTGTTGACTATCTGCCAATTAAATTTATTTCGCGGAGAGATTATCGCTTAATGAGATTGGGGAAATCGTTGGCCGAGACGTATTTTCCAATCTATTTCCCGCTTAACCTATGTTAAACTTCGGAGGATTTTATAAAAAAATTCGCAATTTGCGTAAATTTTCACCTTAGATTGGGAAATACTTAGCAAGTTTAACTTAAACTTACAAAAAAGAATAAAAATTTACAGACTACTTAGGAACCGGTCGTTCGGGACACCTTTTGTAGGTTCTTTAACCCGTTAGTGCTAATTTAAGTTAATTTTAAGAAAAATTATTTTATTAAAATTAGCACTTACCTTACTCATCCTACCGACTGCGCCAATGAAGGTGTCTGGACCGTGTAGGTAGTCAATTTTTAAATTATGGAACACGGATTTTAGCAATATATGACGTTTATTTAATTATAAATATGTGAAGGTGTCTCGTCAACCACTCACACACGACTCTCCGAACACTCGCCGGCGGCAACCACCTTTGCCACCGGCCCCACCGGTTTCCCGGACGCGTCACCGCGGACGTCGAGCGAGCCGCCGCGGTCGTGGTAATTACGACCGCGACAGCATGTATATATATATATATATTCGCTGCGTATCACTCTTTCCAACGGTCACCTGTTTGAAAAGGACATTTGCTCGAAAAGAAATGTTTTTAAAAATTATTTGAAAATTATGAATCGCATTACTTCGGATCGCGTCTAGAAATACTCATTAAACCAATTTAACCATTAGATTGCCGTGCGTTTTAAAAAACAATTAAAAAGCGATAAGTGTCGACCATAAATGTCTTTTCAAAAACATCAATTTCGAACACAATTTTTCGTACGCACGATTTTCGAAACGTGGCATAGCTAGCGATCGGCTCCAGCGTGCAGTACGTGCAGGAGCGTAGCCAGTAGGTAGGCCTGGTAGGTCCGGGCCTACCCAGATTTTCTCTAAAAACAGAAAGAAGCGGAAAGAAGCATTCCAACAATTAGACGAATGAAAACATACCTCAGATCAACTATGAAAAGTCTTAGGCTTAACGATTTGACGTTAATTTCAATAGAAAGGGAAACAAGTGGGCAATTTGTTGATAATCCATCGGCCCACCCAAAAAAAAATTCATAGCCACTCCCCTGAGTACGCGTGTTTTAGAAAGCGCTCAGACGTTTGGTCGATTTCGACGATTTCCTGTTCTCACCACAAGACATAGTTTCGATCATGACTCGACAACGTTTAAGAACGTATCTCGAGTATGATAAAATATTTTGAAAACTTTCGCTCGCGCAATAATATTATGTTATCCTCCCGTGCACAGCCGTCGTACTCGGCTGGGTAAATAACGATTTTAATTTGCGCGCTCGCTGTTTTAAATGAAATCATAATATTCCTCGCGAACGAGCGCGGCGCACCGGAGGGATGGATGGACGTCTAATCAAAAGCCGTGTCGAAAACGTATAACAAAATAACAAAAACAACAGCAACACGTGGACGTGGTGATTTGAAATTTAATAAAACACGGTGCGTCGCCGACGAGGGACGACGGTGCTGATAGTGCTCTATACGTCGCGAGCAGTAAACTGCGTGCATGTTATTATTATAAAACGCAAGATAATTTCTACGAGTCCGATACTAACTTAACATTTCGTTGTTTATTGCAGAACTACCATAAATCGTATACGACGTTAAGAATAAATTGAAAATTACAAAACCGCAGAGTGGTGGTACAGCTTTGCCAAGTGAAAGGAACATATCATAGTGAACTGTAAAATACATTTCGTTCGTTCAATAACATAATAGTACAATGACGTATACTATAATATGTTCTAGGCATGAATGAAAAATCGTGTTTTAAAATGTTATGTCGTAATGCAGCAGTGATGTATTAGACTTATACGTGGTAGAGCTAAAACAAAAATAAAACTCACATAATATTATACCATAACGTCCATAACTAAGAGGGACCATACGTCTCGTTGTCCTAACGAAAGTCATACGGGACGAATTCTGTCCCGTTTTTTCAAGTCTGTCCCGTTAATTAATCCCGTTATTTTCCTCAGTAAGTATGACTCGTTATTGCATTATTATAAAACTATTTTTGTATGCAATTATTAATAAAACCTTGGTACATTTATTTTTTGAGTGGACAAAAAACGTAAAAAAATACGATCTTAATGATCATCCTAACATAAGTATAACTTTTACCGTCTGTGTTACCGTCATGTAACGTGTCCGGAGGGACAGCGATTTTCTCTAAGAGTACAGAAGATACGTCTTGGTGCCATTCCGATTTATTATTTTTGGTAGGTCGCACCTGATCGCAGTGGATGATCGCGTCCGAAAGCGTTCATGCGTATCAATAATGCGCGTACTGCGCACCTACGAAAATCTCATAAAACTGATATCAGCCTTATCTTTATGGCCGTTTAACGTTTTTAAGGGAAGCTTTTTGTGCAGAAGAAGATTCTTTTGCACCTAGCCGTATAAAAAAAATGCCTATTGGAATACTTAAGGATTTCGCATACGCCCACGTTACGTGTAGAATATAAAAATAAAAACGTATAGCTGAACGTCATCCACGAAAACTGCGTACTGTTTAACCTGAAAACATACGAAATCGGGTTTTTTTTTATCTCCAAGGACCTATGTATAACTTTTGAAATACCTATATCCAGCGCAACGTTCAATTCGATATTATCGTTCACGGCCGCTAACACGTTCCGTCCAACGTGCCGATGATTTATTTTTCTGACGTAAGACGCAAGACTACGAATTAACTGTACCCGTTAAAGCAATATAAGGCGAGTTGACTTAAGATAATATCTCATCAAAATTATCACCGTCGAAATGGCGTGTTCGCGAACAACTTGCCGCAGCGTCGCGAGTTCTCGAAAATAATAACAGTTCGTCCTACAGTATAAGTCGGACGTGACTCGATTCACCAACAAATATTTCATTTGTCAAAAACGGCTTTGCAGGCGATCGCAAGAAATAGATAGAAATATTTATCTTCCTGCAGTATAGCCGTGACTCATGATACTTCGAGCCTACAGTCAAACTGCGCTAATTGTCTAAATTATAATAGTTTAAATGCACTTCGTGGGTCAAATGAAAGTGATGGTCGTTGGTACACTGCACTAAGATAGAAAAGTAAATATTTCTGCATTTATAATAAATCTAATGATAACACTGTATTTTTAATGACTAATCGTTTGAATTAGGAACGAACAATTATAGATCTACTTCATTCCGATACATAATAAGGTTTTCTTATAGAGGAACAAATCGATGGATTACTATTACGGGCGTTTTACCTTTTTGAGTATACGATTGCACGCAAAATTGGAAGCCACGTTGTCAAGCTTATTGAAAAAGTATATATTTAAATTGTTGTCTTTGATTTGCATTTGCATTTATCACACGTGTGTTAGTATAAAAAAAAAATAACCATTACTATATATTACTACTATCAGCGCGCTGTCTTATTCAGTTAGGTACTCCATAATTATTTTTAATGCTTAAATAAATAAAGATACAAATACGAGTACATCTATTCAAAAGGTATTTAAATTAATTTACTCAAATATTTGACAAATGTTATGATATTATAAGTTATAAAAAAAATAATCTAAGCTAAAAAATGTAAAAAATGTTAACACTGCGAAAAAAAAAAACGTAGACTGACACAACTGAAACACAAAAACAACTGATAGTGAATAAGTAGATACACCAGGCCCGATTATAGTATATTATGGGTATATTCGTACCTATATGGGAATTTACAAAAAACTTAACAGTAATGATATTACGTAAAATAATGATCTAAAACATAACTTATAACAGTTATAACCATAAGTACTTCATAGTGATGGGAAGTTTTTGCGGTATGGACAATAATAGAAGTAATAAACAATCTAATAATCTTTTATATAGTTTTTCAGTACTCACAATGCATCTATTGGCAATGTTGCGTAGAAATAAAAATAATATAGCACGCGCAATCGAAAACCTAAAAAGATACCGCCGATAAGGACCGCGCGCGATCGTACCGTATAGTACAAATATCACCTTTTTTTCACCTGTGAAAAGTTCATGAGTGCAGTTCGACGGTAATATTGTTATCACCCGCATTTGACCCGAGTGCAGTTCGACCGTTTCAATATAGCAGCGGTTCCCAAACTTTTTCAGCCTCGGAGCCTTTTTTTAAGGAGAAATTTCTTGTAGAGCCCCAAGAAATATTTAACATTAATTTGCATTTGCCTGTGTTCTATGAAACATAATTAACACGAACTGTATACATACGGGAGTCAAAATAAAATAATATGTTTGAATAAAGGAAACAATAGTTTTAAAAGAACTGGAGAAAATATTGTTTGTAATTGAAATCTACAAAATGATTAAATTTTTGTACAGAATAAAGGAAACAATAGTTTTAAAAGAACTGGAGAAAATATTGTTTGTTATTGATATCTACAAAATGATTAAATTTTTGTGGTGTAATGAACGGAGCCCTTGGGAAACCAAAACCATTGCGAAGCCCCAAGGGCTCCATGGAGCACAGTTTGGGAACCGCTGCAATATAGGTTCCTAAGAATAAGCGCGATTTGATCATTGTTATAAACTCTTGGAATACCTACACGTGCGGGTGCGAAAAAAACCACTCGGGAACAAGAATAGCAATACACCAATGCGGGTGCAACGTGATGTGATATAATATTATAATGATAATATCTTGTAGACGGTCGCTCGGAGTTCTGCGGCGGCGGTGCGCGTAGCTTAATCGAAATTTTGTGCCGTATGTCTCATAATGTTGCTGTGAAACGTCTGCAGATAACATATTTTCAGCCCATATCCCGGTGCGACAAACGACAAAACAATTAAAAATACATTTCGGTATGTGCGGTGTGCGTGTATTACGTACATAACTTACAAGAACCACAAGTATGCGCATTTTTCGAACAGCGGTCGGTGAAAGAAAATAATAGGATAATAAAACGCCGCGGCACACATTGTTATTATAATAACTCTTATGATTATTATTATTATTACTATTAATTTTTATATTTTATTTAAAGGTTTACAGGCTTCAACTACTATTAGCCAGCATTTTTTTTTTTTTATACTTAATTGATTACATATTTAAATTTTTATAAATAACATAAAAGAAAAGAAAAAACAAAAAAACAAAAAAGGAAACTAAAGTTTGTTTATAAGATCGATGTTAGTGATGAATTTAATGATTTTATATGTTTGTTGTTCGTTGAGACTTTCTTGTATGATGCGAGGGAAGTTGAGGAGTGTGCGAGTTGATTCATACATACGGCATTTTTCGAAGATGTGTCTTATTGTTAAGTTAGTTTGGCATGTACTGCATATAGGTGGAGGGTCTTTGCTAATAAGAAATGAGTGCGTAAGAAAGGTGTGGCCAATTCTTACGCGGTTGATAGCAATATCTTGACGTCGGCTGTGATTCGGAGGAGTATACCATTGTCTTACTGAACTTTTGATGAACTTAAGTTTGTTGGTAAGCGGAACAGAGTCCCAGAGGTGTTGCCATGTCATGAGGGTTTTATTTTTAATTGAAGTAAATATGTCGTTGGATGATATTTTGTCGATGGTGTTACTGGGTTAATTTTTACTAGCTAGGAAGGCTGCTTCGTCGGCCCTTTCGTTACCTTTTATTCCTATATGGGAAGGAACCCGTATATATTCGATCCTTTTCTGAGTGTTGATTAGTTCAGATTGGGTAGTTTTCAGTGTTGGGAAAGAACGCGTTCCTTTTATAGGAACGAAGCTCGGAACGTGTTCTATTTAAAATATAGGAACGAGGAACGGGAAAGAGTTCCTATTTTGAAGGAACTTGAAAGAAAATTTCCGTTCCTCAAATAATGAAAAAAAAAAAATAGTTATTTTTAACACGTTGAGTGCCACAGTATTTATGAAGGGCATATCCGATCCAAAACTGAGCCGCGACGCCGTCGGTCGACTACGTGTCGACACCGGTTCCGTGCGCCATGGACCAATAAACGAAATACGTTCTCGAAATATTGATGTGTTTTACAAATAATCTGTAATACTAAATAATAATAATTTTGTCGTAGACAAATGGAAATCAAATTAAATATATAATAAACGGTATGTAAAAATATGAATATTGGGTATACCATAGTCTGCGAACATAAATATACACTTATGGTTATAAATGTTATTATACATCCGAGCAAGATACACCTGTAGATTATTAAAATAAACTAATTCTATTTCGTCAGAATATTATAGTAACAACGAAAATAATAATATGATATTAATATATTATTATCGGAAATAGCACAGCCGCGTAATCGGCATCGCCGTCGCCGTCGTCGTCATTCGGGGAAAATTAATTAAAACTTATATAGTTATATCTGATATCATAATCATACGTTTAGCAAATTAGTTCTTCTCAAACAAAACAAAATGTCAGTATAAAAATATTTTTTCATCATTATTATAAATATAAATAATATATAAATATTTTGACTAAGTAAATTGAGGAATTGTTTTTTTCATTTTTCATTTCCATTTTGTAGAATAGTTCATACTTCACATTATATATTTATATTTTATATTGATTATTAAATAATAAACAATTCTAAGTGCATTTTTATTCAAAATAATAAACTTTTTACTGGGGAAAGTTTCAAGTCTACGCTATACAACTTTTGAATTATAACAAATAAACCTAAGACAAATCATTTTTGTTAAAAATCAATGCTCCTAGAAAGGAGTGAGTTAACCAATTTCAGTGGTGGTCAATGGTGTTTTTTGTGAAAAATTTTTAAGTCAGAAATAATCGGTTAAATCTCTTGGTTCGATTATTTCTGACTTAAAAATTATTCGCAAAAAACACCATTGACCACCACTCAAATTGTAAAAAATATGTAAAGGAACGGGAACGCGTTCTTTTTTCGCGACAGGAACGAGGAACGGGAACGAGTTTCTTTTTTCGCGACAGGAACGAGGAACGGGAACGAGTTCCTTTTTTACAGTAGGAACGAGGAACGGGAACGAGTTCTTTTTTAAAAGGAACTTTCCCAACACTGGTAGTTTTGGTGATTTCGTTTTTGGGCCACGGGTTTATAAGTGCTGTTAGGACGCTGAGGGAATCGCTGATGATCAAAATATTATTTGTAGTGAATCTGCTAATTTAATTGATTCAAGTATAGCGTAGTTTTCAGCGGTGTTATATTACATATATTACTATTATTATTTGAATTATTTGTATTATTATTATTATTATACGTTATGACTGTAATTAGATATTACAAGTAATTTCATACTTTTTTCCCCACATACACACGCACACGTTTTTCGATTTTTTTTTTTTTATATTTAATAGATTTTATGCGCTATAGTTTAATGCGATAACTCGTATCCAATCACCGAGTTATTTGATTGTGTTGAATAAATAGTAAATATACACGTCGCGTACACCGTATCACCGCGCGTACACCGCGGACATTGCAACGCACTACCGAACAAAACGCAGAAAACCATAAATCCCTCACCCGTGCGTGTACGTCGTCGGTGGGTTGTACACGTCGTGTTACGTTATCAAGTGTAATATGTAGTAATAATAATAGTAATAATGAATTAGGGGAATAAATTAAAATTCGTTCCGCCGAAACTGATTTCCGCTAAAAGTTGTTTTATTTTTTCGTATTTAAAACGCGGTTTCCCGCGTATAAATCACCGCGTAAAATGACTGTATTTATTACACGTGCACGTTTAGCGTGTGCCCATCACGATCGCTTTTGTAATGTTTTTGATTTATACTTCAACGGTGTACACTCGTTAACAATTAATTAACGCAAGAGCCGAGTGCGCGCGTCGCGGAAGTCATCGTGTATGTATGCACCTACTTCGCATTCCAAGTATACAGAACGCCCTCGTGCGGTCGATGCACATGATGATGATGATTGGAACAGCGTGTAACTGTTTTCACATTATTGTGCTTGGAAGAAAAATTTCGATTAACGCTTAAAAATCGACCGACAATTATTGCCGTTGGACCAATTCGATTTTTTCCCATTCGGAACGCATACACCTGCGACTTCCGTCTCACGATAATAAGACGCAGGTAACGCTTTTTATTTTTCACTCGGAATCGGGGCGGGGCATGTTAACTGATTTTTTTAACTCCTCCAGAAAATCCATCGAGAATCTTAAGGATAATTTTATTTTAACTAGCAACAATAGTTAAAAATTAGTTGTATCCAGAACTGTTATAATTCCTATTATGTTTATCAGAAACACTAATAATATGCACAGAAAAATGTATTTTCTAATTTCAATCTCAGCACTTTATCTTAGGATAAACATTAACTGAACGTGACTACAATAACTTAATTCAACGATAAGCACGCATAGAAAACATCTTAACTCTTTAAGTTATTAGTTACCTCAAAAAAAGGTCATCATGTACTCATTAGTTAAGACTTAAAAGGAACGTAACTTTTTAACTTTCTAACGCTCAGCCTTGATTACACCTAACAGTCGACTATTAGCAGTTTTGCCTGACGAAGAATCAAACACCGTTAGCGCAGACTTATAAAATGTTAAACAGACATCGTTTGACGCTTATAAGTGCACTATGCTAATCCGTCGAGACTACAATACGTGCACATTCTTCTTGCGTTTGAACAACTGCACTCGCTTGTAATATAGACGCACGTCGAAATTCGGCGCAAAGATAAATCGAATACAAATTACAATTTTAACAAGTAATAATAGTGTATTATTATTTATATTATTATGTCACGCCGAAAGCATACAATAGGCCGTCGTCGATAGGCGCGTCGTCTTCGTTACATAATCTCAACTTATTATTAGTTTTCATACACACGTTGTAAACGCGTAGAGCTCGTGTCGGACGATTGAATAATATTACACTCTATAATATCCTCCGCGCTGGAGATGTTATTATATGTCTTACATTCAACTGTACGCGCTGAAGGCCCGAAACAGGTTTTCGACGAAGATATTAGGACTACTCCGGTTTACCTAGATAACATTTTCATATTGTTCATGAATAACAAAAAAAAAAAATAAAAAAAATATACTCGCTCACTACGACGAACAACTATTACGGTATAATGACCTTAAAACGAGCTTGGTTCGACAAAAGTAATGTATATTCGTTACGCCGTTACGTGACTACGTGTGCAATTATATCACTTTAAACGTCTCAAAGGCGCTGCGTACGTACATGCAGATGTGAGATGTGTGTGCGTCGAGTAGGATGCCGTTTAATTGGCTCCTTTTGATTAGTACAATATATAATATTGTGTACTCGTCCTGCTGCAACTCGATCGTGCTCCATGAAGTAAAGGTGTTGTAATTTTAACAGAATTTTCTTTCTCAATTTCACAGCTTTAGGACTGACAACAAAATTGATTTGTTTACTTGGTTAAGAACTGTTATGTTTTGCTTTAAGATTGTTATCTATGAGTATTATGTCAGTTCTGAGTCATTTATTAATATTTATTTTTTATTTTTATGCTAAATATACAATCTATACAAAAAAAAGTACAATATGTGATATGAGGTACAAAAATTGATTTTCATGAGTAAGGAGTTACCCATTAGTAACACTTAGCTTGTGTTAAAAGAGAGAAACTATATGTTTAACCCTTTAGAGTTTAGATCAACAGATCTCGACACAATTTTCTTTTAGAAAGTGAAGGGGTATGTAGGGCACATATTACTGGATTATGGTGATTTTCAATTTGGGTAAAGAATCTTTTATAGAAAATAGAAGTTTCTTCTACAATTGTTTTCATGCCAAGATCTTTGTGTAGAGTTTGGTTAGATACATCAGGTGGAGCATTGGTAATTTTGCGGAGTGTAATGTTTTGAAACGTTTGAATTAATATTTTTAAACAGTATACTGTGCATTTTGCAAATGCCCTTGTCATCATAATATGAAACGATTTTTAACTAATCTAACATTTTGTTTTTGTTTTTAGTCCTAACCCTGTAAAAATGGAAACTGTTAAAAGGACGACACTTATACTTCATGGAGGAAAAACGGTGAAAAAATACGTGTACGTTTGTACCAAAACACTGTAAAAATCTAGTCAGCTAGAAATCGTGCGTATACTTACGTATTGCTATCAATTCTTTAATCATTGCCGTTGACGGGAAAATAATTCGTAAAACTGTCATAATATTACTTACGTGGTGTCGTCATCGCGGATAGCGCCGACCCACTGAAATCGCATATCCGACACTAAACCGACGTTTTCCGAGTTAAACAAAGTACCATGTCGTTACACGGACTGTCAAATGGACTCATTCGAGACATAATACCGTACTATTATTAAATATTATGTTTTCTAACAGCCCGGGATCGGATTGAATACAAATAAAAAAAATTATATTCTTAAACATAAAATATATATTTACAATATGTTAAAAATAAATAGCTGGTTTTAATAATAACATTAATATTCAATACTCGTTCCGTCATCAATTACCTAATTTTTTCCACGATAATTTATTGCCTAGGAACTTTTGTTTACCACAATATATTATAATAATGTATTCTCGCGTCCACTGAGTGTTTTTAACTGAAAATTTTTTTTTCTCTTTCACGAACACGGATATAAAATATACGCTGTTATCGACGGCGAAGCGTGAAATTCGATGGCCTTAGACGCTCCGCTTATAACAGCGAACGCGTTAGGTTAAGCCGATGGAACATTGATATACGACCGCACATACTTTATTCCCGATTCGGAGACTCGAGTGACGATCGCATGCGCGTATTTCAGTGTTGTTATCGTGTAAATATATTGAAATGACTGATTAAAAACGCAACCAATCGTATTTCGATGTGGATATACACAATTCTATTCTAGAGATCACATGACGCGTGCGCGGGATAAGAATAATACGAGTCGAGGAGCTGAACGAACGCGCGAGGTTGCACGCGGATCGATTTACCGTGCGCGTAACCGATAAAAAAATGGGTTTCTTGAATTTTTCAAATGTCTTCTAATTATTTTTTTATCCGGAATATTGCATTTAAATCTCGTTCTGATTTACAATAACACAGCGCTCTAGCGTGTCTCCTTGACTATCGGACTCGGCTTGAGGGCTTCAGCGCTCACAACATCATGCTGCAGAAGACGGTTTTAAAGTTATACGAGCACGTGTCGAAGTAAGAAATCAGCTGCAGTAGATCGGCAATGTAGCGCGAATGTCAATATGTCTTTCTAACCGCTGATAGTGGTACGTTGGTTGGCTTTACAAAACGTATGAAAAACATTCCGACAAACTATAGCGGAACTCGAACTTTTTGGACAATGCTGTACTTTTGTTGGAATTCGTTGGAAAAGTATTAAACATGTTTAGGTTATAACGTTTTACAATTTATTTTGTGCCAAGTAAAGTCACCAACACTATACGGTCGAATAAAAAGTTCAAAAATAAATCCAATGACATTTATACAGCGTTTTCGGACATTATTAAAAGTTTTTTGAAATAAAATTGGTCGAGATATTAAATAAGTTCTATATCAAAAACAAAATGTAGCACTGAAAGCTTACACAGTCTCACATCGCCTACACATTTTTTTTAAGTCTTGAAATTCTAACAAACTTGGGCTTAACTCTTTTATTAAACGTAGGTAAACACCCGCGGTATTGGTATACTTGGTATACCACAAGACCGTATAGTATATTTTATTATGTGCTAAGACTATGACTGCCACGGGACCTATAACCTTATCAGATGAGAGCGATAACGAAGAATAGTTCAACATGAATGTATCTAGAATTTATTATGTTTACCTAATTTCAAGAGATGCAATACGAACCTTTACGGTATTATTGAAAATTTAAAAACAATTTTTCTTTTTTGCTTCATTTTCTTGTTACTCATTCTAGAAACCCGTTTACTAGGTACCATAATGTTTTTCATCTACATACAAAAACAATATTGTAACTATTTAATATTCAACTTGTTAGAGCGGGCAATTATATGCCGGACACATTTGAATAAAAAATTACTGGACGAAATGATGTGTAAACATATTTTGTACAGGTACGTACATAACATTATCGTGGCACTCGATGTTGTGCACTGGAAAGTGTAGTATACGCTAACAAATCTGATTTCGACGGTTCTCGGCGGGATTTACTGAATTAAATTTTACATATATAATGTTTGTTATTTATTAAGTCGCCCGCCGTAGTACGAACAGTATATACAATGTTATATGTTTTTTATGGAACGTGCGGTAATATCGTTTGTACAATTATTTAATTTATTAACCGTACATATATGATATCGCAAAGTTTTACGAACTATACTCGTATTTGTTGTGTGCTGTACGCGAAACTGTACTAACAAATTTATTTGCCCGCGGTCAACGCACCGCGTTTATATATACACACGCATATTGTTGCAATATATACGCTATAATATAGTTTGTGCGAGTGCGCTGTTCGGTCCAAGTTTAGTTCTTACCGAGAAACATAAATGATGAATAAAATTAACATTTAAATTAATAACTCTGCCCCTGAATGCTTATAGAATGTACTATTATGTTATGTCGTGGGTTATTAAACATCAGGCGCGCGAGCCGCTTTAAATATTATTATTTTATCTTTGCCGTTTCCAGCAGCTTTAAACGATTTTTCGAATTTGTACGCGCAGTAAACCGAGAAAATCACGTGCGAAACAGCCAAAGAGATTTCATCAAATTTATGGAATCTGCAGCAGCGACAGCGTATTATAGTACGAGTATATTATGTATCGTGGTATGATGATGATATAACCATACTTTTATAACCTTAACACCGTAGAATAAACGTATCAAAATATGGACAGTTGCGTAATCATATTTTTAATAACTAATAAAAACAAATTACGGTTATACTGTTGTTGCGTAATAGATATTAACCCAAAACACAATATTTGAATGTTATATAATAATGTACAAGCGAGTATTATTCTAACGCTCTACGAATTGGAACGGACGTTAAAAAACCGATTCGACAAGAAAACTAATTAGAAATAATTAGCTCAAATCAGAAAAAATCATACGTTTGTGTACAAGATGTGACATACACTCATTAGGTTTGGTCTGTGAACAAATGTTCGAAAACTGTTTTTTCTTTTTCAAATAATAACTACGAAGCTTCACTCTCGAAGTAAAATATAATGTTCTCATACTCATACGATATTCTACGATAGTAAGACACGAACATTATTCTACTTTTAGAAGGGAAATTAAAAGGAAAACAAATCACGAGACATTTAAGATGATTATATTATTTGGAAATAAAACCATAATATTGAACGGCGTCTGCAATGCTGTGTACATATATAAGTGTTTACAAGACCGTGTTTGAATTATGAAAAATAACTTTGGACAGTACAGTCATAATATGTATTGAACAATAATATTTGTAAATAATGTAAGATCATCGTAATGTTGGTTTAAACAATTGATTAATATTGATATAATAATGTTGTAGGTAGGTACTTGTTATAGAATTAACACGTTCCGCGTGTACAATAAACTATTGCGGTCATAGATACGGAGCGTTAATCAAACAAAATTATAACTACAAACAACACTAGGTACATGCTGTATTTTTATCGTTTTTATTTTTTTTTTTTTTTCGTTGCATTATCGGCTATCGCTGTGCCTTGTACTCGACCATAAAACGGTAATCGACAACTTACTGAAATTATTTGTCATTGTTCGAACGCTTTTTACTGTTTTCCAAACACGAATTTCTAACATAACGCGAACAACAATAATTATCGTGCATACGCGTAGCCCTATTTCCTGTTTATCTCGCGTTTAACGTCGATTCCGTCGGAACGCCACGCATAGTTTCGCTCGGTGCATAATATTATTGACGTGCAATCGCGGTTATACCAGTGGACAAAAAAAAAGTCACCGCATATCGTCAACAATGTTCGTCGTCTATTACTCGAATTTGTTTCCGATTTACACGGGCCGAACTTGATTCTTAACGAGCCATCCAACCCGATCGGGACCATATACTGTCGTTTCTACTATTGTTGTTTTATGTCTGCCTGAAAATACCAGCTTCCGACCTTCTACCTATTCACCGCAAAATTTTACATAACGCTTGGCAAAACAAATGGTCCTCTTTACCTTCAAATTATACCGCTTGGCACAGACATATCGTCTCCACCATCCCAAAATATCCCTGGTTTAAGGATTTAAAGATTCCTAGACATCAAATCGTCTCATTCACTCGCCTTCGAATCGGTCACAATTTACTCCCTCATCATGCCTTCAAACTCGCTCTCAACTCTATGTAACTCTATCGTCTCCTCTATGTACCCAGCACCTCGATGAATCTGTCTGCGACTTTAATCATATTATTTTCCATTGCCCCACTCTCTCTCCTAGCAGACAACTCCTTTTTTCATTCCTATCCATCCTAGGTTATCCCACTCCCGATTCAAATCTTATCCTTAATACTCGCTCTACTCATATCATCAACTCCATCATTATCTTCATCATTTCCGCTGGCTTCTTAATTTGATTTGATAATTGTAAATATTTTGTAAATTTATTGTATATAATTGTATTGCTGTAATGTCCCTGATAATGGCAAAAAAAAATTAAAAAATAAATAAAATACTATTGTTGTTTAAATCTGGTTAATTGCCACGCGTTTCGCACCGTTATATAATATCGTGGCGCGTCGTGGATAAATGTAATTTATCATAATTTATCATTTCACTAATAATGCACCGCGCACGCGTGGAAATCGACAACTTGGCAATAATAATAATATGGCGAATCACAACTCGTATAAAGTGCGAAAGTATCGTGCAGTGAAATGCGACTTTTAAATTTGAGTTTTAATCGGTTTGGCAAGAATCGAATATCCCGCACGAGCTCCACGACCGTACCGTCCTGCCGGTGTCCATCCGTTGCAAAGTGTTTGCCCAAGAAATCATCGGAACAATACGCGTCATGGCGTGTACCTCGCGGTTAGTTACCGGCCGTCGCATCATCACAATTGGGTTTTGACTTCCTATTTTTTGCACTTTTGGTTTTAGGTCATGTTTTATAGTTTTTAATTATTTATTTTGCATTTTTAGATCATTTTTCACACTTTTAAGAAGTGATGTCTGAGTAATAATTATTTTCTTTTACACTCGATGTTTTCGACAGTGGTTATAAAATACAATTTTACGGGTTTTCTCCATTCTGTTGATTTCATGCTATCGCATAATCTGTATAGACTGTATAGTGTTCAATTCAAATTCCTACATTGGACTGTAAAAATATCTTAATTTTATCATATCCATGTGATAACTTTTTACAATATATCATCGATTTAATATGTTTAAAAAAAAATGGTTTTTCGAGTATTTTACAAGGCAATTTCTTCTTGCGCATTTTTTTTTTGGGGGGGGTGATTTTAACGTAACTTTTTTGGTTTTTTGTAGTTCATTGGAATTCTAGCCGTAGCAATTAACTTTTCTCCATGTTCTACTGTAATGAGTGATGACGTATTACGATACAGGATATCACAATTGATTCGCACTTGACTCTACGCGCGAAATTCTCACCGTGTGACCAGCATGTGATTATTGCAGTGCAAATAGCAACCATGAAGTACCTGCTCTCGAAACAACATGATATTACGTGAAAAATCATTTCGACGTGTATAGTATATTACAACGATAACAATGTAAATACTATACCGAACCAGTGTAAGAGCATCATAATCGCATGTTGACACATTTTAATTTTAATAAATAAAAAAAAAAAACAACGATTACACGTTCACTTTTATGTTTCGACGCACGGTTATCTGGTTTATCGGAAAATTTAAATTGTTTCGAAATATCATGTACGCACCATAAAACTCTGCAAATAGCACATTAATTATATGACTAGAGCCTAAATTGTGAAAATTGTACCGGAAATGATTTTAAAAATTATTTATTATAATATAATGTATATTTAAATCTCGTATTCGATTTTTATTTTAATTTTTTTTTCTTCATTAAAACTCTTTGGTGAACTTTATAATAATACTACGCAGCGTTATGTACAATGCGAGCCTGCAGTTTCCCCTCTTCATTAAAAGTTATCATTTTTTTTTAAACCTTTTACCGACAATAATTTTACCCTCTTACACGTTAAACGATGCTGATATCGGAATAAAATAATATAAAAATATGAATCGGTATGTTAATAACTGTACTGTGCGCGTTGTGTTTTGTATAGTTGTACTATTGTTAACCAACAGTATTTTTCCCCGTAATTAATTGGATGATGTAACGAAAAGTATAGTTGAATGACTAAATGGTCATTAACTCAACATTATATGATTATTTCTTCGAATCCACTTCGCAAATTAAAATAATATTTACATTTAGTTAATACACAGTGGTCTCAATATGATGATATAAATGTATAAAATGTGATGTTAAAAATCATAATCGATGTAAAATAAAAAAAAAAAAATAAAAAAAATCAGAAAACAAGAAGCGTGATTTAATTTGTTTATCAAAAAAAAAATTCTTTATCAGAACTTGAATGTTGTACTGCTCTTAACAGTTAAAAAACAACGATAATAATAAAAATAAATTCTAATATTTCGAACATTTTGTAGCGTCGTATAGTGTATTAAGCCAAGGTAAATCTAGAGTTATATTTTATAGTGGGTATACATATACTTAATTTAAAATTTATGACTGAAACGAACGTCAAAACTTTTTATTGTAGGCACTAAAAACGCCGTCTAAAGCATAACAACATTACGGTAAATAAGTCTTACGACCAAACTTAAGGCTTGTGATTTTTTTTTTTTTTATATAAAACGTAGAAATATTGTATTCGTGTACATTAATAGGTGTTTATAAAAATGTGAACGTGACCGAGATTCGTAGTGAATTGTAGATTTTGTTTCTCGTGGTAAAGAAAAACAAATCAATACCTCATTGAATAATACAACAACGCAAGACGATAACATTCTGTATTATGATATACACGTAAAACAGTATTACGAAGCATGCGGTAATCAGAATAAATAAATAGCTATGACATATAAAAAAAAAAAAAATGGGCTTGTTTTTTTTTTAATACTTAAAGGAGCATATTCGTTTCTCCGTCATCGCACCTGTGTAATATTGCTCGTCCGGAACGTATTTAATAATCATTTGTATGCTGTTTACAGTTCGAGTGTACGATGTACATTGTACATCGTACGAAAACATAATTCGATTTCCACCATGTACAATATACGTCATGATGTGCGTTTACCGTTTAAGTTATAACGTCGTCTCGTGCTTGGAATTCGATGAAAAATAAGTCTCGGTGTGTTCGTCCGTTGTCGTTTTACTTCGAAAGTTAATCGCTACCATTCGATTGCGCACCATATATTATTCGCGGTCATCTATTGTAACGAATTCTTAATATTCGAATATGGAGATCTATACGGTACATATTATTCACGCACGTTTGTTGTCCGAACGAGACCGCGGATAGAAATAATATCTTATACGTGCCGCGAGGAACACACTGTAACGTCATCGCGACCCACGCGACCGCACGGTGAGCCGTAGTCGGTGATTTTCAATAAACCGACCAGTAGTTGGATAGTTAACGTGATTATTTTACAGATACCGCGGCGCGTTTAGTGAAAAAACAACAAGGAAAAACTGAGCGTAAGAACCGTATACGCAGAGAGTGCAAAAAAATGCAATGCTTATGCATCCATAGGTGCTCTACTTTGTGTGGTTAGGGGTTACAGGGGAGGGGGTACATCCATTGATCTTTTCAACATTTAAGCGTAGGTACAATCAATACGGTTTGATGGCAACGCTATTTTAGAGTCCTTCTACTTACATTTTGACAGTTCGAGAACTGACATTAGTATATAAATAAAATTCTAAGCTTCGGTTGGATCGTATTTAAGTCCTTTATTCTCGTCTATACCTATGGTTTCAGTGACATGCCGATTTATAGATTATATAATTTCATAATTTTTGCTGATCACTTTCTAAAAATTAAAAACGGACGGGTCGGGTGAGACACAGAGACGGGTTACTAATGTTGCTGTAATTATTGCAGGTTTTACCAACATACTAACATTTTTCTCAAAGATACGATTTTGGATGAAATGCGTCGGGTGGATCAGTTTGTATAACTAAAGACGGATAATTACGTACAGCAGTAGAACCACAGTTTTTAAAAGGGTATGTTTCAGTATTGTACGAATTTCATAAAAATATTTCGAAAACCATGAAATGTCTGTACAATTATAACACAAGTATGTACTATTATTATGATTACTATGTTGTATCACAGTATAATGGAATGTTTTTGGTAATTATTATTCAATTTTTCTCAATCACTCGAAAAATGACTGTATAATATTATTACGATAATCGCCGTACGTCGCGGATGACTCCATTATTTTTCCGTCAAAACACACGCGGATTCTTATTGACCTTTTTTTGTAATCCGCGTTGAAACGCAGCGCTCGCAGAATCGGTCGGCCGGGCGGCGGGATTCCGTATATACATATTATATTATAATAATATGCAAGGCAAGCCGAATATCACTCGTTTTATGCGTGAAAAAAGTAGCGTGAGGCATGAAAGCGAGAAAAAAATGCGCCCATCGATTTTTTTCCCCCATCGAAAACAAACGCATCGAGGGCACGGGGAGAAAAAAAAACGAGAAAAAAAAATGGGAAAACGAAAAACCGATTCCGAGAATTGGTGTATATACGTCGTATATACACGCGCGCTGTATAATACAAACACGTCTACTATATGTACGGGCTGACACGGTTTTTCGTCTCTACCCACGTGGTGTCCTAACGCGTGCTTATTCAGAGTGACTTCTCAACCATGTATTCTCCGCCTCTTTGTCCGTAAAATTGCTTAAATTTGAATTTGTTTATTTTTAACGTTAAATCTGTTATTCAATATGATCGCTAATTGCTACTAATGCAAGATATTATGAACTATATATTTTTCATGTGCTATTTTAAATTTTAAACATTCCGAAGGTTTTAGTCGGAAATTTGATTATTTTATTTAAAATTCCAGAAAAAATGAACTGAATAATATTTTACGTAAAAAAACATGGTGTTTTTATTTGAAAAAAATGAAAATTCTGTTGCTATTGGACATCCTTAGGTTGGCATGGGAAAACAGTTATAGAAAACAAGTTTCATTGTAAATCGGTAATATGATTTTATAATGGGTTATCGAAAAAATCAAATTTTAGCATTTTTTCCGGTTTCAAAAAAATGGGATGAGCATGGTTAAAAATCACAACTGTACAATTACAACTGTACTAACTATTATATAATATATACGTTTACTAAGCACTAAGCAACTAATAAAGTATGTAATATAGTAAGTATTGTATGCGTTAATGCTTGTACTGAATAGCTATACATACATATCTAGTGCAACATAATATTGTACCAAATCAGTGATCGGAAATTATGGACCTCTGTAGCTTGTCTTATCTCAGATATATTAGAAATATTATAATCATAATATAGTTTCAAAAATATTCCTTTTGTTTTTAATTATAATTATGAGCCAAGTGTTATATGCTAAGAACAGTTTCACATAGGCAATCGGTGAACTACTGGTAAATAAACAACATAGTGCCACTGGATCGTCTCTCTTTATATCAAATTTGGGAATTCAACATCGAATACCCGTGAATTATCCCGGGTGATCAATTTAACATTGGATTATTATATTATAATGTAAATATGATATACATAAGTTTTATTCTTTAACATAAGTCTTAATATTTTATATAAATATTTTTTTTTTCATATTGCCAAAAAAGTAAAGTTAATCGCAAGCGAAACTGCAAGAAGCCATATAATATATTAATACGCGGATTGATAATATTTGAATAAGTTTATAACGGGTGGTTAAATTAATACTTATTCCTCAAACTTAAAGCTGCGCACTTCCGTGCTCATATAATATAATACGTTCGAGTAAATTATGTGGTGTTTGCGGTGCAAAAATAACAGCGTTCTTGCGTTGCACCTACGGCATAGACGTACAGTGTACACGCCGCAGGTACGAGTATGTATCTAACGACTGCAGGATACAAGGTTGAAGGTGCAAGACGGTAATAACGACTTAATATACTGTATACGGCTCGTTTCCGGGGAAGAACCGAAAGTGTGCTCTTCGTAGACTTGCACAGCATAATATATTATATACACACACCTTTTCTCTTCGTAGAATATATCCCGTGCATAGGACGTAGGACCTACTGTATGTTTACACATTTGGCCCCCTGTTGAAGGGGTGAGGGGGGGATATTGATTTTACAATCATGCGTTTCGGATTTTTTAGTCTCTCTGAAAACTTTTTCTTCCACACCCGAGCAGTATAAGAGCTCAAAAAGTTCCACTTGCGTCATCTGCATTATCCGCCAGAGACCATAATATTATTATATGTACACATAGTTATATTATGAGCTCATCCACCATAACGTTTGTTATAATTTTAACTGTCTTTAACTGTGAATGCAACACCAAATATCGACATGAAATTAACCATCGAATGTGCGCGAAATCTACACCAGTACTATTGCGGGACTCGGACTATATAGTTTTCTAAGTGTAGAGAAATCGAATGCGTATGCAATTGTACTTCATAAGTACACGCATTTCAGATTTTCCTACAGCGTGTTTCCGTAAATCGTGAACAAAAAAACTGCGGAGGGAGAAATACTTTTTCCAAAATACCTCGATCGTTTTTAGATAATAGAGCACTAGAGTTTTCACGCACGCGTTTCGGTGTTTAAGACGTTACGTAGTCAGCTGCGTATAGCTGCGAAATCTGTTCAATACTATACTCGATTGACATTGCGACAAGATGTGGAAACTTTTATAAAATTAAAGTTCAGCTGTTGTTTAGTGGAATTCTGACTTGGAATGTTTTCGCTACACTTTTTCACGAACGGCAACGATAGACGACGTGACTAGTGCACAACTCGTGGTAGTACTCTAATAAATCGCGTCATAAGACTAGCAGACCAGGCTGTATTATTTTTCACTTCCGGTCCGAGCGTCATCAGCGTTACACGAAGTGCAGTTACGCTATTTTGATTTATTTCAAAGGTGTGCCAAATGTGAGTACGGCCAATTTTCCTTCGCACACCACTTCAACTTTTTCGGACGAACACGCAAACAGCTGTCTAACGAGTATATTATTTATATGAAATATAATATATTATGACGCTAGACGGTGGTTTTTTTTCCCCCCGCGACCTATAATAATATTTCGGGTAGTTAATTCACTCTAAAAGTTTTACGAGGTCACTATTAAGCTACGTATAAACGTTCCACACGGATGGTACATATTGAGGGGTTTAGACCGTTCGGGCAAATCGACCTAAAATGTGGTAAGTTTGGGTAAGTATTTATTTCACTTAAAATATCGTTTGAGTTAATATGTATAAATGAATGGGTTTATAGGTAAATTATTTCACGTACAATATACTAAAATAATTAATAATGTACTCCTTTAAAAATATATTATTATACTGATACTGTAATATACGGTCAACAATCAATAAAACAAAATCGTATACAATATAACTACGTAATTAAAAATTAGTAATGAAACCTATTTTTAGGATACTATTGGCTACTGGATATTGGTAAGGTAGTATAATATTGTGATGTAGTTAAATAATAATAAATACAATCACGTGTCATATGATAATCAACAACTTTCAAAGTAACTTATTGAACTGGTATTTAAACAAATGCACTGTATAATATATTGTAATATGGTCAATATCATCTTATTTTTACACCAAAGTTTCTTGAACAAACTTTCTTTTTTCTGTGGTTTCTTTTCGTCTAACGTTGGGTAATTTTATGAAGTTAAATTAATTTGAGTTATATTGTCAGTTTGGATTTCCTATAAGACTGTGATAAACTTGATGAACATGATACCGTATTGAGTAAAATTGATTAATAAAGCGGGAATAATGGGATGATTCTGGTGCTTTGTGGTTTTAGGATGGTCAAATATTGTTGCTGATGCCCACATATGATACGGGAACAGTTTAGTTTTCATCTATGTACGTGTCTAAGCCATACTTGACGATGTGTACACATTCATTTTCGGACAGTGCAATATCGATAACAACTCAATAAACAGCTTACTTTGGCTGGTGGCAAAAATTATTAAATTTAAAAATACTTGAGTCAGAAATTGAGCATCAAAGTTACCAGATTCTTACTCGAGTAAAAATAATTTCACTTGCTCAAATGGTGTAAAATATAAATTATAGTCACTGAAACGGACTAATAACTATTTGGTCAGCCTTTTGTACCCAAACGGCCATCTCCCGGTTTGAAGCCTTGAACCCTTAAGCGACGCCGCACTCGCACGTCTTGTCTCCGTCTCGTGAAAACTTTCAACATAGCAAATGTTTGATAATATGTCGGTTTACTCTGATATTAATGCTAGAACAACAACAAACATTCGAACGCAAGTTTGCTACATTATGTTGTTAGGTTGCATGGTTTCCTATTAACTATAATATTACACTCTTAACACTTCACATTTGTGTCACAACCAATTCTGCAAAAGCTTTGAGTGAACCATATTTATTTCGTACACATTAATACATGTAATTATAATGTAATATGTGAACGCGATATCAATGTGTTCAGCGGTTTGAACATTTTTTTAATTTACATAGTACATATATAAGGTACGTTCTCGGGATAGGTATTTCAGTATTTCAGGTATTTCAGGCGTACCGCATAACTCGCGTGTATTTTTCGAGACCGTGCCGCTGGAATTCGCACCACAACACACAGCTGTGGACACGGGCGTCCATAAGTTAATTTTCAGAACCAAGTTTCCCAAACACGCGTTTAAAGATACTCTGAAGTAGATAGATCATGGATGTACGACCCGTAAAAAATGTTATTCAAGTATATGATAGACCCATTACGATATATGGTGAATTAATCAGTAACATGATTACGCTAAGGATTCATTTCACTTTAACATGTCGTTTTGATAATCGTACAATATTAAAGTGCAGAAAATAAAAACTGTAAATTACACTTTTTCAGAGCAAATGCGCGTCAACAACTTTTGTTTATTTTTATTAGATAAGAATATACACCACGGTCAAACGTTTTCACGCATCGCTGTTAATACTTACTGGTTGTGTTCGTCGAGGATCGAGAAAAACAATTTATATAGCGAATCTTATATTTTCCAGGATTGGACCTTTTTCCAGCTATTGCCCCCCCCTCCCATGGGGCCCTGTGCTAATGAGGTCCTATGTCTGTCGTCGTCGTCGTCAATAATATATGTACTCTATAAGCGGCGTACGTAGGATATTTCAATAGTTGCGGGGGGGGGGGGGGTTGAAAATAAATTTTTACTCAGTTTTTTCTTACTGATATAATGATACTAAGCTGTTAAAAATATAAACGAAAAAAAAACTATTACATTCAATCATAAAAACAATAGGAAATAGACAATAAACACAAATTTTATTCATGGCATTCGTTTGGGTGGTATATTTGAAAATGTTTTTATTACTTCAAATTCCGAAAATTCTTCTTTTTTATTAACGTTGTTAATCTAAGACATAAAAAAAAGAAAAAAAACAATATTACGGGCCGTGGGGAGGGCTTCAGCCCCTTAGCCCCCCCCCCTTGCGTACGCCGTTGTACTCCATGTACCTTCCTTGTCATAACGCTTTCGAATACGAGAATACGCTATAGGGTGATGGGATCTCGCCTTGAAACCGCGCGCGCGTCCTAGTCCGCCACAAGTGCCGATGCCTGCGTAAAGCGCAAACGCACGTGTTATCGAAACGCAGCAAACAGGTACTCGGCGGACGCGGAGAGGGTTTGCACGTGACGGTCGAAATCGAATTTGCCCGCCAAACCCCGGCGCGGCCGCGCGGCCAATGGGTACGGCCGGCGGACCGGCGGGCCGGCCAATCGGAGCGCCGGCAATTGACGTCAGCGCTAAATATAGACGCGGCCGCGGCGGACGTGGCGTCGGCGGGCGGGTGGGTGGACGCGGGAGCACCGGTGGCTTCTCGGCGGCGGCCCGAGCGCTGTGGCAGTTCCGCGATGGTCGCGAGGCCGCGTGCGTTGTCTCTCTCCTTCGTGACCGCATCACACAGCGCACTGCTCGCAACACCGTGCTCGACCGCAATCGCATACGCCCGTCGTGCACCGTCCGCCGTACTCGTGAGCGCGCGCGATATTGTCGTCGTTCCCGACACTCGCCGTCGACGTCCTGCGACCGGTCCCGCGGCGAGAACCGCGACCGGACCCGGTACCTGCACCTGCCCGCAGCGGTCGTGTCGGCGACAGAGCCAGAGTCCGAAACCTTGACCGGTAAGTAATAAGTAACTGTTCGTCTCCCGTTCAAACTTTCCCGCTTTTCCTCCGCCACCATCAACCCCCCTCGGCGGACCCCGCCGACTCGAATCGGACGTGTACACACGCCGTATCACAGAGCAGCGGTTCCAAAGTTGCCCTCGAGACGCGATCATCGATTGACGAGACCCGGAGTAAAAAAACGCACACGTACAATGTTAGACCACTTGTGGCCGTACAAATATAAATATTTGAACGGTAGCAGAGACGAGTTGTTATTCTACAATCAGTATCTTATGAGCTATGTGATTATGACTTAGGTGGCTCGATACGCTCTTTTATCCTTAGAGATGTTTGAAGGAAATTAGTTTTAGAACCGCTGTTGTAGGGCGTAATACGTAAGATATTACGTGCAGACAAGTCTAAAGATAATAGATGTACCTATAAGTGTACAATATTATAATCAGGGCACAGACGACTTTTAAATCTGTTTTTGACACATCGTAGACCGCGTTTTCCTTGCTTAGAAAACTTATGTACGAATCTTCATTCATAATAATATTATCTAAAACGATTGCATAATAGCACGACAAATATTGTTGCGTGTGAACGGCAGGAACGCGATCTTTTTTCGTCCACGACTCGTAGTTTAAACATATTTATATAAACTATCAGACCGATATGCGTGCGTGGTTTTTCATTTTATTTTTTATCTCGACTGTTTTTCATCTTGTATATTATTTTTCAAACCACATTTAACTATATCCGTCTATTTCGTCGACGAACAATATATTATCAATGAACAATATCATTCGGTTAAACGAGGGCTCGTATGATGTGTGCACTGGCCCGTTGGAATGATATCAGTATGAAGTCTGGACAGCTATGATGCCGCAGTACCTACACTTATACATATATCACTATGGTATTATGACGTACAATCGCTATATCGTTGTGTTATTATACCCACTGACCTTTCGGCCGTGTTGCATAATGTACATATGCCTAATTTTATGTTACTGATTTTTACATGTTCTCAGAACTAGAAAATAGTGTACGTGTTGGTTTGAAATTAAATTATTGATTAACGTCGCGTTTGATGTAAAGTTCTATGTTTGAAAAAGTTGAATTACGAACGTAATAATATATTTACAGACATACTGCTTTTCCTGCCAGACAAATTACCTGTATGTTAAAATAAACCAAAATGCATTTGTTTAATGTAAAACATTAAATATCGATAAAAAAAAAATAGTCTCTTCCTCGTCTTTAAACGATAAATCGTGTTTTCTTTCACGGTTGGTCGTTAATCGTTACAGAATGTAGATAATCGATAACAGTGTAATTGTTCGGTTATGCGGTCAATTTACCAATATGAACGCGTAATTAATACGATTTATTAATACTTCGTTTTTCTATGTTATATTCGGACATAAGAAAACAAATATAACGTGAGAAGTGTAAAAAAAGACATTTGATTTACATATATTACAACCATGAGTGGATACAATAGTAGACAATGGTAGTTTAATGCAATTTTTCATGCATATAAGTGCATTTTTTATTTACCTCGCTCACGCCAACTAAAACAAGGCCGTATCAATAGTCTAGTCAATGCAACATCTTAAGTGTACAGATAAATGGTTTATACATCTAAGTTTGTCTTTGTATACTATATACTAGTATTTATTTACTCACTTACTATAAACAAAAGTAAATATTAAAATAGGCAATAAATACAATTAGATTAAAATAAGACAATAAAGTAATAAATAAAAATATATTATGACTACGGACCTATGTTTTATTATTATAAATGCATTATATTTTAGGATATTTTACAATATTATCTTTTCAAATGAAATTAATTATATTAAATAACTACTATATGTTAGAACACTTATCTGTTAATCTAAGAATGACGGTGTATGATAAGACAGTACTATAAGACTTAAATGTTACGTTTTACTAACTGATTAGTATATATTTATATTCATATAGTATATAAACTATTCCAGTGAAAATAATTAAAAGGAAGATTGACCAATTTAGGTAAAAAGTGTAATTTTTTTAAAAATTTAATAATTTAAAAAAAAATATTTTCTGTTTTAAATAATAATAAATAAATATATATTCTAAGCACTGATTTAACAACTAAGCTTAATATTATTCAAACTTGAGATTTCTTTTTAGTTAAAATTGTTATTTTCAAATTAATATGAGAACTCATCACCGAGTTGTAATAGTTATAAAAAAATATTTACAATATCTAAAAAATTAACTTTAAATTAAGAGTTACAATAATTACAATATAGAATTATAGAATACAATACTAACATTTATATTCCTTTTATTTAAACAAAATTACGTTTTATATATATATATCTTCACTCCCTTAAAAACTGGCTCGGTTCAAGTGGAAATAATCATTGAAGGAGTACTTATAATAGCTGTGATTTTTAAGATTTATCTAGAACCTAGATTTTTGTGTTATTATAGTAGTGTGAATTTTATTCAATCACCTGGACTGTTAGTATTTCATCAAATAAATAATTTTTTGACTTTTTGATTTTTGTGGTATCGATTTTATTAAGTACATTTTGTATTATAGTTTTTTTTATATAGCTTTGTAGAAAATATAAATGTATAATACCATGATAAATTGATAATAAGTGTTTAATTTAACAAAAGTTAAAATTAAGTTGGAAATACATATTAAATATGCAGAGAAGCCAGTGGAGAGGATAATTAATATGTACTATATATGGAAATAACAAAAGGAGAGAAAAAGATTAGGATGATAAAAGATAAGTATTCGTATATCAAATAACTTGACTTATTAAGTTGACTATAAAATGGAATCAACATAATATTGAATATTTATAAAAAAATATTACTTTAGCACCATAGTTGTGTATATTATTTCTATTTTAAAAAGTATAAGTATGTCAAATGTTATGTAATCCCTAACTATTTTGCTAAGAATCCACCCAACTTGTCCATAAAGTTCATAAGGACATAAGCTAAATTCTATCAATATTAAGTGTTTAGAAATTCGTGTAAATATTTGAAAAAAAACTAAGATTCTCATTTGTCAAGATATTCAATTTATGACATATACTAAATATAAGTACACTTTATACAATGTTACAATTATAATATTGGGACCCAGGTACAGTTATGGCATTTTGTCACCTTAAAATAGTTTAACGTAAATGCGTAAATTCTTGGAGTTTTTCAGCTATGCATGCTATAAACATTGATTGCCCTCTCCTCACTATTTTATTCTCCTTTGTTGACATGTCATCTAAGCTTAAATTCTTCAGCTGACCGTTGGCATGTTATGTAAAATGTATTGGAAATGTAATCTTTCTTTAAGATATAATATACTTAATGTTAAAATCGATTCCCCTATACTTTAATAACCCAAATTAATCTCTAAGCACCTTCTCGGCTTACAGACTGTAAGTTACAGTTTATTCTGTCCCTATTACCACGTGTCAATGTCTCATTCGAAGTAAGGTGCGATAACTAACCATTCTGTCGCTGCATGCAAAGATCAAACGTTAACTACTCTTTCTCTGTTCATAAACGGTTTTGCATAATTACTTAATATACGATTAACTCAGTTGATTGTATGTAATATGATTTAAAAAAATGTATTTATTGATACTTGAAAAAAATATGTACGGAAATGAACAATATATACTTATAGTATTATTTGTATATGTATATTATCGGTTCATTTACGTGCAACATTTTTATACATTTATGCACCATACAATTCGGGATATATACATTTACACATATACATCATGCTAACAATGTTTATCCGATGAGAAACATCAAAAACTGCCTGTTATGTTATCATTAATGATTATATGTCTCGAGTAATATCCGTATCATGATAAACTACATTAATCGGATTAATTAAATTTATCAATCTTCTATTTAAATTATAATTTATGTACCTCTGTACTAATGATACGGTTGAAAATGTATAATTTAATTGTTAATGGCATGTAATTTCCCCAAGTGATTGATTTTAATGCAAGCGGTTAGGTATTTAATTACAATTTATACTCGAAATGATATAAAATATAATGTTATTACATCATAAAACTAATTGCCGGGTGCTGTTGAATTCCTATTTTTATGTAAAACTGAATAACCGCATACTATCAAGAACTTTTCAGATTGCACGTTAAAAAATTGGAAATACATACAGGATATTAAGGTTATATGGATATTCTCAATCGTATATCATAGTATAGTTATTAATCCTCATTAAAAGTATTTTGCATGACTGTATTTCAACCCGCTTTAAATCATTATAAAGAGTTTGGTTGATTTTTGAAACATGAAATAAATTTAATTTAAAATTTTGAAATTAATTTGAACATGAAGAATTCGAGTTATTTTAAAAAAAATTGTATTGTAAAACATCAATTATTCAAACGTTGGAATAAAATGTAAAAAAAAAAAACATGAATTAGAGTTGAACTGAAATAATTTACATTCAATTGTAAATTAATATTTTGGAAATATAAAATGAATATAATTTAAGAAACAATAACCAAAATACCATACTATACTGGCTAACACAACCTTTCTACATGTACGTTTATTGATTTAGAGTAAAACGAAAAAAATATGTTCATTAAAAATTTTATCATTTTTGAGTTATAGTGTTTATCGTGTAATTTATGACCATTTTTGTGTGCCGATATTCAATAATTTTCAATGACGATTACTGCGCACACATTTGCTTTTGACACGAATGTTAATTAAATTGAACAAATATTATCTTACCAGTCATTTTTATTAATAAATATGATTAAGAACTATAAACTCGTGTTTATCGACACGATTTCGACGATTTGTCTTACGATAACTCTGGTTTTACTGTCGAATAATATAATTTCGAGAAACACCATAAATATATTACAATACTGCAGTTATATAATAAAACTATCATACGATAATATTATATAGTATGATCAGATACTGAAATCCATTGGCATTTGGTAGTAAATTGGTATTCAACATTTATGTATTTTACTTTTTTTTATCACCTATAAACATCAATGTATAGTATAATGTAAATAAGGTATATACAGATATATATGTATATATACAAATATATAAATATTATATTTTTATTTAAGGTTTATACCAGATATTTCGGACCACACAAAATACAAGATACAAAATAGCTACTAAAGTATATTATTTTATAGCGGTCGACGTCTTAAGGAAAATATACGTGCAATAAAAATTATTTAAGAACGACTTAAAAGCAACCTTGGATGTTTACAAAAATATATTTCTCTTTTTGCGATTATTGAGAACTTTTAAAACTACGCGAGCGAACATTTACCAGCATCTCCTTGAATGTAGATCATATTGTCTTGTTTCTTTTTTATTTCGTAAGTACTATAATGCATATACAGCGAAGCTCCGTGGACACAATGGTAATAATTTTCGTCATATATAGTTGTACGTACGAGCAGTTCATTTTCTACATATACTTCTGTTTTAAAGGTGAAAGCTATATCTGTTTATATATGGGTACGCTGGTGAATGATAAATTGTAATCCATGAATCTAGTGAATATTAAATACCCGTAGTAGTAGTAGTCGTAGTGGTAGTAGTAGTAGTCGTAGTAGAAGTGGGATACCATTTATATGTTTGTGTGTGTGAGTGTGTGCTTATTGTTAGGAAACAAATTCTAAGCATCATCTTCTAAACGTACCTACAGCTTAGCAATTTATTCCGTTGCGTATTTTTGTCCATATGCGTACTTGTACGCTGTATGCGTTTACGAAGTATTTAACGATAATCAATTATGATTGCTCCAGAGAAGTTGAGTTATTAACGTTTCGAAAAGTTGTTTCGTACGAGAGCCAACAAAGGAGTGAAAAATAAATGTTAACTATCTTAAGTGCTCTTCACAGAAAGCAATTTCGTGTTCGGCCTATACTCTCCTATGTAATATAATCGTGTGTAACGTCAAGAAACATATATTATATGGAAAAAAAAACGCACCGATAAGCAATTATACGAGTATATATTATACGAGTATATAAACAATTATTATCGTATATGATCATTTGTAACGAAAACCGAACGAACGTTTCAAATTCAAATTTATAACATAATTAATATTCTTGGATAAAAAGAAAAATAATATGTCATAGGCATTGTTATTTATCGTTTTTAATATTTATACCTACTCATTTTATATCGAAAATAGTTTACACAATTCTATACAGAATGTATTAAATTCACGCATAGCTCTTGGCACTGTTTTTTTTTTTTTTTTAGGACTATTCATTTATCTTGACAGCGTTTTCCTTTGTCACAATAGTTCTTAATTAACAGACTATACAAATATACACCGAACAGCTGTTTTTGTAAATTAAAATTAAATTGTCGAATAATATTCACACTTTATTAATTATCTCAACAACTGCAAAGTTATCATGAGTACCCTTTAAAATGTTAAGTCCTAAATAATGCTGTTTGACTCAAACAAACGGTCACATATACCTCTACACGTAAATAATTTATTTCTAGTTAAATATTTATGCCTTTATGGGAAATATACGATATATACAGACTGTATCCGTGGTAATTAGATGTTAAATGAAACTGTTTGTAAACAATTAATATGTACGAATAGAAAAGATAAAATAAAATACAATTTTTTTATAAAACACGAAAAAATATTACATCAAGATCAGACTTAATACATAATCAAACGGCATTACGATAAAACAGTTATAAATTCCCATTCATAAAAAGTGAATAGATAAATAGTATTTTTTAGATAAAGTGCCGAGTTATTTAAATATTTATTTTGTGAACTAGCTATACCAATTAGTATCGTTTTTAAGCAAACGGATAGATTATGACTTGCGTAAACTGTTCTCACCTGATCCCCGGTTAAACAGGAAAAAAAAAAGTTGATGCCTTGCGTTCAAAATAACTAAATAATAATATAAGTGAAATAATAAGTTAAATAAAAACATGGAATAATATATGTATTATGTTGCAGCAGATACTTTATGATTTATTTAAAAACTAATGTTTGTACATAATTGTATTGATAAAGATCGTTATAAATTATAGTTATTAGTAAAGTGGCCTAACCAATTACAATTTGCGTATATGTGTGTTTGTTAAGTATTTAGGAACGCACTCGTAGTATGGCGTGGTCTTAAGCGCGTATGGAAATTAATCGTTATGTGGTATTATCAATTTTGGACGAATAACCATACGACTTTAATTTCACGAGGAATAACGCTGGTTAATACTATATTTTGGCTCGAATTCAACATTTTACAAAACATTTCGTACAGTAACTCTTGAAATCCTAACCACACCTAATAACCGTTACATAGTGAATGGCGTAAAGAGCACTAAAAACCGAATGGATATTCATGTTAACAAGACTGTAGATGTCATTAGGCAAACATTTTAACACTAAAAAATTTCATTTGATGTATCTAAGAATAACTAATTTTATGATCATATAATCTTCTCTGAAAATACCATTTGAATTGTGCGGTGGTCTACGCCGTCTACAGCAGAAACGATTTGATTTTTAATTTTTTATGTAAAACAATCTCTATGTATTAGGAATCTCTGGTAAAAATGTCACCACACCTGTTGTATAATAGTAAATCATAGATTTTTCTCGAAAATTATACTTCCCACATTCGTAATACGTATGAGTTTTTAATTTCGTGGATAAGTTATTTTTCAAAACAATTGTTTGATGATTAAAAATAATGTATTATTTTGAACCCAGAATTCGATTGCGTGTTTAGAAACTGTATAGACACCTGCAACTATGTATTTAAATATATAGTAGTATCGAAACTCGCTGACCCTCGGTGTGTTGAAAAATGAAAAATAATTTTAAGAATACATTTCAGTAGAAAAATATGATAGTATTGTGTTGGTTTCGAAGATAGGTTAATGCAATTGCAATTTTTTTTTACACCTTATGTTTGTAGACAATTTGCGTAGGTGCATTAACATGAATTTAATAATATTTTACAAATTAACTTTTAAATACATTTCATTATAGATTGTACCACGAAGTATAGCAGTAGAGACATTATATCCTTCAATATTCACGAATTTATTATTTATCGTGCGCTTATATACTCGTATACGTACATTCAACTTGTCGTTTGTACATTTCAATAAACACAAGAAACAATATGTATATGACGTTGCAGTCAAATTATTTTTAATTTGAATTTATCTTGAAATATTATATTATTACCTACCTATAATTATGTTTAATTTTTTTTTCGAAGTATGAATATTATTAAAATAAGAAACGTATCGTTTTCTGTGTGTTTAGTCTTCTCGTACAAATGTATGTGCTTCTCTAAATGTAATTAACTTCTACGATGATTGATCGGACATATGAGAATATTATTACTTTTCTGCTGCAATAATATTATTATTATTATTACACGTAATGCTTTTTTACGCTCGCGTGCGGGTAAAAAATAAATATTGAAAGAGAGTCTTGTGTATTCAGTGACCTTCGAGGCTGTGTTCAAACGCTAAGATGTAATGTGTGTACACTGTTTTTGAATAAATTCGATTCCGATACGTTATCAATGCCTAATCATTCCGTTTCCGGTCACTATAATAACCGCGGTTGGGTGTTGGCGCATACGTGAGGTACACCATCACTCGGTAATATTTAAATGGACGCACTTTGGAATTTCAGATAAGTCGCACGAGTGAGCGCGGAAAGTTCCCACGGAGGTGCGCGTCTAACCGTTATTTAATATTTTCTTTTCCGCTCACTGGCCGTTTTATAAATTTATGCGCGTTGTATTATTATAGATCCGCTCGGCGGGCAGGAGCGCAAAATCTTTTTCATTCGATTTCACGTGCAGTTCAACGCAATATTGTGTATCGCAGGACGGCGCGGTGGCATTCGGCATTTCTGACGCGTGCGGACGATCTATAATATATTATTGCGCGTTACCCGCCGACGAACGTGTCGTATCGGCGAGGAAACGGCAGTAAAACCGAATGGCTTCCTGGAACACAACAAATAGGAAAGGAAACGATAAAACCAAACTTATTGATTTGCCATTCGAAAAAATCATGTGCACGGTGTAGGACCCATTGTCGACGCAAATCGGCACGAACCGCATACACGACGATGCGTGCATACAGAATAATGCAGTTGCAATTGTGCAATGGGTGCAGTACAGTAGCAGCGCAGGCACCTATATAGTACAGCGTACACCACCTACGTAACGCTCTGACGTACCGGATGTGTAAAAAAAAAATAACTGCACATTTTTTCATATATTTTTTTTTTTTGTACACATTTTTTTTCACGTAAGTGAAGTTTTTTTTCTCCCGATACATTTTTTCATGTCGTTAACGCTCGGCTTTTGTGGGAGGTAAAAAAATTTAAATACTTTTCGCATCATACATTGTATACTACGCGAGCGCTGTGTATATATTTTGAAATGTTCTCGTCGTTTGACCGAATCACTCTAAATGTTATAATATTATACGTTATGTACATAGTGCTGCACAGTGCACTGCATACGCGCGTCTCTGAGACTCGCTTCACTCCGTACGTATGTAAACACAAAATGTGTCATTATCTTTATGGCCGAATCGTGACCTCGTTGACCGCCGGCCCGGAGTCCGTGAGTTTGATATCACGCGCAGAGGAACAGAGGAACCCACCTATATGCAATTTTTTTTTTGTTTTTCAGAGAGAAAAAATTACACGTGAATTTTGCATTGTTCCAAACGCAACACTATTGTTCGCCTTTTCCGTTATTGCCTTTATTCTATACACGCGTACGCCGTATACGAAGTATAAAAAAACACACATCGCGTGCACGTATACATAGTAAGGTCCCGGCCGCCGCGTGTGGATATAAGATAAAATACGCGTTGGAACCGTTCCATGTGCAGTGTACATTTTTTTTTCTCTCTTACATTCTTTTTCTTTATCATTAATATCAAACTGGAGCATGTGTGAGCCATAAATTTTTTGGGAGCGCACACAGCAGACGCACACGTCTGCACAACGGTGAAGTGTACCGAATGATCGTGAGAATCGAACATGTGCATCCCGGAATCGGTTGTGTGTGCGTGTTTTTTTTTTCTTCTCTTATTCATTTATTTCATTATATACATATTATTATTATTATTTTAGCCTAGCTGTCTTCGGTCGCCCGCCCGATTGTTCTGGGAATGCAAATCAAACGATTAATATTTCAGTGTATTGTCATTGTATAAATACTATACGTAATATGTAAACAATAATAATTACATAGTTATTTTACACCGTCAGATGGCACACGACGACGTCCGTATACACACGCACCACACGCGCTATACATACGTGATACCATGAACACTTTACGCACGTCCATAGTGTAATCGTTATCGTGTACACTGCGAATAGGTCGTCGCACAACTAACCTAACCGCAGAGATCCGAAAACGGTACACGCGGGTCCACGGAGATTCTGAGTACAATATACGGTGTGAAAACGATACGCGTGCTGTTTTTCGTCTAATAATATTATATTATTACAACCGTTTTTGTACTGCTGCGCGTGTGCAAACGCAATAACGATTTTTTAGTTAAAAGATCGAACGCGTTTGATTCGCCAACTATATAATATGTATGTATACGTATAATATACATTGTATTCTTATGTAAATTGTACCAACTGAATGACCCGGTCACGCATGGGAGATGTCTTTTTACTGTTTCAGCCGATTAGACCAATAATTACTGTTTCGAAAAAAAAAATCTTGGCGGAAAAAAGGATACCATACGCGTTTCATATTATATCCTAATCTGTAATTATGAAAAATCAACATCTTAAGCAAAATAAAATATTTCCCTTGTAGCCAAAAAGTAAAAAAATATATACACCCAGCCCAGACTCCAAAGCCAAAACTGTTTTGACCCTTTAAGACTGCGATTTTCATAAAATATCCTTTCGCAGTGCGTCTATACATGGCAATAAAATACAATGTATCCTCGACATTTCAAATTAATCGGTATGGTAGTTTTGTTGGAATCTAATCTTCTCAGCCTTGGCCAGGGCCAACATTCTTAAAATCCTTTTTTATTGCATTTTTACACTTTTAGAGAAACCACTATGTCAAATTTCAAGTTTATACGTTTTGTCGTTTTTGAGGTGTATAGTGATCGGTGCGAGAGTGAGTAGTGTTTGAATTTCATGTATGTATATACATATAATATAGATCACTACTACAGTAATATAACGTTACGCGTATATAGTTTAATTGAATTCGCTGTATATATTCGTCGCTGTGACACTTCAATGCGCGTACAGTACACGTTTGGCCGAAAACACACGTTGTTTTTCGGCCGTCTGGCGAGATGCCATTAATAATAAATTTTTTCTGAGTTTGTTTTCATTTAGATCGATGTATTAATATAGTTTTTTTCTTCTCACCGATCGAGTCCGGCGGACACGCGCGTACTCTACACGTACATAAAATTCGGTGTTATAACTTATAAGACGCACGAACGCAGCGATGTAACATTTCATAACCGTTTAGAAGCCATTATGAAGTATAATAATAGTGTGTACGGTGTTTACCAACGCGGCTTACGATGAAATGCCAGTCCTTTTATGCATAATACAACATTTCAAATGTGTAAACTCTGCTGCTGTGTTTTATGAACGAACATGAAAATCACAACAATTTACTGTCGAGACACAGCGTAACTCGGGGAATTCACGATTGGTCTTATTTTTTATGATCATTAATAATAATAATAATAATAATAATATAAGTTTATAACTATTATTATTGCGTGTGCATAATTAATATAGTTTGTTGCTATAACAATTCTCGATATTGTGTAGTAATACGTACATTTGTATTTGTATATCATAATAAAGTGGTACCGGTTTTGCGAAGTTCGTTAATATAATTTTCAAGAAAACTTTATGCGTCTATGATATGCGTACGATATGTTTTATTATGATAAATTACGTTTAAAGTTCTAAACTGCACGAACCATATAATATTACGTTCGCTAAAATATAAAGCGTTTACATTTCGTAAACCAAACTCGTAATAATATTATTAACGCCATAGTTTCACGCGAATAGAAGAATTTTATTCGAGTATTTTAGTACTCGCGTACGGCCGCTGCGGGTACCTATATAATATATTACTATTAAACACGTTTTACTCTATGAACGTATAAAAAAAAAACTTATGTAAAATAACACGTTTACTTTGTCAAGATCGAAAGTTTCGAAACTTCTACAGTATTACATTTATAAAGATAATTTATATGTTATTCGATTCGTAAATGTACTGTCTGCTATAGAGGTTTAAGCAGGTGAACCGAATAAACACTCGTCATTTATATGCAAATATTACACTGTAGTGTGTGTGTGTAAATCTAATATACAATGCAAAATAAATAATAAATAATATGCGCATAATATAATATAGGTACGTATAAAATTCCTGATATCTGCAAATTTGTATATTAGTCAACCCACCGTAAAGTCGTACACTTCGACGATATCGATGTCAGGTATCAATATTCAATAAGCGAAAACACATAGATACCGCTTCGGTTTCCGTTAGCAGTACAAACTACAAAGTTTTTCGACACGCGTTCGTCGAAATCGGAATTCATTACCAAAACAAATTATTTTCCCGAGCGCGTGATAAAATTATGCTGTAAAACAACCACGCCTTGACGAGTTGATGCCGTATTGATTAATTGAATTATCCTCGTTACACGTCGTCTAACATTGAAAATTAATACGGTTACACTCGTGTGAAATATATATTATTTTAAGAGAAGTGGATGTGTTGCATTAAAAAACGCAATACATTGATTGCGATATTGCACTAAAATATATTAAAAATTGCACTTATGATTTTGAAAAATGTGCATTGAAATCATTTACATGCGATGTCATAAAAAAAGTATGGTAGAAATAAATTAAATAGAAATATTGCTCACGTTGTTGTTTATTATATTTATATATTTTAGCCATGGAATATAGTTAAATATTCATAAAACTGTACGAAAATGATGAAAAACAATTAAAAGTGTGCTGAAATAAAAATAGAATGGTCAAAATCGTATTTTATTGCAATAAAAAACATAATTTATTTAAATTTATACTCAAGCGGAACACGGTTTAAGCTCGCTATTAGCCGTGAATACAAGCTACGCAAACGCACTAACTTCGCTGCCTTAATATCATTACAAGCTTATCGTTTTTATGTTATTTATATTCCGCTATCGACGTACGCGTACACTACGAATTATAATTATATTTCTCGCGCGGGAAAGAACCAAGAAAAAAACCATCAACACGCAATATTATCGTACCACCTCGAGTATACGTCACACTAGACGCCCTCGCGTCCGCGGCCCGAAAAGACGTTTCGCAGGGTTCTGAAAAGTATCACGTATAAGACTAGGTACACATGAAGAGCGTTAAACGCGCGTTTACAATAATAACTATTAATTGCTATTAACTGTACACACGGTAACGCGTGTTTGATCATTGTACAGGATTGCTCTGACGTGTTCAGTTGCAACGCGTATTTCAAGGCGTCACGTCCTTTTTTCGTCAACAATGGAAGAATTTAATAATGAATTTTTCGTCGATGAAATCGAAAATTGGCCCTCGATTTGGGACATGACCAGTCGTGATTACCTCAATGTAATTATAAGCTTTTCTTCAGGTGAAATACAATATCTAATTGCATTTTCGTCAGCCACAATTTCTTCTTTGATTTGCTCCAACAAGTCATCAAAAGATTTAATCGACATACGGAAATAGTTAAAAAAATGTTGGTTCATAATTTCTTCAACTAGGATACAGCGTGATGTAAAAGCTTGTACTTGGTCTGTTTTTTAAAATAGGATGAACCCAGTATTTCCTATTTCTCTGTCTACGACGCTGCATTCGTCTATATAGGGTCCATAAGCATACAGCTTCTGCTGCGTCCATCTTCGCCGGAATGTAAAACACGAATGACTATAGTTATACGCGCGCTAACGCCTAAAATCTGTAATTAACGTGAACACTGACTAACGCTCTCCATGTGAACCTAGCCTAACGTATTTTATCGTCATTATCGTCGTGTACACTACCGCGGTGCGAAGAGCATGTCGTCGTACGACCACTGCAGGGAGGGGGAGATCGTATCACGGAAACAATAATAATTCACCCCCGTGCGTCTCTGCGCGGCGCGCGCTTCCCCCGCGGAAAGCCGATCGGTGTGCGGTGGCGTCCGCTGCTGGTGGCAGGATATAGTAAGATATATAGGTAGCAGTGGGTGGGCACGTACATTTATAACGTTTAGGAATTTTATCTACTCCTCGTAACCGGCCCGGCGGCGCGTACGCGTGCGTGAGTGTGTTATATAATGCGTGCACACGGGCGAGTCGACGACTTCGAAACGAGTTCCTTGTCGCCCCGCGGTCGTCGTGTCGCCGTAGACGCGTGTAGGGTACTTAGGCCGTTGGGTTCACTCGAAGCACCCAAATGTGATACCTAATCTCGCTACATCACCTCCCGACCGGCGCGCATCGACGACCGGGGTCTCGTAATTATATTGGTAATAGTTTGTCGTCGTTCGTATTTGTACGTGACGGTGTGGTAAATATAAACCGGGGCGGAGGGGGGGGGGCGGGGAAACAATTATTACCCGTAACGAATTCGGTCCGCGGGATACATCGCGCGTGTACGATCGCGCGACAGAGGAAATGCCATCACTACCGTATGTTTAGTTGGGCTATCACGAAAAAAAGAAAAAAAGTAGCACGCGAACGGTTACCGAGTACCGGTAGATACGCGTGGGCCGTAAGTACGATTAATGTTATACATGCTATACGATGGACAGGCGTGCAGTGTGCATCTGAATAATTACAGGGTGTTCCACAAGGATTTACATAAAGCGATATCTCCCGTATTAATGGGGATCGTTGAATCCAGTTTTTTTTTTTTTATGAGCATCCCTGGGCAAAGGCAATTTAATTCATGATTTTTAATAACTTTTTTAGTTCACAGAGAAACAATGTAAATTCTTATCATCTAGTCATTTTTCCGATAAGGTTGGCTGACACTGTTATAAAAAATCAAGAAGTTGATGAAAACTGAAAGTTGAACAGTCAACATTTTCAGAAAAAGAAGCTCTATAAAATGGCTATCTTCGAATTTTATAAAAACTATATAACGAAAAGTTAATTGTTTAGCTTCTTCAATAATACACTTTTATATTAACCAAACTATTGTCAAGAAAATTCACTGTGCCCAGAGATCCGCATAAAAAAAACAGAATTTGATTATGTCTATTAACATGTAAGATATCACTATGTGTAAATTCCGGTGGGACACTGTGTATTATACATTGGTATATGCAACGGCTGTAAAAAGCTAAAAATCGTCGAAACGCGTTGTAGGACTCGATTGTATTTTAATTCGGTATACATTCAGTTGACGAACATTGCACTGCATGTTATTATTTATTTTTCCGTAACTATATTAAAAAGGACTTGTGATAAGGAAGAAATTGCAAATTTCTGTTATGGACATACTTTTGTGATATGCAGTTTTTTATTTCATAAAAACAAACTCATTCGATGACTCATTCGTGACGTACGTACAAAGTTTAAAACACAATTGCGCGATACTGCGCTGCTGCAGGTATATCAAAAAAAAATTAAAAGTAATTAGTAGTGTACTACTTGTAATTATCACTTGAATTTGCTCGGTAATACACTAATATATATAAATGTGATTTCAAAATTGTTTGACCAAAAATAAAACACACACAAACATGAATATTAACATCGTCATAAATATATCTTGAGAAAACAAAAATGTTTTTATTATGCACGCGTTCTATTATTTTAGGACTTGTTTTCGTATACACGTATTGTGCACTGGAAATAATATATAACGTGTATACACATATTTTATGAACATAATATATATATATAATAGAGTTATCCTCAAAGCAGAACGAATCGGAAGAAAAAAAACAAATGATAAACCCTACCTTGTACAGTATATATTTACCGACCGCGGCTACCACAGACTTGTTGACGATTCTAGGAATAGTACAAACGGTTCGGCCTCATAATAACAATAATTTCTATCAAACCTGGCATTGACGAGTTAAAAAGTTAAAGTCAAGTTAAGTTAAAAAGTTAATTTGTTTTAACTCATTCGTTTAAATAGCTAATTGTTTTTTCATTATATGCAGGCAAAGAAGCTACTAATCCGAATAAACTAATTATATAGTCAAGTTAAGCTAATTATTTTCCTAATTTAAATTATAGATATTAAAAATATAAAATATGAAAATAGGTAGTCGCAGTTGCGTAATAATATTAATTAAAGTGTTGAATGCGCTATTCCTCAATAGGGCTCTATAAACCACGTACACAATTAATATACAACTTGACATGTTTATACATCATAATATTATTAAGTCGAAAAAAGAAAAAGCAACCTATTTCTGATTAAGTTGAGTGACTGTTATCAAGTCGATAAAAAAAGCAACGCTCTTGAGCATTTAAACTTAACCCAAATCTCTGTGCGTGTGAACCGGACGAGTGGAAACAATGATGGTCTTACTCGCCCAGCCTTGGTACCGTTGTAGTCGCATCGTCGCGTGTAGGTGTGTGCACGTACCTATACGTACACCACTGCAGGTGCATGCTCGCGGTGAAAAATACGATGTTACGCAACAATACCCTCGTGTGTGCGCGCGTGTACTGCGAGCTTTTCGCGAGCACCGCTGCCGTTGCCGTTCCCGTTATTGGTCGCGCAGAGAGATTAATAATGGGCAATTTCGACGGTAATGAAATTTTCGCAACCGCACGCCGACATTCGTATTATATTATTATGATCGGTCGTCGTCGTCGCGCGAGTCCAAGGACGGCACGGCGGATCCTCGTGACTGTTGTTGATACACACCGAACGCGCACATTTATTATAATACGTACAGTGTACACATATGCATATATATATATATATATATACATGTTACAATACTTATGGAAAATAATAAAATACATTTATATTTACAAGTGCGCGTTTGTGTTTGCGCGAATAGTTCGCGTCTTGTCACGGCAACTCCGCACATTCATATATACACACACACACACGCGCGCGCGCGCGCGCGGTCGTAGGTTTTATTTTTTTATTTTCATTTTTTACGTGCGCGATATTCGGGTCACACGACGAGCTGCGGCGCGGCGGCGGCATTGTCTATGACGCGAGGCGCGCGTGGGAACATCACGGTGCGACTTTGACACGTTTAAATTGAAAAAGATAAATAATAATAATAATCAAAAGTGTTTTGCGTCTTTATGAACGCGCACCGAATGGTACACGCGGCTGGATTAAATGCGTTTCGTTTCGTTTTTTTTTCCTCTTGGGGTTTGTTTATTTTTTTTTTTTCGCCACCCGCGATCCGCTTGCTATCGCTATTATCGCAACGACGAACGAAGGACGGGGGCGTCACACGAGACGGAGGGTGAACAAACCTCAGTGATTGTCGAACGGTTCAGAACTTGTTTGCCGGTGTATTTACCAAAAATTGGTTTACAATGTTTTATTCTTACAGGTCAGACTTGAACGTATGCTTTTTGTTTTTAAAATATAACAATAAGAAAAGCGTATTGTAAACCAAATAGAATTGCTTTTAAACATAATATACATGGTCTAAGTACGTGAGATAAAAATAATAAATAATATCTTAGTAATTTCAGAATACAACGTACGATCACATGCAAACTTTATCAAACTGTATGTGGTAATATTTGGAAACAAAAATAATTGAACACATTTTGTACGTATTTATGAGTTTAAAAACATTATAGTTGACATTGTTCGATTACCGGAGGGTTTTCAACAAAATGGACCGGTTCGCCCTGCATACATCCGTCCGCACCGTGTCTTCCGCAATTTTCGCGTTCTAGTTCATATATTGCGCGTACGTACTCGGGAACAAAACCATCGGGAATCATCCACGGCGTTTATCCCGGTAAAATCGTATTGTCAGTTTGATGTTACAACTAAGAGTCAAGATTTCCGTGCGGTTGCGTTTAACACGTTTTTTTTTTTTTTTATACATAAATCACGGCCGTCGATTAATGACTACGTGTCAACACACGTTTTCCTATCGATAATTCAATTATACACGTCGTTAACACGTATGTTATACAATATTTTCCGAGTGGAAAAAACTTATGTTCTTATCACGATTGTAATGTTAATTTCTATTACTAACTGCAGTTTGTAGTTATGCAACGAAATTGTTTATTCCACTAAGTTGTTATATATCGACCAATAGAACGTAATGCATATAACATTTGTTGAAAACGTTGAATGATAAACGTACTGTAACATAATAAGATTATATTTTTTGAAGAATGGTAATTTGAAATTTATATTTTTCGATTTACCGTTTTGTTGGAACGTTTGTTAGGTACCCTTCTCTCATTCGCACGTCGGACTCGAACACCACTGATTCCGTTGCCATACTCGTACGCATAAAAAACATTCACCTCGATAAATATTTATGATTAATGTGTTCGATAAAGTACGTTCGGAATTCGACGACATAATGCGTGTACGCATATGCCGTGTGCGATTGTTAACTGCCGCGGTATACATTACCTATGTAATAATATTATAATCGAACATCGACTCGCATGCACGATAAACGCCTTTAAAATAATATAATTACGTTTCCCGCGAGTGAAAGACTTGCTATACCTATATTCGATCCCACGTCTCTCTCGTTCCTCCTCTCTCACTCTTATCGTTTTACGAACGAATCGAGTTGTTGCGCTTTGAAAAAAGTCTCGTTTTTTCACAATATGTGTTCATCCTAAATGTGTAATATCACACAGCGTATATTATAATGTATATAGTAGACGCTGCACACGGTGCTGTAGTTAATTGTAATATTACTATTAACGGTTTACGTTATTGCTGCTGTAGCGTGCTGTACGACCGTAAAAATTAAAGCTAATTCCACTATATTTGTAGTGCATTCAAATTACTAGAACAGCAATAATTAAAACGTTAATAAACGAGACTCCACTGTTTAAAATTCTTCTATAAATAATAAAAAAAAAAAAAAAAAATACTGAATCATTATAATATAATGTCCCGGGTTTGTTCTTAATGGACCCTAGATAACACGTTTTATTTTTTTATTTTTTTAAATATTGCTCAATTATTATTCACCCGCATACCCGTGCGTTCAATGGTGCATTTGCCGCACGCAGTGCATTTCCGTGAAGTGAATTAAAATTTCTTTTCGTTTTATACAGTTTCTGAACACAATAGTGTACTCTCGAATATAATTGGTTATTTATTGCCATAATAAGCGACTCTTCGCGTGTGCTCGCAACACTTGAATACGCGTGCAGCGTATTGTTATTACTTATTACTCAGCGTTTATTAGTAGGTTTTTTTTTTTCTGTTAGCTTCGTGAATAATAGAACAATACCATTGCTCATCTGATGCATTAATGCACATTGCAATATTTGTAATATATATATTATTCATTACGTGCGAAACCAAAAATCATAGTTCTCGTCACTCGTCGGACGTTTGCGCTTACGATTTTTTTGCAACTAGATATTAAAATATTACCGTACGTAGTTGATATCCGCGGCACCTGCAAGCAGCTACAACGATTAATAGGCGACCAATAATCCGCCACGCGAGTACGATATACCACGGTTATCTACTGTAGTAATGTGAAGATAACGTACAGACCGATAAAGAGTTAAAACTCTCGAGCACTCCTTGTGGCCGTAAATATTGAATATTTCCTTTAGTGCGAAGTACAGACATCACCACGAATTAAGTTAAATCTTTATTGTGTTTATCTAAATTCATGGACACCGCACTTAATCGTCGAACACAATACGGAACGATTCGTGCGTTCGTATTACAAGATACATTTTAAATCCGCAGATCAATATGACACACAATACGATGAGTGGAAGGTAATACACTTCAGCGTACACCGATGTTTTACGTGAAAAACGAACGGAACCGCGAGATACGAATGCATTTTGTAACGAGTTATTATACTGCGCAGTAGATATTATGCGTACTACGTCTAGTGGCATTATAACGATTCAGTCGGTTTTTAACAGTGGTAATTATCGTGTGTGGAACAAAACATCGTGTAATAATACTTGGAAAAAAAAAATGGTTTTTTTTCCTTTTCTTTTCCAACAAGGCGGCGTGATGCCGGTCGCGACTGCTGTGAGCCATAATAATATGTATTATTTTTATCGTGGAACAAATATGAGGCAAAAAAAAAAATGCAGCCCGTAATTTTTTCTCTCGTCGATCGTTCTAGGAATAAAATTCGAATTAAACCGCACTGCCACGCAGTGGCGCCCGGGCGCTCGCTACAGAAAACCATGTGGCGTTCCTCTCAACAAGTCGTTCGTTATAATATTTATTGTAATAAATGCCAAACGCGTGTATGTGTGCGCGCGCGTGTGTTTGAGAGTGTTTTTGCGTCTGCGACTCTGCGTGTGTATTATAGCGTATAATTATTAATGCTCCACGACTGTAGTCGCGGCCGTTACTGACCGGAAACGTGGAGACGGTGCAAAAAAAAAAATGAAACATTATTAAAATGATAAAACACTATTCAGTGGTGTTCACTCTCGGTATCATTCCGCGTGTGAATACGCAACGGCTTAGTAGGTCAGGTTAGGTTTCAGGTTTGTGGCTACCGAAAACGAGAACGATTTGGACCGATCGCAGCTAGCCCCTACTTCACCCCACGTAGTTTTCCTCCTCCGTCGCCGTCTCTTTTCGACGAAAAAAAAAATTGCGCGAACACGATAGCCGATATGTAACGGTATTCCCGATATTTCGCAACGGGATCGATACGCAAAGCAGCTGCAGTCGGCGTTATGTTATATATTGTAATACGTTCTCATGCACGTAGTCGTTTTTATCGATACGAATCGACATTTCGTTTACGTTTATAGGCTCGATTTTTAACGGCTAAGAACACTCTGTTGCGCTTATTATACTCGTATTACGTCGAGCCACCGAACGCGCGGACCTCTCGCGTATTTTGTGCGCAACAAGTACAATGTACATATTATATATTTCTTATACTGCAGCTATTCGGACGAAGTATTGCAAATAAGACATAACATATATTGTCAATTAGGCAAGGTACCAAACGAAAAGGCTGGTCAAGTCAACCAATTTGTTTATCTCGTTACGTAAAGTAAAAAGAAATGTAATAGTTGAGTTTAAATGCTTAAAAGTTACTTTTCTTTTACATTCACTTGTAGTTACATAAGTTACCCATATAGACGAAAAAGGAACTTAACTTGGTTTAAAAAAAGATACTTTTTAACTAAATAATATTATGGTATTTACATTCAACTGTATTTATGTTTACGTTGATGCGATCTTTACTGAAATAGTACATTCAAAATTTCCACATTTAAAATTTAAAAAAAATACTTTTTTTTCATTTTAACTTCTGGAATTTAAATTGGAATAAATGCTAAACTTGGCTTAATTTGACTGTAAAAGCTAAATTATTAGCTTATAGTTGAAGTGGATTAGAAGTTAAGTTAAAAGTTACATTTGAAAAATGAAGTTAGCTCGTTAAGTCACTAACTCGCTTGCGACCAGCCTTATGTTACCAATAAGTTATTCGATCTAAGGTGACGATGACGCGGCGACGAGAAAATCATACGTGCAACGCCGCTGCGAGTATTACACATTAATATGCATAGGCGATACCACGACCGACTGCGGTATATCATCGAAAATGAATATATAAAACGTAAGCGTACGTTTTTTTTTTCTCTCTCTCATTCTTCTCCTCGAACACGTCGGTGTTATACTATTTAGGTTGTGCAACTCGACGAAACACTGCGCGTTCGGATCGCGCGTCTTGAAAGTCGAATAGCTGCCAAGGTTATACGGCGGGCTCTTGCGCGCGCGGATAAGGAAAAACGAAACAAAAATAACCGCTTTAATTATTTATTTGAGACAATTTGCCGGATTTCCGCGACGCGAGTTTGCGCCGTGACGGAGGGGGTGGGCGGACGGGGGCGTTAAGCGCGTAGACGTGCCGCCGCAGAGCGTATAAATTACCACAGCGATAATGCATCGAAATGTGAACGAAAAAAAAAAAAAATAATAATAATAAATAAAGAAATGCCGAAGGCATGCGATAATTTTTATTTTATTTTATTTATTTATTAATTAAAGCCAGACGGCTTTTTGAAGATACAATAATAATAATAGTGGTACAAATTTTTTTTTTTTTTATAGTAAACAATGAGTAACTTAGCAAGTATAAGAATAATAATAAAAATAAAAATGAAATAATAATAATAATAACATAATAATAATATTACTATTATTGCACCGCGAGAACGGTTTATAATATTATGTGTACATAATATAGCACACGATTACGTACATTACGTGTACGCGTTTCTCCGCGGAATTGTTTTTATTTCTGTTTTTTTTTTTTTTAGTACATCTCTACCGTTCTCGAATACGCACGTAAAAGTCGCCCGCGCCTACTTGCTGTACCGCGACATTTTACACACGTTTAATACGTTGAAGTATAAGTACACGTGGGGACAGGCCCGCGCGCAGGATTTCAGAAAGGGGGTGTTTTGAAAAAAAAATGTATAACACAGATACATCAATAATTAGCAAATAGTATTATAACATATTTATATTTATTATTAATGTTGTAAGTATCTATATTAAAAATGTTTTTTAACAATACTATAAAATACAAATTTTAATGTCATCATATTTTATCGATAACGGCAACTATGATGAAAGTCGATAAACGGCAAACGTGAAGAAAACACTATTTTAAATTATTATAGTATTGTACTATTATGCTATGCATTATTATTTATTAAAAATAAGATTAGAAAATATTACATATAGGTGATAGATCAACAATGAAAAACACGATTTTTTCGACCATGGGGGGGGTTTGAACACCCAAAATCCCCCCCCCCTTGAGCACGGGCCTGCGTGGGGTTATAAATACGTGTATATTGCGTAAAACAAATTGGTGGCGTTGGACACGAAACAAATTAATGTCGTCGTATAATTCACGCAGCATCGCAGTCGTCCAGGACGAAACTGTGACAACACCCACTGTAGTGCGGAATCCGTGCGGAAGTTCGTGAAAAATATTATTTTTATATACGTGTGTGTGTGAGTGAACATATAAATAAAACTCTTTACGGTTCGACTAACCTATAGTAGGCTTCAAAAGTATGCAAATATACGTGTTTAATATATAATACTTGCGTATCGTGGCTCAACGCACTATATTATACGTCGTCTGCAAATAGTATTATACTTACACTATGAGTGCACTTGTGCATTGCAGAACAAATTATAGCGTAGGATTATCATTTATTGTTGACCGCGCTTTACAATCGCGGTAACGCTGGTACACTGTTTCATTTTTTCTTTTCGACAGAAATAAATCTTTCGTGCAGTTAAATCAATCGACTGTTGCAGTACACGGAAAACGATCACGAATGCATCGCGGCGCTTCCCCCCCCCATCTCACCCTCACTCTATCACACACGCACACACAACCGCTTTTATAACATAATATGTATGAAGTTTTGCCGTCATTAGATTTAAGAACCGAATCGGTAATTTATTTCCGGTTCGGACAATGATTTTGTCTTTCTAAATATAGGAGAAATAATAAGTAATTATGTACAGGTGGATACTCGCGTGAATAGTAAAATACCGTTTTAATTTTCTTCTCACCGAACTGCATGTATAATAATAATAATACATTATATTACGACATGACGATGTGTACTCATACGCGATTGACGACCGCCGATTTTAATATTATACTATAATACTTTACGCATCGTATTATGTATTTTATCGTTTAATGTACAATTACAATGAATTACACAATCTATATAAATCGTTGCCGAGACGATTGTACTTATGAATTTATGATAATCACACACACACACACACGCATAGGTGTACAAATAATATTACATACGTGTCGTTTCCTTTGTTTTTCGATGAATTTACAGTCGTAGCCGTACGTACGTAATAATGTAGTATATATTATTATAACGTTTATTATAAAGTTCTGTGCGCAAACTCCCACACGTAGGTCGCCTTGACGTGCACCATAATAGTATAATACAATATTTTATATTCGTATCTTTCGAATGAAATTCGGTTGAATTAATTTGCAAACACGGTAGGTAGTTAAAGGCGAATCGCGCTAAAGAGCAGAAAAATAATTATCATTATAACGTAACGACGGTGATGATAGGAATAATTATTATCATTATTGCACTGCCGGGCGAGCGTTGTAATAATGGTGATTACGAATCGACTCGAACGGAAAAATTTGTTTTTCGGAATCGAGCGGCAATTTTTTTTTTTTTGCTATACGGTCGACGAGTTTTGTACATACCATAATACTTTCCATAATATACTCGCGCGCTGCACGTAATACGCGATGTACCGCGTCTCGTAATGATTATTATCAACTGACGATTGAACATCAAAGTTAATCAGCTTAGATGAAACGATCTTAATAACACGTCACACACGCCCACTCGTGTACGCGTCCACGTTCGTAAAACGTATACAAATTTAAACGTGCACACATGTGCGCACAACATAATGGTGCGATGAGCGTTTACCCGTATCGGGGCCATGGTTTCACGCATTAATCCTACTTATCGTCTCCCGGGGAACTGCCGTTGCTGCTGCTGCTGTATCTAATGGAATTGAAGTGATCAATATATATTATATGCAGGGCTCGTGAGTTCATGCTCTAAAAAATGCCTAAATAAGTATGCACTAAAAGCTGGGAAAATATGCATTGAAATATGCCTTTAAAAGTTCAGAAATATGCATTTATATGCACTAAAAATCTAAAAATAATTACAGTTACAATATAACATAAGATGTTTTCCACTAATTGCTTAATGCGGGCTACGTACCTATACGTTTGTACGTTTGTACTCGCTTTATCTGTTCTATACGTTTTATTTTTTAATGATTTGATGTTGCGAAAACTCCCATATATTTTATACTGTGTAAAAATATAAATTATTGCATTTTGATCAAATTTTGGTAAAAATATGCAACATAAAATTTCACATACTTGACCACAGTACTTTGAAATGGATTTCTATGTCACCTAGCATTAAATACGACTTAGCAAGATTGATATGCAAATGCATGAACTCACGAGCCCTGATTATGTATTATGGTGTACCTATATGCAAGAGATATTATATTGTATAGTGTATAGTGTATACGATCAACGCGGCTCGTTTGTCTGAAAGTAAATAATGACAAACACATTACGTTTTACTCTGTGCGTAATAACCTAACCTAGCCTAACCTATAGCCGCAGCGGACGGAATACAATCAAGATAATAACCATCACTGTGTCGTATGACAACGATGCGATGATGAACATTGATAAGTACACGTGCGACGCCGCGTACAGAAACCGCGCCGTGGCCGCAGATGCTTTGCGACCTTATAGCAGTGTTGTGTAATATTATGTTAGACTTGTCACACGGTTCTATAGGTGTATAATTTGTCGCGTTGGACAATCATCGCGCTCCGTAAAGCGACAATCGATGATCACGTGCATAATGGCAAGTTGAAATAAATCACGAATACAAATGGTTATAGAGGCGTACGCGCGTGTAAGTATTCGGAATATTGAATATTAAAAACGAGTTATTTAGGTCAGAGTTTAATGAGCAATGCGCCATAGGTACAGCGGTATGCGTCCGGCGCCGTTGTGAACGCAATGATTATCGTGTCCGAGATGTTAACCGCGTTTGAGTATTAGAGCTTAAAACCGATTCCGAACTATGAGGTTATCGATCAACTCGAAGCAAACGAGCCGAGATAGCGTTTTGTGTAAACCCCGGAACAGGGTGTCATCCGTGTATTTGGTCAAAGTACGTATACTCGGGTACGAGGGCCCAAGAGACACGCAGATTCCGTACGTCTCGATTCTTAGACACGATGTGGTCAAAACATTGATCGAATCATTGTTATCGCTACAGAACGCCTCCTACATCGACAGCCAACTGATAACCACGTACATTCGAGATACAATAATTATACGATTCAGGAACCTCACGGATACAGAATAGAACACAAACATGTTATTAGCAATATGCGGTTTGCAATTAGCAAGCCGCAGCTGCATTTACCGTGGGTTGACTTTGGTGGGCCACGCGATAAATCCATCATCGTTATACGCTGTCAATAACTAGGTAGGTACTAGAAAATCATCTTGGAAAACATCTATGTTAGTCCTGGTGTAATCGAGACTGCGAGTCCTGTGGCTACATATCCGGCGTCGCGTACAAAATAATACATAGGTTATACACCACTTGCGTTGTAAATAATATACGAGTACTTACACGATACGTGTTACAATAAATGATTAATACTAAAAAGGTATAGCTTATGAAATCGTTGCAACACAATTCGTGACACGACACTATATTACAGGTATGTACAGCTGTATTAACATCGTACATCAATGGAAATCGTATTACACATTTCCGTTTAGATCTCGAGTAGTTTTGGAATTCTCGAACAACCCGCAGAACGTTGTGTACGGGGAGGAGGGCAAGTAAACCAAGGGTCCCGAAGTACTACGTAACTATTGAAGTATTGATACTGGTTCGCAAGCTTTTATCGCTCGCGTCCGGTGAAACTGTTGTAAAACGTACAAGATATATTATCGCATAAATCGCATTAGCATATAATACTCCAGCGGTATACGTTCAGATTGTATCTCAAACACGCCAACACACCGTTTTGACAGGACAAATATTTACAAGTAATATCGATAAGGTATCACGAAATAATACTAAAAATACTGATAACGATGATAAGATTTGCTGAACAAATAATAATTATACACACTATTACACTAGAATATTAGGTACTTGACAATTAAAACAAAACTCTTAATACGTCTTCTACTCACGTGTCAATATCCTATCCTATATTTACCAGTGGTTCTCAAATTGTGCTCCGGAAGCCCTGGGATTCCACGAATACATCTCGTGGCTGAATCAAGGGGAAGGTAGTTTTAGTACCGAGGTCGCAAGTTAAAAGGAGCTATAATGTGTTAACTTATTTTTTTTATATCAAATAAATATAACGACATTATTAGAAATTTTCGAATTCATATAGTATGAAAATGAACTTTAACACCTTACTACCGAAACACAATAGTCATCGCATGTCGCGTGACACGATTCAACTCGCAACTTGTTATTAGTCGTCATCGAATGTGATGATGATGAAACCCTTGACACGAACACTAATGAAGTAAATTAAATCAAAATTAAATCATATTTTAATTAAAATATTTAACTATTAGTTTTCAACTTATTATTATTATATTTTAGTACTGCTTTGTAAATTATTAAGATGATAAAATATAAAAATATATTATTTCAATTAATATATAATACAAAACTACTATACCCGAATTAAAATAAAATTGTTTTGGATAAAAGGGCCTCAACTAAATAATGGCACCTCTTAGATAATAATAATCCTAAGACCCTTACACAGCTGAATGAAATAAAATTCCGATATTATTATTATTATTATTAGTCGATACTGTTTCGTTTCTATGGATTCTACAACAATATTTGGACCGTACGGTCGGAAAACAACGAAGAGTCTATTGCGTTGTTAATGTTAATAAGCCAATGAACGTATTATAAAGAAGCAAATGATGAAAATGCAGATCTTCTTTGATATTTCTTACGAGTTGTGGTTTGATATTTGCATTCCCGGGTTTTCGGGGCTCCGTAGATTAAGGACTCCGCGAACGTTTAAAGTTTGAGAATCATTGTCCTACATTTGTTTACGATTCAGCCGCGGCACCGTGTAGCTACGAAATGCGCACGCGAAAGAATACGCACGTAATAATAATAATTATCACACGATGACATCTTGGGCGGTAATCGGCATCGACATCGGACTCGTCACCAATAACTATAATAAGTAATAACTATAAATTTCTCTTGTTTTGTTTTTTTTTTTTTTCTTTTCCAATAACAGCCGGCGCAGCGCATAAAATAATAATAATAAATAAACATGTGTGCCGTGAAACTGAATACGCACGGACGAAATCGTCGAGTTGCGAGCTGCGTGCGGCGTAACGCACGGTCGTTTGTCAGTGGTCGTTACGCTCCCGCTCGTTGGCTTTTATCCTAAAAAAAAAAAATGAAATAAAAATAATAATAACGCCGCACTGTTGGTCGTAATAATATAATTCTGTAGGCCGGGAGGGAGAAAAAAATACGCGCATCCGAGGTAACTAAAAAGATCGAAAAAAATAAATAAAAGAGTAATGGAAACGCATTTAAAGCGGGTGCGAATCGTTCTAGGACAGGGGTCGGCAACCTGCGACTCGCGAGCCACATGTGGCTCTTTCGGTCTAAAGTTGCGGCTCTCCAGCTACACACGCACAAAAATTAATGCTGGATCGTTTCAAATGCAATTGCTGGATTTAAAAAACAAAGACCTGTGGAGTGACAAGTTCATAGAACTCAAGAATAAGTTGGAAGAATTGGAGATTCAAAAATGCATGCACGTCACGCAGAACAAGTGGACAGCTCTAAAAGAAATGCCGAGAGTAGAGGAATTTATATTCGACGCATGGAATAGTCTCCAGGATGCTTTGAGGTGAATAAAGTTGGCATTTGGAGTGCTGGCAATTTTTGGGTCAACATATTCGTGTGAGCAAGCGTTCTCTTGCATGAATACAATAGAAAATAAAGTAATAAGCCAACTTACAAATAAAAATCTAGAGTCGTGCTCGAAACTTAAAACAAAAAGTTATGAGCCAAATTTAAAAGAACTTTTAAAAGACATGCAAAGCCAATGCTCCCATTGATTTATTCCCTATTATTAAAAACTGTTTTTTTTTATTATTAATTTATTGTATTATTATAAATTAATTTTATTATTATTTTGTATATTAAAATTTAAAAATGAAATTATATTTAAAAAATTACAAACATTTTTAACGGGTCTTTGAAATCTGGAAAATGTTGTATATTGTAACTTTTGGCTCTTCCGTCAAAAAAGGTTGCCGACCCTTGTTCTAGGACAAGCCGAGGGGAATAGCGGCGAGAACAAACGAGTCCGGTGTTCGGCGGTCGACGGTTTTTGATCGACGGAGACCCGTTCGGAGAGCTCGATCTCGCGCAGAGGATGTATCACATTATTTTCGCGGCGTGGACCGGGCACGCCAGCGCAACGACGTTTTTAGCGTGACATTGTACTATTGTTGTTCGATTCTTTTTTTCTTATCCCGTTTTTTCCGGTCCCCCGGACGACCGTACGCACCGCGTTATGTGTTGCCGAAGTGCCTACACGGTCATGCGCGTGAAAAATTTTAGTGAAACGTACACCGCACTCCGCGTGTACGACGGGGATGTTCGACGACCGTCGCAGGCGACCCGTCGGAAATTCTTCAGCGTTTCGGTACATAGACGTGCGGCACACTGCACACAGGTTATGGTTTTGCACCTAATATGGGAGAGAATTATTTGTGAACGAATTGGTAAAAAAAGAAGAAAACAACGGAAAAATTAATGTAAAACTGATCGCATTGCCGACCGCCATATATGTATAAGTATATCGTAAATCGAAATCGTAGTTCATCGATAAACAGCTGGTAAATATTTAACAATAAGATAAGACTTGATTACGAATACAGAACAACATATTGCATATTGCGAGACATGCGGTGTGACGCAGTGGTTAGCCGCAGTCACTGATCAGAGCAACCCGGTGACCACCCGGGTTTTTAGCGACGAAGCTCGTTCCAAAAACCAACCATTAACACCCTACAGCAAATGGCCATAGTTGCCAAAGCTTAAAATCATAATTTTATGATCATATTAATTCTAATAACTTTCACTTCGATAATCACGCGTTGTATAATAATGTACGTATTACAATAAGTCAATAAACATTAAGTTTTATAGTGATTCCGAAAACATGGCTTTTCTTTAAGGTTTTTATTCTTAAACATGTGGACCCAATCATGACTCACCGGCCAAGTTGTTGTTATAGTCATACGGGCACTATAATAGTAATAATATGTAGACATATATATATATATATATATATATATATATATGTGTTAAGATGATTAATTATATATTTTTCGGATTTGTGTTTCAATATTGACCTTCATACGTTAGATCGTTAGAATACGCATGTATATGTGTGCCAGGCAGCGTCATTTTCACGTGACACTACCGCTGTTCATGTGCAATTTTTCAAATAAGTTTTCGTCCGGTGTATTTCAATTGTTAAACACTCAAACATTAGAGAGAACACACAGTCGATTTAATCGACACATTACTCTACTATACATAGATACTACTGTACATAGATCGCGGTTATTTTATTTTTATTTATTCAATTTAAAATCATTAAGATTACTTGAACTCACTGGCTCAAACTCGTGTGGAGGCCTAGGAGTTATCTTATTATAATTATTACAACTTATATATTAGTATACATTTAACATTATATATATAACACTATACATTTTTAAATTTTTAAAACATTTTAAACATGATACGATTTTTTTTTTCTTATTTTTCTTATTATGAACATTAAACTCCCAATAAAAGGTCAGTTATAGTACTAGACCGGTTACACGCATTATACAATATATTATACTCGTATAATATTATTATTATCGTGACGAAACGTCGATCCTCGTGTACTTTTTAATAATATTTATGTAATGTCGCGTAGTGAATTCGTGTTTCGTTCTCTAAGAGCCTGTACACGCGTTAAAAAACAAAACGAAACGGTTGGTTTTTTAATTTTTTTATTTTTCGTACACGCGTAACGTACGTACGCTATTTATACATGTACATATATGTTCGACGTAAACGTCTTATCGCCCACGAATCCGTACGTCAGCGTTCTTCGCGTGTAAATGCAGGTACTCGAACACATGTACACAAGTACGTGTACTGTTATTGTATATACATATATTATATACACCGCGATCGCAGAAGTCAGCAATTTTCAACGAACGATAATCGTGCGTGTGCGCTCAATATTCTGTTAAATATAGAACAAATCGCAGTTCAATTTTTTTTTTCGTGATTTCCGTCGCGGTTTCGGGAGGTTTCTTCGGATGGGCGCCGGTAATTACGCTCTGATTCTTTAAATCACGGTTTCCACTATCGCGGCAGTCGCAGTTTGTTCTAGTGTCACACACGACATCTAAACCAATAGTCTAAAGTTCAACCTGCAAGCTCCAAGAACGGTAAAACTCATCGTTTTATTTTTTTTTAATTCGAGTGTTTATCATATTTGTGACGCGAATACAATGGTATAATATATTTTTACTTCCTATTCTGGTTCCCCATCAATATCTCTCAAGGTCTGGTCACAAATACCTTATCTACGCAGATGATTTTATGGTCACTTTCTCATCAAATAAGTATTTTAATCTTATCATAGAATACTTAAACCTTTCTCTCAAACATCTGAAGATTGTTTTTATCGATGTATCACTGGAAATCTCGAAAAATGCAAGTTGTTTATTGTAACTTGGTGCAGATAATATGGATTACCCTAACATATATGTATACGACTATTCACTATTTCTTTTTCCCCCAACGTCACCTACCTAAGCATCACCCTTGATCCTAAACTTCGTTGGCTACCTCATATCACATCACTTTCTGCTTTTACTTCTCGCTGCTGAAACTTTCACAGGACCATTTACAACACATTGTGCAGAGGTCACATCTATCTAGCCTATTATCCATAAACTACTCAGGCTGCAGGCATACGTTCAAAATTTGACAACGATTGCATTCTTTTCGGCTCAGAGTCTTACACTAACTGGAAAATAATTAATAAACTCAAAAACGCTGTGCCTCTGAACCATACTCCAAGTTAGATCCATCATTGGTCCGGCTATCAAAATTGAGACTACTTATCCTCAGTTTAGTATCAGATGCCGATAACTTGCCGGATAATTAATTTTAAAATCATTAGCTCAATATAATCATTAAATATTCTATACTTACTGTTCTCTTTTTCACATTTGGTGCTATACCATCCAATCAATGCCTGTCCTTTCAACCGTGGCCAAATCTCTATCTAATTTTTACCAATATGTTCTGAAGTCAAACAAACTTCAACTTTACGAGCAATCTTATAACGCTCTTCTGAATGACCCGTCATTAAAATTGAAAACCAGTTCTCACATATTTTGTCCTCCAACAGACTTTAAGGCAATGTCTCACCCTATGGTCAATAATATCTTTCCTTACTACCTTAACATTTTCATTTGTTGTATTTAATTTTTTATTTTTATTATCATCAATTTGTTTTACTTATAATAATTGTTGACCTGTCATAGACGCTGATTAAAAGCTAAAAAAAAAAATTCATAAATATGTATTGTGATTGATGTGCTTAGTGATAGTAATTATTTATTTTTAAGCACATTTTGTATTACATCAATTGCTAAAAAGGAAATTTATTGATTCGAAAAATATCGTGATAAAAGAACAATTTTATTATTCTTACACAATTTACTTGTTAGCTTTAAAATATATATCTTTGTAGTGTTTATCCGAGTCTAAACCGAGCGAATATCTTTATACGACCTGTACAACTATATGGTATAAAAGCGATGAGCAAAATTTTCACATGATAGTCGATTGCCATTTTTTTAGATGAACTATTAAAACCGAGCATATTAATTCGCAGTGCATATAAGTATAATCGTGTAGCGTAATGGCATGATGCACTTGAATCTGCAGCGAATCGCAGACGGCTCTTTAGTAGGGAGCCAAATTGCGCGTAAAAGAGTATACGTAAAAATAGTCTCACAGTGAAATTAAATATCTTACGAGCCTAAATATATCTAAAACGTACGTGTTTTGGCGACGACGTAGCACCGATATTTTTTCGCGACGACAGTATGTTTCGACGGCGTTGACTAACTTGAAAATGTTCGTATATCGTTTGCATAAAGTTCACATACAACGCATGAATTACCGTAAAAGCGTGAACGTGAAAAAAGTCAGAAGCACATGTCATGTCGCACGAATTGTGAATTTTACTATGCGAGAATCCGGACAGATTTTTAAAACGTGACCGAGGCACGATAATATTGGTCACAGACTTGGGATTATGGGCATATATATGAATACCGCGCTCGAGAAATTTGAACGTCTCGTACGTTTATAACACGTACTCGTATAATATACAATATTTATTATATACTCGCTCGGAACACCTTCAGTTCAATAAAGTGCACATCGAAATAATGCACCTTGTGTACGCGCGCTATACAAACGATGTTATTTCAAACATACACCTACCGCTGCGATATTTTATTAATGCACATTCATTTTATTTTATCGCCAGATTATAAACGCGCGCGCGTGCAGTCCGGTATTTTTATAACTATTCGAAAACTTATCGGTTGCACTGATCTGGCCGGTTGAAAAAAAAAAAATAATAATCACGTGTATACGAGAACATTATAACGTATTATATTATTATATTATACTACGGTGTGTATAATTTATTATGATACAAACTTGTATTAATATTATGCTCACTCGTGTACACAGCAGTTGATAGATACGCAAATGAGCTCACACGCGAAAATAGTATAGTTTTATATTTATATACGACTAAAGGTATAACCTACTAAGAACAAGACGCATTTACGACAATATAAATACGCCGTATAATACGCACGTGGTGTAGTTTACGATTCGCCTTTAGCCGCTTTATCGCACGTTATTGTTGTAATAATGCGAGCTAAGGCCGCAAGTCGTATCAACTGGAAATTATAGTTGTTCGTATACATTATTATAGTATATACTAGTAAATAGTTTAGTCTCGCGATGTGTAGGAACGGTTGAACAATGAAGCTATGGTTTTTCAGTTGTTCTACACAAATTATGATCATCAGAGTTCTTTTTTTTCATATTTAACTTAGACCGTACCGTGATTTACGTGGAAATCTTCAACCCTCTAAATAATTGAATAAATGTAATTTAATTAAATATTTGACAACAAATTTCAGTTGTACAATCTTTAAAACTCATGATCCAATAATTTTTGATTTGTTGTACACTGTAAAATTCAAGAATAATGATTAGTTCAGTTTTTTTCAACTATCGGGGTCTTACCCCGCAACGCGTTTTAACTACTCGTGTGTGTTGGCCGTTCGCGCGAATCGCGTCATGAATTTGCTAGCAGAATAAATGTACCTGCTTTGTTTATACATTTTTTTCCTCCTCCTGGCAAATATCTCATATAACTCACGAATAATAATAATATGGTAATGTTTGTCGTCGACACTTCGTAAATTGGATAGTCCACGGCGCACGATATAAATTTCGATCGACCCACAAAACTTTTCGCTCTCCCGTTTTTCCCGTTTATTGTTTTCTGTGTTTTTTTTATCCTCCTCCTCGTCACTCGCTCGCCGTGGTCGACGGATCTTGGCGTTTATTATATAAATATAGCATTTGCTCGAACGTCTCGCTTTCCGAACGAGAACAAAGGTCACGTACATATACATAATATGTCAACGCGGTTTCTCGAATTATTTAACAACAATAATAGACCGCGTATAATATAACGACGTGTTGTTGTTGTGCAAAAGGTCCGGTGACAGAACAAAAAAAAAAGCCGCGTACTAAGTACACGAAAACCGCGGCGCGCACAGGTGTTGGTCTACGTGATATATAAATAAGTACACGTCACGTGTATAAAAAGGTATGCGTGCACGTATTGTAGTCGTATAGTGCACATCGCGGTGTAGAACAAAAACTCTTGGCCATCGTGCGAACACTATATTGTGAACAAAAATGTAATATCCGTACTCGTATGACGAAAGAACACTAGTGAATTATAATATTATAGTGTAATATGTGCAGTCACCGCGTTATCAACTCCACGATAACTCGAACTTCGACGGAAAAAAAGTGAGAAGAATAATTATTTATAATGTTCCTTAAGTAACAGATAACCTTTTTTCATTGAATCCAATAAGCCTTAATGCGTTTTACAACAATCGTGTTGTACACATAATTACTGTAGAGTCAGCTATAATTATAATAATATTATCATATAATATAATATTAGTATCATTTATTATTTTAACAGTACTATCATAATATTTAAGCGAATTTTCCGTCCTACGCGTTTAAGTTTTAGTTTCTTTAGTTTCTAATAAGACAATGGCGGTCGATATTGAGCGGTTTTCAAATTTACTTTAGCGTGGGAAATCTATAAGACTATAAATCACGCGTACAGAACATTACGTATCGCCACAACGAAACAGTTGAAATAAAGACAATTTTATAAAAATTTAAATCACCTATAGGTACACAAAATGATACAATAATCTTTCACAAGTTGAACTTGTATACACCGTAGCACAATCAATTCGCGATCACCTAAACGAATAAGTCCCACTCCTCCACACTTCATACGTATTCTCTATTGATAATAATCCGGGTGGCTCCCGTCTCAGTCCGCTTCGATAACACCAAGCTTTACACTCGAAATCTCTCATGAGCCTCGTATCTATAAGCGCGTCAGTTGCTATATTTATTTAGGTTTGGTTTTCTTAGCTAAGCATCAACGTACCCCTAGTCTCGGGTACTTTACTGGATTATTAAATATTACAATACATTTATTCACCAGTCCCGGTCCTCTATGCTTTGTTTCAAAGTTTCATCTTGTTCTTATCGTTCCACTGCAGTCCGCTCTTTTATGTTTCATAAGCCATCACCATTGGTCAATTCATAAGGGTGGCCGTGGGGCATATGCCTCCCCTTGACGATTTTTCTCCATATCAATATATTAAGTTACAGTACGCAAACGACCATCACACGAACAAAACTAACTGGAATAACTAA